>CAOLHI010001505.1:0-368289 GCA_948474755.1 Ctenosaura bakeri
ATGTACATTATTCTAGAAGTATTTCTAATGTAATTTCTTCATGTAAGAGGTTGGGAAAGTAACAGGACATACAGTAGATTTCCCCACGTTCTTCCTGGTTTATTTTGTACACCTAGCACAAGTCAAAGCTGCTTCGTACATGGGAAAACCAAATATAAAGATGTTGTGTGCTTTCCTTTTGCAATGATAGTATGTTTGAGACTAAATCGAACTTGAGAAGATCTATTAAATCACCAGGAGCTTGGTAAATTAAACCAAGTGATTCATAAGGTTTATTCTAACTGAAACTAAAAAATTGATTTAGGCCTTGGGATATATCCCTTCGTTTTCTCCTCTTTCCGACTGAAGGAAAAGCAAAAACTTTGTTTACTTTTCATTATGTCAACAGGAAGCCATATCATATTGGCTGTATGATGCTGTGATGTCATTCCATTCCATGCATGGTCCCCTACCACCTGGGATCATGCAATGAAAGAAATGCTGAAGGAGTAATGATATATTGACATATCAAGACTGAAAAAAAACATGTAAAATTCTCAAGATATTACTGTGATGGGTATTTTTCAGGGAACTTTGACACCCCTTGCAATTCTAAACTTTGGCTAAGAATTAGTGTTAGCAAGCAAAGATTTTCCCATATGTGTTTTTCTTGTATGATTTGTTTCTCTGAAAGTTACTAATCTGCATAGCCAGTGACCAAACAAGCAAAATGCAGAGTATGTCCATGGAAATGCAAAATGGTGGTGGTGGTGGTGGTGGTGATGATGATGATGATGGTGATGATAAATAAAACAAAAATAAAAAGTTTTAAAAAGAGGGAATATCAAGTAACTAAACAATTGCTGGTTGTGTTCCCTTTGGTGGTTCACAAGAAATGTCAGTCTATCCTGCACAGATACCAATCAGACAAAATGTGTTGGCTTCCTTCCAAATTTTTTTCTGCCTGAAGAGAAGAATTAATTTTTCTTCTGCCAGTTGTAAGAGTATGCCTTAGGTTCTTTTTTTATTTTTTATTCTGTAGATTCTAATAATTGTGAGGTATATTGAGTGGAAAATCATGAGTTTGATGATACCTCCTTTTCTTTCTTGTGGTCTCACTTTTGCAGTGAAGTTGATATTGTTAGTGTGGCAAAAATCATCCACCTATTAAAGAATTCATTACCTGAGAAAACTGCCCAGATGTAAATATTCTTGACATCAGGATTTTTTTTCTGTGAGGAAGAAAGCAGGGATGTTCTGTTCACTACTTTTTTACTAATGAACTCATGCAATTTTGGCCTCTTTCTGTTTATATGTTACAAGATAGAAACATTGCTCTCCCAGGCATGTTAGTTGATTTATTTGTTTTGAAATGTATATATGCACTAGAATTGACTTGCCATTTCATTCACTGCTCTTTTTCATAACTTTACTAAAACAGTCAAAAGTACCATTCTGTTTACAGAAGCAACTAGTCAGATATTTCTGGAACTGCACAAGCACAGATGTCCAGCATCTGGTGGTCTAAAATACACATTCTGTGAAGATAGAATTTACTAACATGGTTAATAACTCCTTTAAGAGTTATCTTGTATGATTTTTGAAAACAGAGATGGACAGCTGTACCTTTTAAGTTACTGTTAGACTGCACCTTCCCTCAGCTCTAGCTAGCCTAACTAAGGATGAAGAATCATGAGTCACACTTCCAAACCTTCTTGTAGCCCACAATTGTTCAGTTCTTTAGAGTCATTTAGACAAGAGGGTATCATTTTTTGTCATTATGAATTCTATTACTTGGTTAGTGGCATGGATAAAAATATGATAAACATAAAGAAGAAACTGGATTTAGAGCTGGTTCATATGTACAAATTAGTCTCTTGTTGACCACACAGGATCAATACCTTATCTCCATCAATGAAGTACTGGGAATTTTAAGAAAAACCATTTTGCATCAAATAGAATGTCTTCCCATAAAGTTAATCAATATCTATGAGTCACTACTGGTGTTGGATGCTCCATTCATAGCTGCGTATTTGTGAACCAGCCTGCAAAATACTTTTACAAAATAAAAGGTATAAAAAGTTTGTAAACAAAGCCAACAGTCCATGCTTCTCCTCCTTGTTTCTCATCCATATATAAAACAAACTTACAAATTGATCTTGGACACATATCAAAATGAACAAAAGAATCCCCATGGATATCAGTTTTTAAAATTAAAACAGTTTATATAATATAATACTAAGCTGTCGGGTGCGATGAAGTCAGATCATCCATAGGAATTGTATCATATGGTGTTTCTTTGCTGTTCTGGACTGTTGTCTCATTGGCTGTTTTAGGATTGTAGTATGACAAATCTCCAAAGGTTGCATCATAAGGTTCAGGTGTACTGGCTAGCCTTAGAACTGCAAGATATGATAGTTGATAGTTATTTATAGTCTGAAAAAAAATCTTTCAAATAAAAATTAAAGACAGCATCACATGGTTAGTTTCCTCTCAAAGCACCTCTGAATATATTGCATATTATATACCTATATGTGGGTGTGCATGTGGATGTGGAACTACATCTATGAAGTTTCATGTACAAATACACATGAGTGGGTAAGCCCATGTCTGCAAAATCAAACAGGAATCATTAGTACAGTCTTGAAATCATCCAAACATCTAGAGTAGCTAAAAAACAGTAAACTTGCCTTTTTTTTTCCTTAAATGATTGAAAGTACAACCTCAGCCTTATCTACTCATGAATTTAACTGGACATACTCCCAGATAATTGAGTATACAAATTACTGGTATGAGTTGCAAAAAATATGCTTTTTTTCCCCTCAAAGCTGAACCTTTCACAGGTAGATGATATCAAAGATATGGTAATAATGCCAAAACAATTCATAGTATGTTTTTTCACCCTTCTATATGCTCCAGGTATTCCTCAGTCATGATCAGGTGTGTATTGCCATTTGATGGCTGAGAAGGTACATCTAACAAATCAAATGACAAATCAACTCTTCCATTCTTACAGACTTTGAGATCAATTCTACTGTCATTGAAAGAATTGAGAAATTAATAAATAATCCATATAAAGTTCTAGGATTCAAAATGATACCCAAAATTCGGTTTAAATTCATCATCTACTTTTAATGTTTACTAATGCATATGACAGAATTTATTATACATCCATTCCTTGTGAGAAGAAAGCATCAAGATGAATAAGCAATATTTTCTCTATTTCCATAATAAGAAAAAACTTTTTTTTCTTAATATCACTGTTCAGGGACAATATCATGGATGTAAATCTTCATTCTCTCATTCTCTTAAGAAAGAAGAATTTCAAAAACTTTCTCCCCAGTGGGTGTGGTCACAAGTTTTGTGCATTTTTACGATGATTTTTCTTATTTGGGGACTTTTTTTTTTAAACTAATCTGCAGAAAACTGTACAAAAAGCAAAGTTTTGTACAAGGAAAATCCTAATGTCCTGTGCAAAACACACTGTTTTCTGAGAAAAAGTTGATGGGGGCAAAAAAAAAAAAAAAAAAAAGTGCCTTTTGTGCAATTTTTTTCATCAAAAAAAAATCCCAAAACATGAAAACTGACAGTGGCTGATCATACTTTTGATGGGATGTTCTGGCATGGAGAAACACCTTTCTTTTTGAATATGAGAAAAATTGTAAGTATTCTTTACATTGCTAGTTATAGTACCCCTTAATAACCCCATATTTTTTTAAAAAAAAATGCCACAAAATTCTTTGTGATCCAACCCAACTCTGAAGCATCATTTTTAATAGGGATGGAAAGAATATTTGAAGACTCAGGAAAAAAGTAAGAAGGCAGCTTCTCAAATATTGGTAAACCCTGACAAGGTGAATCCTAGCCCCAACAAGAAGATCCTTTTTGTATCCAACTCCCTAATCTTTGAATAGTCCCAGAGGATTATTCCTGTTCCCTAGAGATTCATTGCTTTTTTGGTCCTTGCTTCTCAACATGACCATGGAGTAGATAGCAAGAGGTCATCTGGGCAGCCAAAGATTATCTGGCTATGTTCCTATAGCTGGTGCATGACAACATCATCCTCTGAGATGAATTCTAGAGCACTCCAGGAGGCCCCTCAGAATGACATCATCATTGTGTGCCAGGAACTGGAACATAACTGGATGATCCCTGGACGATCTTCATCATCATCTAGTATTACATGCCCATGTTACAGAGAACAGAGAGAAAAAATGGTGACTTGTGTGGGGAGAGATTTTCTCCCTGCTGCAAGAATATCTTCAAAAATTATCACAGTGGAGAGAAAATTGAATAAAGTATTTGTTCCCTCACTGCAGGAATGAATTTTAAGAAGAATTAAATCCCTATTTTGTAATCCGCTAGCCCTGGCCATTCACAACAGCACTGTTCACACAGGAGTTGAAAAACTCAACACATACATTTATTTCTGACTAAAGTATAAAAACTGATAACGTTTTCATTGATAAGCCACTAACCTGAAAATTAGCTAATCTAATAGACATTTTTTTAAAAACATATCAAAACTAGAAATTCCTCTAAAGTTCTTTGCCTATAAATCCAGATGACAACAGCAGCATTTTTAATTTAGATTTTGCTGTGGGTATTAAGAGTCATCGTAAGTTAGAAACAACTTCAAGGCACACAACAACAACAGCAAGCACAACAAGTGTACGAAAGGAAAGATGAAAGGACAAATGTTCTCTTTTCATCAAGATTTAACAATACCAGAAATCTCAGACCATTCTGTCAGAGATTATTCTATATTACAACAAAAATAGCAGTATTGTCCTCCTACACAATTCCAAATGCATAGCAATAACGTATTTACGTTGCTAGTCCCACTGCTTACGTCATCTATAGTTAGACTCCAGCTGAAGGAAAGTAACATTAGTCTATTTTTCAGTATAAACTAAAGCACTAATGGGTATCTCTTTGTTAGATTTTATAGTTTTATAGTTTCTTCTTGGCTTAGATTTCCCAGAATAGTTTGTAACTGAATTTTATGGACTTTTTTTTTTTTTTGTATTAGAAATATCAATGCATAGCCCACTGCTCTAGAATGGATCAATTTAATTCTCAATTTTCTGGATCTGTATCCATTAAAGTCCTCATTTTACTACTTTACTGCTGCTAATAATTGCATAGGCTATAAAACAATATAGCCCCAGTATGATAAGTAGCATAATGTGTCTGAAATTCAAAATCATAATATGGCACTATCCCATTTACTGCAGCTGTTGTGTAAATAATGGAAGGTTCATATGAAACTGAGTAAGTAGTGTTCAGAAATGTGCTCTGAAACAGTATGAGAAAATATTTTTTGGAGAGTGATTTATGAGTATATTTTTTCTATAAAGCAAAGAAAATTAAGATTAAGGTAGGAACATATTTTCAGCATGGAATATCCATTTACTTTGTCATAACTTTTTGAAGTAAGACTTGTATTTATATGCTTCTAGTAATGGAAATCAATTCTACTAAGCTTATATTTTACTTTCCTCTTTGCACAAATAGCACTGGAATTTGACCAAAACAAATACTTTAATAAATACATAATGTCAAATATCTTATCAATTAAACTTAACTTCAAACTGTAATAAACCATTTTCTGTCCCCAGAGCTATGTACAAAATTGTAATGCTTAAATCAGTGATGAATTAGTGGTGAAATACATCACAAAGAGGTGCAGAATTTATTTTGGTTTTATTTATGTGTGTGTTTTCCCCCACTCACTCTTTGAGGCTTTCTGTGTGTCTCTGAAGAAATAGATGTGAAATAACAGTGAACATGTGTATGGAAATTATTTTGTCTCTTGCCTTTTCTCTACTCTTTCTTTACCACTTCCTAAAGTCTAGATAGTAACTTAGCTAAAAAATGGGGGGGAACTGTTTTAGGACCTCAAGGATGCACCCTCTTTCATATACTCTCAAAGCCAAGAACAGCCACATCTTCCTGATCTGAATTGCTTCTCCTTTTGCCCCCCTTTGCTACTGGTAAGCCACAGAGGAGCAGAAGAAGCAGCAGTATCCCCTCCCCTGGACTTGAAACTTGGTGAACTGTGACATGGAACGTCATGGGTGGAACATTACACTCCACCTGCCTGATGCAAGTTCTCAGCTCTAATTGAAAATATAAAGCAAGGATTCAGTATCATGAGGCTCTCCAGATGTTCAGCTGCAGCTTCCAACAACCATAGCCAACATAGGCAATGGTGAAGAATCTTGAGAGCTGTAGATCAACAACACCAGGAAGGATGGATGATCCTTAGCCCTGCTATAATATCTCGGTTCATGCAAATATTTCATTACCTGGATCATTCCTAGTATCATCATAAAGTCTTTGATGTCCAAATGATTCAGCTTTCCTCTTCCCAAACATAAAGTATCCAACTAAGCCAATTAATGCTGATCCTAGTGCTGCGCCTACAATTGCACCAAATACAACTGCTCCATGACTGCGATTTTCTAGAGGAAAAACAAAAACAAGAACTATGTTAAGTTGTTACATAACACTTATAAGTGTGTGAGTAAGCACAAATAGTGATTACATGGGTTATGTTCTGATTTGTGTGGAGAAACTTAGCACATACAAGAAGTCTTCACCTTCAGAAAGTCATTCCTCACACAGAAGCAGCCTCAAAGGGAGATGGGGTTATCGTGCTCCCCCTCCTTGTATATGTTTTAATTTACATTTAGAACAGGGGCTACAATCTTCTCCTGAAGGAAAGGAAAACTTTATGTGTATAACAAAAAAATAATATACAACCCAAACCACATCCTGTCAATACAAACTAACCAAAATGGCAAGCTAAGTAAAAGCATGGCACACTGGTTCCATTCTAACCCTACAGAAATAAACCACTGAATCTCACAATTCTTTGAGTGAATTGGCCGAGAAGCCTTTTCATTCCATTAAAGTGACATTTTGTTTTGGACACTGCTTGTATTGATGACCAATGTGTCAGAATACCATCTTGGTAAAGCTGAGTAGATTGTGATTATCTTGAGAAGGAAGTCCATTTAAGATCATGTGAATATAACTGTAATACCTTTTCTTTCTACAATATAAACAGCTCAGCTCCAAAAACCAGTTCCCAACTTTCAAATTGCCCACTTTTAAAAATTAAATAAGGTGTATCTGCAACCTCTCTGTACGCTATGAATATACAATGGTTGTGCAGCTGATGTTATTGTGCAGTGGAAAGTACAGGAAAGTGCAATTACCTTTTTGGTGTTCTCTTGCTTCTGCAGAACTATCAATGAAATTGGCATGCAGACTTGTAGTTTGTACAGTTGACTGTCGGTCTGCTGTAACACTGTTACTCTTGATTGTCAACATTGTAGCTGAAGCATTCAGAAGATTGCTAGTGGGGTGAACTGTTGTATAATCTACCTGAGTATTGTTAGAGGACACCATGGTGGTAAAATTGACATTATAGGTTGCTGTGGTATAGTTTCCTGAACTTATTTCTGATGATGTCACATAAGTTGTGGTTTCATCACTTTTAGAGGCTGTTGTTGAAGAGTAATTGCTGGTTGTGGACAAGCCTGATGGAAGTGATGTTCTATTGATACTTATTGCGGAGTGAGGGTCACCTTCTGTTGTAAAATTCAGCTTGTGCATAGTTTGTGATAACAAAATGTTAAGAGAAAATGTTGGATTTATCTTATTACTATGAGTGTTACTTTGCATTCCTGTATTTTTCCTTACGTTCTCTGTGATGTCTGTTGGTGATGTAAGAGTTACAGAAGGAGTTATGTCAGATGTTATAATAAATGTAGATGGAGTCATAGTGGTACTATTTAAGCTGCTTATAGAGAGTGTAGAAATGTTTGCCCTGACACCATTATTTGTGGTCCAGTGGAGGCTAGCCAGCAGCAAAGTTGGCATCAGTCTTTTGGAGATCAGCACTTTTGTACAACTCATTGTTGATATGACGATTCTGAGGGAAAATAATAGTGTAATTTTATATTAGATTATTTTTCAAAGATTACAAGGATTCATTGTTGTAAGGAAAAAATACATGCATAAATAATGTTTTGCAGTTCCTATACTGTTGCCTTGGCTATGGCCAAGCAGTGGCTTGTGGATCCAGAAGTAAGTTTCTAATGTATCCTCTGACACATAAGAGACCAGAATGTTGGTTTCTTATGTATCTGATGAGTAAAGAGATCTGATGAGTACATTTTGCACACATCCGCTATCCAATTGATTGGCATATTTGTTGATGCTATCTTGGTCAGACCACTATTGCCCATATAAGTTTCATTCCTTTCTATATAACATCATTTTAATCATGCTTTAAGAGCTTGGAGACTACTATCATTCTGAAGTCATTATCCTGCTACACATCGTGGTTGAGGAGAGTAGACAACCATGCCTTGTGACTGAGAACTGAACTAATTACATTCTTACTTAAGTCAAAAGATTCAATACTCTTGAGTTTGATTTGGTCCCAATTTAATAGGCTCAGAATAGACAAATCCCATATCCCTTCCAGTTATGAGTCTCATACCATCACCAGCTTAGTATCAATGAATTATGCTGGTGTGTAGCTCATAGACTGCACACAGAAGGCTCCTTCCATCATTTTCAGAGTAAGCCTCCCCCCCGCACCCCTGTTTGGACATTTTTCACCCAAGGTAGATAGCAACATAAGGCACATCCTATTTGGAAGAGACCACAAAGGCCATCAAGTCCAACCCCCTACCATGCATATTTTTCTTCCCTCTGTTAGGAATATGGTGACTGCCTCTCTTTGGTCACTCCCAGTGAACTAATGCAACTAGTCATAGCATGAGGAAATACTGGCATTTGGTTTGTTCTTTGATAAATTGAAGTCTCCCTTTTCAAATATCACACTCATCTACTGTAATAGCTTTTCCTCACAACTTCACTAAAAAGAGCATTTTTCTTTCTTTTTTCATGATAGCAGGACAGTTTGCTCCTACAGACAAGGCCTAAAATCTGTCAGTATTTGGGGGCTTGATGGAGAGCAGCCTATACGAATGTATTTTCTAAATGCATTGCTTGTCTCATAGTGTATTATCAGAAATTGTTTTCTGTCAGACTGATTCCATTACTTTGTGCTTTCTGATAGCTAAGGATGTGGGGGTGGAGGGAGAGAGCAAATGTGCCAGCCACTTTTAAGATGACACAGATGCCTAAAAGAAGTGAACATGCCTACAGTAAAGTCTACTGACAGACTGCAGGGCCTTTGTCAATATCTGAAAATGTCTGGGGAAAAAGGTAGGAAGCAAATCAACAATGCAAAACTGTATGATTATTTCTACATTGACTTTCTGCATGTAATGAATTCCTGACTTCGTTTTTTGAGATTGTAAGAATTTTGATCAGACAAGTGTGATTTCTTCCAAGAGGCAGTCTAATGGCACTCCATCTTTCAGAATTATGGGGAAGGGATACAGTGCCTTTTATGTGAAAAACTATCTTACATAATTTGTTTGTTTAGTTACAGATACCTCTATACCCATTAAACAGACAGTACTATTATTTAATAAGAGATAATAAAGCTGATATATAGTCCAATATCATATAATTTATATATATAATCTTGGAATTAGTGGATACAGAAAGAGGCGTATTGCATATGCACAAGTAAAAAAGAGGTGAGAGATAGGTTGGGAATATGGTTTGTTAAACTGTTGATGATCCAAGTCTACTGCACAGCCTCCCACAGTGCAAAATACAGTAAAGGTAAGAATCTCTCAAGTCTTCTTTCTCCTTAGCATAAATGGGTGAGTCACCTAAGTCCCCATGTCAGCCTGTTCCTTTCTAGCCTGTGGCCGGCCAGTCATTTCTTTCTTGGGATGACTTCTCAGCTTCCATTGCTGCTCAAGCCACAAGTTTTTACAAGAAGCATGATCAAGGCTGGTCTAAAGCATGACCTCTGTAATCCTGAGGTGCCTGTTTGGGAACCACAGTTTCCCACAGGGTACCCTAGATGTGCTTAGCAAAGCCAAGTCACATTGTCATCTTCCACACTACCCTGAAAATGTAACCTGGATAAATGGTACCATCCTAGCTAATGTTGCCTATATGCTGTGGGAACTGAGTACAGGGTAGTGGGGGGAAAAGTCCCAGCCACCTTTTGTTCATTGTGCCTATCGAGTGAAGTAGGCCAAAAAATTCTTATCTGATTCTGACACCACCAGCCAAAACTAGAGATGGCATTCATATAATTCAACCAAAGTTAATCAAATTTGAGGCATTCAAGGCAACAGTCAGGCATATGCTAAAGAATAAAACTACACTGGAGATGAGGCTGCCAATGAAAATGGCATCCCCTACTTCGTTCCTCACATTCTTTGGTTTATACAAAGATGAAACCACTCAAAACATTCAAGAGGAGGTGTGGTCCTTCCCCACCTACCAAATCAAGGGAGCTAGTAACATGAACTTCCCTGCAATAGTGGTACCATCTTGGCAGGTAGATTCCATGTCAGCAGAGTAGTGAATCTGCTCTCAGTTTTAGCGTGAACTTTAAGGGAATTGAATGTTCTTCCTCAAATAGGTTTTGCACATTTGATGGCTCCTTTAAAATTCAGATTAAACACTTGAGTAGATTCTAACACAGAAACCCTTAGCCACCACTGAGCTGAACAGCTGGAAGGAGATGCCAATCCTAAGTATGCAAGGCTTTGAAATAAAATATATTAAAGAAAATGAAAAAAAAAGTTTGCTATAAAATGTACTTTATTGCAGCAGTGAAATTTAATTAAAAAGAGGTATGTGACATGATGACACAGGGTAAGTGGTTCCTTTTTCACACACAACATGGTGGAATTGGCTGTCCTAGGATGTAATAATGGGGAAGTATTGGGAGACTTTAAAAGAGGCAAGCTCATGAAGGAAAAGGCTGTCAGTGGCTCTTACTAGTCACAGTAGTTATTTATTGCCTCCAGGATTAGTATGCCTCTGTATCTCAGTTGCTGGGAAACCCAAGTAACAGAGTGACAATTTATTCACATTCCACTTGTGGGTTTTCCATGGGTATCTAGATAGCTACTGTGTAAACAGAACCAAACAGGCCCTTAATCTGATCTTTTGTGGTCTCTGTGTTGTGAGAGAAACAGAAAGGAAGGAAGAGAGAGGGAGGGAAGGAAAGAGAAGAGAAAAAGCTTGAAATGAACTATGGATTGGTGCAGGATCAGCTTTCTGCTCTCAGGAGGTGTATTTCCACAATTTTGGCATCTATGCTCAATACATATGTATGAGTAAATGGGAACTTATATGATATCAGGGGTAGAGGCCCCCTCATTCAGATAGCAGGTGAAAGGGGTTTGTTTCTCATCCCCATGAGATTTCTAATCCCAGTGAATTAGAAATTGCACTTCCATTGATGCCTTTCCATGATTTCAAAAGATTTTCAATATATCCCAGGCTACATCAGCAAATATGGCCAGGATAAATGTAGAGGAGTATATATTTCCTTGCAAATATTTTGTCCACAGTCAAATCCAAAATTAAGAGTAAATTATCTACTAGATATATAGTTGCTAGATACATATTTGTCAGTTATCATTTGTTCTAAATATGGCTTCATTTCTTGCTAATTGATGCAAATAATTATTTGGCTGAATTTTTGACCCGTTAAGTGGAAATATGTAATTAATCTGCTTATCTTGCATTATAAATATACTCACTAAGTATATAAATGCTTTTGGCATATTTTGTGATCACATTTTTTTCAGGTATAGCTGATATTTATAAAACCACAGGAAGAACAAATAAATCATTACATGCACTTTTGGTGTACTATGAGAGATTTCTTTTCCCAGCTAACCAAGTATGTTGTTTTCCTCTCTGACGCTACCTGCTTTTCTATCAATAGACATTTCATTACTGAACAAAGTAGGTTTTATCTTTTTTTTTTTCATTTCACCTTGGCTGTAATTTGATACCCCCAGGAGAAATGACCAAAAAGTTCACTTAACTAAAGCTTCCATTTACTAAGCATGATGCTAAAATTGCTGTGCTCACAATACAAAAGTCTTTTTGTGTGTTATATCCTTGACACTATAATTTTCCACTTGGAAACTAGGGCACAAAAGACTTTATTTGAATTTATTTTTAGCTCTGTATTTCCAGAAATCCTTTCATGTATAATAAATATCTCTTAGCCGCCGCCCCCAACAATAATATTTTGAAGCATGTACAAATGCAAATATGTACCTTGTTTCAAAAGCTGAAATGTAGTAATCACCATTATCTGGGACTCTTTCACACTGCACTGAAAAATCACAGTGCTGTGATTTCACTTTACCTGCTACAGCACATTCCTTTGGAATCTTGGGTTTTATAGTTTGGGGAAGCACTCCAGAAGAGATTTCTAAATAACTCTTCCTAAACTACAAATCCCAAGATTCCATAGGATGTTACCTTAGCAGTTAAACAGAAAATATGTAGGTCAAAGGACTAGGATTTCTAGATGTCTGGTCCTGGCCTTGAGACTCAAGGCCTGGACCCTCTTCTCCGGCTCTCAGGGTGAAGTGAGAAATCTCAAGGCAAGAGGATTGCCTTGAAAACTTCTTACGTCTCTTTTTTCTTGGCTCCCTGTTGCTGCAAACTACTTTGGAGCACCTACTGTAGTCAGTTTACTGTTTGACACAGATCTTTCTTTGTGTGGATTACAATTCCCCTGTGTTTTTAAAAGTAGTGCTTGCTGAGTTGTTAGAAACAAGGGTGGAAAAGTCCTAACCCTTCAGTTTAACAAAGAACTTGGAAAACTTAATTTCTAGCTAGAGAAATAGTTTCATATTTGCTAGACTTGGTGATTATTATTTGAATTGCGTACTTTGAGCAACTATGGTTGATGTTTAATGTCTTGTGCTTTGAACCATGTATGGGGGGCATTCTTATGTTTTTGCCCAGAAATCTCAGAGACTGAGATGCTTCTATCTTCACAGCCCTAAAAAGGATCCCTGACTTTTGCTCTTATTTGAATGTTGCATCTTTCAGTACAATATGCTACTGAGTATCCATAAAAATAATGGACATAAAAGCAAGTTACTCCAAAGATGTCTTTAGTTTTTATTATTGTTGCTGTTTTTGTTACATAACTGTGGTCCTATGAACCTGGGTAGAAGCATGCCTGCAATTAGATTGTTTAAAAATGATAGCCTTCTTATACAAAAACATTGGACCCCTTAATCAACTATATAAGAGGCAGATGGAGAGATCTAATGGTAGCTATTCTTATAGACTAAAAAGGGGGTACAAAATGTTGGTCGAACTGAATAGAAATATGCAAAAAGAATCTATGTTAATATGTTAATATCTAAACAAGATAATACAATTGAGCTTTTTGTTTGTGGAACTAAAAGGATGTATCTATTTGGAAATACGGATCAAACCAGTTATAGATGAGATATAGGCCTTTTCCGCACCGGGTGAAGGAATCGCCCAGTGCCGCTACTCACCAGACCTTTCTGCTCCCCGGTTCGGTCCACAGCGTTCCGGAGCAGTGCGTGCTCGTCAATACGCACTGCTCCATCATCCCAAATGGCGGCTTCTGGTTGGTTGCGGGTCTCGACCAGCCGCTGAAGCTCGCCAGCCTAAAGCCTGCCCCCGAGCAGATCACAGGCTTGCATTGGTGCAAGCTTGTGAATCTGCATAAAGGGGCAGGCTCGCAGTGGCACGTTGCGTGCTTTTGAAAGACCGAAAGAAACAGGTCTTTCAAAAGTACGCTGGAGGACCACTTGGGGTCATTCCGGACTGGACTGAGGTATGGATCTACCTTAAATAGGTCCGACCCAGTCCTGTCCGAGGTGCAGACCTCCTCCTTGGAGGACGGACTGCACCGTTTCAAAACCCCATGTGGAAAAGACCATAGATGCAATGACAACCTGAAAAACATTTTTGTTTACATATATATGTGTGTGTGTGTGTGTGTGTGTTATTCTTGCATATTTCTTTTATCAATGGATGTTTTGGATACTTGTTTTTGTTGTGATATATATAAAAAAGATAAAAATGATAGCCTTCCATAGAATTAACTTGCAAGTAAAAAGAAAGTATGTCTCTAAAGAAGAGAACCATTCTACAGAACTGTAGTGCTATTATTCCAAACTGCATTGTTAAATATGAATTTAAATTGAATGTTTTTGTGCAGGTTTTTTTGAAGCATTCATGTGGAACAGAATGGCCATAGAATAAACACATCCACAAGTGACTAGGGCCCTCCCACATTATTTGGTTATAGGTGATCACTGACATGGTTCTATCCTATGGAATCCTGGGTTTTGCCATTTAGGGAGTGTTACTTAGAATTCTTAGCCAGAGAGCTCCAATGCCTCACCAGATTAGAAAACCCAGGATTCCACAGGATAGAACCATGGCTCTTAAAGTGAAATCATAGTGCTATAACTGTGTAATTTGAATGGACTCCCTAAAAAACAACGATACTAGAGAGCTGAGTTTTCATCATGTTCTTCTTTTGGACTTTCCAGAAGCAGCTGGTTATAGCAAATAGGCTGCTAACCTGGATCAACCTTTGGATATTGGTCTTATTCAATGAGACTTTTCATATGCAATGTTGGTAGGTTTGCTAATGCCATCAGAATGGGCCTAGTATTTAGTGTTCTATTCAAAAGAATTCATAGAAATATCTCAGAGGCTAGCAGGACTAGTTTATCATAATTTTTAATAATGGAATTAAAAGACTATGGAAGCACAGAATGAGACTATTAAATCCAAAGTCTAAAATTATGTAATTGCACCACTGGCTTGATCATCATTTAGAAGGTTCTGGGGAGTATGTCTGATCCAGTCTCCATTGCCCTTATGTATCTCTACCCAATTCGCTCATTCTCCAAATTGTGAGATGATTATTAAAAACAATTAAATAGGCTTTTGTATAAATATGCATGACAAAGATTCACATCCTTTTCCTTCATGTCCCATAAAAAAGGGGTTCTAGTGTTGTAATAAGATATTTTAAAATATTAAATAATCCCATCACATATTCTCAACCACTGTAATCCAATTTAATTTTGCATATATTCCAAGTGTACTTTCAAATTTTCACAATTAACTTTTCACTTGCCACTGGACTGTATGTCTCCCTTCCCCACCCCCACACCAAACAGACCTCAAATGATCTCCTCTGACTTTATGGCTAAAGGCTATGCCTAGATTTCAAAGTCTGGAAAAGATGGTTAAATCCTACTAAACCTCAGTATTTATTTATTTATTGACTTTCCAAGCTTATTCATTATTAATATTTTAGGTGACTATAATATAGTAAGCACACATAATTAAAAATATTAATTAGCAATCAGTTTAAATCCAAATGCATGAAAGAGACAATCCCAATTAAAATTCAGTACTTGCCACCTAAAGCTAATCTAAATGAGAAAAGCCTTAGAACAGTTTCAATTTGGACCAAACTTGGGATGTAGAAAGTTCTCGTTGCCATGGGCTGTGGAAAAACTAATCACTAAGCAATCTGTTTCCAATGGTATGACTATGGAAGAAGCCAGAGTGAAGGTTCTGAGAGGATATAACGCATGGGGAAGGGATGGTGTCTAATACACTAAAACATACCTTAAATCATCTGTCAGTCAAGGTTTAATTCTTCTAGGCAATCACACATCAGAGTCCCTTTCCTTTCATCAAACATGTATGAGAAAGAGAGAGAGGGAAGGAGAGAGTCAAAATCAAGTCCATTTTTCAAATGGGGTATGTATGTGAAGAAACAACAGGTGCTCACGCTGGCTCTAAATCACTCACTGCATTTCTTTTAGTATCAGCAATCACAAAAGAAAGTAACAAGTGGATATAGAAAAATTAAAGAAAGCACACAGCCTTTGCATTGTTGTGATTACATTTAACATGTGTCACCCTATATATGTTTTTAGATTATGCACCAATGAAATGAATAGACAGACAAAGCTAGTTCTTCATTTTTTAAAAGGCAATAGCATTTCACTTGTAAAGGTTCAGCTATTACAACAATATAAATGACACAAAAAGAATGCCATTATGCCCTGCAATTAGTTTTTGTTGTGTTTTTTTGTGCTTTGCAAATAGTTTTTGATGTGTGATGATTTCTTTGCTTTCTTCATTATACCTGTTCTTCATCAGACAAGAATTATATGTCTGCTCTTTTCTGCTTATATCTGCGGTTGGAAAAAGACATATATTTGTATATAGCTATATGCAGCATAAGTTCTGTCTTCAGTTGCACTATTACATTTCTATGTAAATGCTCAAATCCTCATCTTGAAATTTGCTGACAGAATGATACATAATCAGCAAGACATAAATATGTACACCAGAATATTTTCTGAAGTTATTGGTGGCAGAGTTAATTTAAATTTTATTGTACAGTATTGCTGTTCATACCCTCTCGTTTTCAGAAAGCAAGGAGGCTTAAATGCATATTTAACATATGCTAGTGTTAATTATTTTATGAAATACTTGTTTTTATGCAAGTGGGGAGGCAGTTATGAACAGAGTAGAATTTAAGCTGAACACATTTCAGCAGTTCCTTAGAACTATGCCACTATGTGCCAGGTCAGGACATTACTTGGTGAAGATGTTCTATATTTGAAAAAAAAAATTAAAAATCCAAGATCAAGAAGTTTCAAAGATACTTTTCAGAAAGTTAATGCAGGTGATATAGTTGATCAAAACAGAAAACCACTTACCTTTTCAGCTCCACAGTGATATTTAAGAAGGTGGTGAAATAATTCTCCCTCTTGCTAGAGTGCAATTAGTTTAGTCTGCTGAAAACTGTAGAAAGCAAGTAATGTAAATGTATCAGCATTGTGGTAGTCAGGAATGCACGCAGAAACAAAATTAGGTGGAGCAGTATTTCTCTGGGTGTAACAGAGCACCTGAGAACCAGAATGACCAGCTTTTCAGCTGTCATTGTTGAAATATATCATTACTGACTTCACAGAATCTTCAGGTTTAGGAATGAAAGGACATATTATTCAATCATTTCTTTCTGGAAAAAATTGGTTTTGTGAGAAGGAATGTTAACAGAAGTTCAATATTCGTTTTAAAAAAAAATACAGGAAATTAACAGCACTTTTTAAAAAGAAGAACACTATTGGTTCTGAAATGAAAAATTTCAGTACTCAAACTATATGGAATATCAGTTAAGTCATATCAGTTAAGACTCAAAACAGCTTTTTTGTGTGTGTTGTCTTTCTTTTTAAAAAGAAAAACAAGGACAGTAATGCTAAAATATATGGTGTAAGGTTGTTATAATTTTAATCAACCTACTGTATTTAAGTCTGCTTCTGGATTTAAAAGATGTGTAAGTAAAATCTGTAACAATATTTTGTTAGTTAGTCATGGAACAGATTTTCTTTGTGTGAATAATGTCGGTGGGAGGGCAAAGAAGCTGTTCACTTTGTCTTGCTACACCTGTTGGAGGAGTAGTTTACTGTAGTCTGAGGCAAAGGGTAGAGCAGCTCACATACCTTTAAATACATCAAAGAGTAGCTTTTGATGGCTCTGAGAAAGAGGAATTTTAACTATTATAGTTTTCCCTCAACCCTGCATGAAAAGTAAGACTCTTGCCAAACTCCATCTCCTAGACCAGTGTTCCTCTGATGTGGGGGACCAGACGGTTTTTTCCTAGTCCCATATTTGTGGCCAGAAACTTATCATGCACCAGCACCTTGTGGCACACAGACCAGGATTGGTCCTCTGACCATGACAATAAGTAGCACTTTTCTCAGCTGTTGTTAACAATACAGAAATCTTGTTCTCCATGCCATCTACTCATCCAATGTGAAAAAAGTTAGAAATCACCAAAGAAGTATTGGTGCAAAGTGGTCAGTGGCATCTTTTTCATCACTTCTTTCTACCCACTGAGCTTACTGGAAAGAGACTGCTGAGGGTCAGGTGAAGGGGAGATCCCCCCCAATCCATACTGAGAAACATTTCATGGGTGCTGAACACAACTTTGGAGAGGGGGCTTCATTGGAAGACCCTACAGGAAGCTTTCTTTCCACTTTCCCTTTCACCAGATGTTCTCAAGATTTGACCTTATTGTGTATATCAGATCAACATGTACAAATATGTTTTCAATAGCTCCCTCTTGGTGTCTCTCACAAGCAGTCCATTCATTGCCTATTCTGTATGAAGTAGATTTCGATTACGCAAAGCTGACCACCCATTTAACTTAAGTACAATATTGTCTCAAAGATATTCTATATTGGCCATGTTTTGAAAATGCAAATCAAGTGTTAAAGGAATTATACCAGTGGAGATTTGTACTTTTGCTTTGGTTGTACCTGAAATTCTTGAAAACCTGTAAAACATTTCATCTTCAGTTTTTTGTTTTGTTTTTTTTTTTGTCAATGTGAAATTCCATGTAAACATGCTCATGTGGACATATGAAATGCTATTAAGGGCAACAGACACAAACATCTTCCATAAACTGGCCCTGTTTCCTAAAATGGGATGTTTAGTAATATTGTGGAGCCTCACTACAATCACAGAAGTTTAGATCTTTTAATGTTGAAGAGACCCATGAAAAAACAAAATCAAGCACTGTGTGCTTACCTTGAGTTATTAACAGAGACCTATACCTTTGTTGTAGTTTTTCGCATATATCATGCAAACAGAGAAATCCAGATTGACTGAACAAGGAAATGCATCTAGTGTGCACATATAAACCTATTGATTTTATGATGCCTTATCCTCTGGTGAAGGAGTGTTCTGTACTACCGTTACCTTTTCTTCTATGGGCCAAGGATTGTTGCAGTAAGCTTCATTCATTCATTCATTCATTCATTCATTCATTTGTTCATTCGTTCTGCTTTCCAGAGAGTCACTATTAGTAGTGAGTAGGCTGATTTCAAAAATATGGGGACAAAACAAAGTGGGACAAAATAGGCCCATTCACACAGCTAGTCAGCCAACTCACACACATAAGCAAACATCCTATTTGTTCATTCATTTTTTTCTCCCTCTTCTTTCCTCTCATATACCTCACACAGTCCCAAATCTGTCCTAAATTCTTCAACTTCAGTTAATTACTTTCCCAAATGACATCCTAACCCCTGATCATCTCAAATTGTTTCCTCATTTCCCTCTGGTGTTCCTCTGTTAAAAAACTATGTCTGATTCCAAGGCATTGCCCTCAAAATAGACATTTTCCTTCCAATAAAGCCTTGGCAGCCAATGGGTTGTTTTTCTTTTCCATTTTGGGAAATGGGAAATGTTTGGAAAATGTTCAAAACCTAGTCTCCAAAGTCATAGTCCAATCACTACAAATCACTACACCGCACTGGATGTTTAATTACAGCTCAAAAAATTCTGCACTTCAGTCTCAATATGTTTCCTGAAATGGTGGCAACTATCCCACCACTGACTTAATATTACCAGTCAGTTGATCTTACACAAGCATTGAACTAAAAATTATGTGAACTTTTGATGCCTGTATTAAAGGTAACTAATTTGAATTAGACATCATTAATATGCATTAAGTACCTGTTTCTCACCCAGCTGTTTCTTTCAATGTGTGAACCCCATTGGGTTCAGCTCACTGATTTTGTTTCTGAAAACAAAAGTTAGAATCAGTTTTATTCTATCATGGTCAAATATGAGTACACATCAGACCACATGAAAGAATTTGTCCTAAAATGGAAACATCCATTTGATAAAATCTTTGGTCTGCAATTAATTCCAGGAGATTGGAGCTGAAATCTTATTGTTAATGCCAACTAGAGCAGACTTCACTGAATCAAAGAAACTGACATAAAAATTGACTTAATGAATTCCCCTTGATTTAATGGGTCATGTCTAGTGGGAACTAATAATTATATTTAGACCTTGGTTCATCTCAAAAGAAATGGAAAAACCCAATGGGCAAAACTGTAATTAAGTAATGATTCTGGATACAAAAGAGTTACCCAACCATAGCCATTTCATATTCAGGAGCACTACTTAGTCACTGTTTTGACACTATTGCCACAATTGAAAATTGTTCCCCAAAGTACTTTACCAGGCATCAGCTACATGGGGAGAAGGGGGGGACCATTTTGCACATAGTTGAATGAGGTCTCTATCAGGTTGTGGGATGTCAGGCCAGGAAAAGTTAACTGTGTTACTGTGTTAGGTACTTAGTTAAAGATAAGCTGGTGTAGGATACTAGCCATCCTCTTCAGTTGTGGATTCTTATGTAGCCAAAGCAGCACTAGCTATGCAAGTGGAGGAATAGCAAGCAAGAAGTAGCGACAACACAAAAAAACTTAGCAAAAAACAAAAAAAACAAACAAAACCTAAATGGGTGTTGAGACTCCAGATGCAAATCTTAAGACCTTTCTTAGTTGAAAAGCAGCCTTCTGAGTTTCTAATCTAAATCTGAAAACTGTCCTTGATGGTGAAGTATCTAATTCTATCAAATCATTGAGATCTTTCAGGTTATCTGCATTTCCAAACAAAAACATTGGTGTTGTTTAAACAGCCCAGAAATTTTTGAATTGCTGGACACTATAAAAGTTTGCATTTTAAATAAATGCTCAGGTCTCAATAAACCTGTGACAAAGGGATCTTTCATTCTTTTCCTTCAGCTTCCGAGCTGTGCAGAGCTCAGGAGCCATTAAGTTGGGCAAATCTCTGTGCTACTGCTGAAATGCAGCCAGCTTTACATTAAAAAAAAAGCATTTTATCAGTGGCTGTTTTCACTTGATACCTTACAAAGTTGGACTTTTGAGGTAAGAAATCAATAAGTGATACTGATGTTAAAACATAATCATTCTTTATATATTAACAGCTACAGTGTTCTTAGAGTTCTGGAAAAGACGAAGAGCAGTACTAACCTATGACTGGGATCTGATAGATTGGGAAGATGAAGAGGTAAGATTCTAAACAAATTATTTACTATAGTGATTTTAATATCTGCATCCATTTAATTTAAGATTGCCAAGGTATCTGATGGCTTGTCTGCATTATTAGTGTTTTGTGTGATAGCTGAATTCAGTTTGATATCATTGGTATCATTTGAATACGTCTGCACTCAGAATTTTCATCTGTGAAGGTAACTGGGAAACATGGAAACTTTCATTGTTTTGACATGCTGTATTAGTGTGTTAAACCATAGTCCTTAGATCTCAGAAACTTACTTTTTAAAATAACAAATAAGCAGACTTGTGAAGAAAGAAATTGTATTGAAATAAGTGGCCTAAAGCCAATTGCAGGCTGGCAGTGCTGTTCCAGAGCAATTAAATTTCTGTCTGTCTTCTCACTCTGAAGACCTTATCACCACTTGGAAACTGACTAAAAGGGATTTTCCAGTCCTTCAGGGCACATTTTGGTATTGTAAAAGGGGCAGGGAGATGCAGGAAGCAGGTGGGAGAGATTACCTCTGGAGGAGACAACTTCCTCCTGATTCTGCTGACTGAAATAATTCCATCTGAGCTAGTTGTATCTATTGGATTTAAGCCTCTGTGGTCTACTTCCACTTGGAGACGTTGGTATTGGGACGATAGTATATTGGGTTCATCATCTGATGTTGCATTTCGTGTATGTGTGTGTGTGTTTGAGAAAAATACGTTTTATTCTGGTTTTCTCTCTTTAAAGGGACTCTAGATGTATAAAGGGACTCTAGAAGTTGTATAATAAAATATTGCAAATGCATAAAATAAATAAAAATATTACAAAAATGGAAACACAATTTAAACCAGTGAAAGAAGAAAACAGCATCTGTACAGTTAAAATATCTTAGCCATAGTAAGCAAGATAAAAGTGTCAAAGAAGTGCCTGAAGAGAAAGTTATCTGTGAGCCAATAGGGTGGCAACAGGGAGGAGATTAGCTTGGTGTCTTTTGGCAACATATATGTGTAATTTTTTTTCTAGAATATTCAGCTGTGATAACACTGATTGGTTAGTACAGAGGAAATTGTTGGCTTCAGTCAGGAAAGTTTTTTCATTGTAGCCAACAAACTTTGTTGTCTTTGAATCAAATTAATTTTGTATAAATGAATGTCTGGAGGGAGCCTTTTTTAAAAAGGCTCTTCAGGCAACCTTTGTCTTATACATTCAGAGTTACCATGTGAACAGACCCCACCTTTGTGCGTATCCTCTCACATCTGCAGACTCCTCCACATGCCACCTGCAAAATTTCTTTTTCCATAAACTAGAATCTAGTTACTAAATCATGGGCACAGCATGAGTACTTTTGGCTATACATCTGCAGAATCCAACAGTATAGTACATTTAAAAGTGTGAAAGTCAGGGTTAAGGCTAATGTCTATGAATCAGTGATTTGCAGAAATGGCTGGTGTTTTTGAAGTTAGTGATGCTGTCAATACATTCCAGATTCTAAAGGTGCTGACCTAGAAAGGATCTAATGCTTGAACATATAGGCTGGAATCCTGTTTGGTACTGACATCTCAATAAATGGACTTAGATCTGCAGGAGAGTTCTGTAACTATTATATCCATATCCACTATAGGGATGCTGTTATGTTGCTACAGTCCTATTATGCATTGGTTGTGCTGTGCATGGGACACTGGCTAGGGAGTACCAATGTGCATTGGTAGAGCCTGCTATGTATTGAAACACTGTTGCCAGTGTCCTGTTATGGAACTTTGGAATTCACTAACAGGGTTTCTTAGCACTTCTGCTGTGTAGCTAAGTATATGCAAAATTACACAATGTAGACCATGACAGAGGATTTTAGCAATATTTTCAGTTGGAAAAGGAGTAAAAATACAGCACTCAGTTGCCACTGGTAATCAACTGGTTAACCAATTCCAAAAGCAATAAAAAAGTACCCTTTGATCTTCAGGGGAAGTCCCACTGTAGTTTATTTGAGTATTAAAATAAAAATAATGGATACATTGATTTATAAAATACATATGAAACTAATCAATGAAGAGGCAACTATGTTCAAAAAAGTCTCTCTTTTTTTTTGTACTACTTGCCAGTCACCTCAGACATAAACTGCAAGAAATATTTGTAATTTCAGGAAGAGCTTCGCCCCCAGTTTGAAGCAAAATATTCCCAAGTGGAGCGTGTAAATCCTATAACAGGAAAGCCAGAACCTTTCCAGCCCTTCCCTGATAAACTTAGCCGACTGATGGTGTCTGTGTCAGGAATATTCTTCATGGTAAAGTCTCTGAAATCATTTTGCAAATGACGTTATGTGCTAATTTATATCAGCTTGATTGTTCTCAAATATACAGACAGTTAATAGTATAGCAGAGTAAAATAAGAATAATTGGCTTAGTGTTTTGTTCTGTAAGGCCTAGGCAGTGATAATGGGCAGCAGCCTGTTTTTATCCTGGAACTCCCCAGTGGATGACACCACATTGTTCCCAGTGACAAATCCATTTTTGATCAAATGTTGACCATAATGATGCTGAAGGGAAAGGTTGGTGGGGCAAATCTAACCCAATCCACTGTTTATTTTAAGTAATTTGAAATAGTTTGGATTGTGTCAGACAATTTTTCACCCAAACTTTTGTGGGAAGGTCTAAAGGCTTTGTACAGGATCCCCTGGGAGCTATAAATAGGGATTTGTGCTGCAGTGGTAGCCATTTTCAAACTAGATTAAACAAATAGTTGAAATAAATCAAGTGAGTCTGTAGTACTTTCAGGTCCATGTTGTATTTTATTTAGATGTTCATTGTTTGTGTTATGTCCTTTTTTTTTCTAAATAAACACATTCAGTTTTATCTCTCTTCAGATTTCATTAGTACTCACTGCAGTCTTTGCAGTTGTTGTCTACCGCCTTGTGGCTATGGAACAGTTTGCCTCTTTCCAGTGGTATTTCATAAAAAAGTATTGGCAGTTTGCGACATCAGGCACTGGAGTCTGTATCAATTTTATGATCATCATGTCACTTAATGTTGTAAGTTCTTGCTCTGTATTCATTCTGAAATATAATATAAAACATGTATTAAAACAGAGAATTGTTATATTCTTTTTGCCTGTAGTGGCTCAAGACATTCCAATATTCCTTTACAAAGTCTGTAGCTGCTGATTCTGTATCCTTTGAAGGGTTTCTTTAAACAGGCTCTCCAGGCAACCTTTGTTTTTCTCTACCACCATGCCACTATTATGTTCTTACTAAGGAATAAAACAGACTTGTGTATAATAGCAACGTGTGCCTTTATACTTGTGTGTACTTGCTGTGCTGGAGAAAGGAAGTATTTCTCTTATCATCATTCATATTATTTGAAGTCTCTTATTGGAATTATGGCAAGTGCAGACAGGTTTGCAAGGAAAACAAAGCTCTCGCAAGTAAGTAGACACTCCAGGAAATGAATATTATTTAAATCTGGTTATGCCATAAGGTAGAAAATCATGGCAGAACAATGGGTGTGGATCTCAATTTCATTCCTTTTTAGTATTCTAGACTGATACGTATAAGACTAGAAATTCTAGTCTAATGGTATTTTTTTAACCTCTCAAATAACTGTGTCATACTCAACATCTCGAATTAATTGCTAAATATGTAACAATATTTGAAACTTTGTTTTATGGCATATTTGGATAAGTCAGTGGTTCTCAACAATGGTTATTTTTATGTTTTGGATGGCAAGTCCCAGAAACTGCAGCCAACTTGGCCAGTAGTCAGGGATTCTGGGACAAAAACGTCTGGAGGATTAGGGATGAAAATCTGTGCAAATTTCACTCTTGTGGGCAAGAATAAATAGCTGAGCCATTGTTCTCTCTGCTATGAGAAAATATTTGAAAATGGTGCACTTCTTGAAGCCTGTTGCCTGTCCAGGGTTCGTTATTTTTTTAAAAAATAAAAATCCACATGTGGGGGGTTGTATAGAAAACAGCATTTTGGGGGACATAATTATTATTTCCTGTAACAAAAATCATGTTTTCTGTACAAGAAACTTGCTTTTGTGTCATTTTTTTGCACAAAAACAAACAAACAAAAAAGCATTTTCACCAGATAAGTTTGTACATCTAAGATTTTCATCCATTCAGGATTCTTCTCTTTCTTCAGGAAACCACATGTTCATCTGAGATTCAAATATTTACAAATACTCTTTCCATTCCTGTAGAATAAGACACAGCAGTACAGAGGAGAATGCCAACACACACAGAGTGAACTAAAACTATTTGTGATCATATCCCACTGAGAACAATGTGTTAGCTTAGCCACAACTGGTTTTTCCCATTTGTTTCACTGGAAATAGTCACTACTAACAAGCAGGGAAAATGCATGTTTCTTATATTTTTCTTATAAGCTTTTCCACACCCATAATTGATCAGTTTAATTATTATAGAGTGGTATTTAGAATTGCAGTTACAGATTCATAACCTAGAAATATGGACATATAACTGATCTATATTCAATAGTAAGACTATGTGGTCTTACTGTTAACCTACATAAATGCCACTCTAGCCAACCTAAAGAGACAGCAATGCATTGGGTGAGAGAAATCCATTTAGCTAGTGATTGGGGTGCAAGAAGGATGATATTTCCACCACCACCCTCTGCCAGCGAGTGAGGCCATTACTATCAGAAGGAGGACCTCTGTTGCAAGTCCTTGTCATAGCCTGGCTCACTGGTACAGATCACCAGCTGAATGGACCTCCTTCATCCAATATGGCAACTGTCTCTTAAGGTGGGTTGGGAGAGGCTTGAGCCAGGAGATGCTCCTTAGTTACATCTCCTTAACTAAGTGACCCCTCTAGAACTGTGATTATAGTTTGCAAACTTTATGTTTATTTCTTATTTCTTTGCCAGGTGTATGAAAAAGTTGCCTATCTCCTAACAGATTTAGGTGAGTAATAGTTCTCTAATATTCAGTGCTACTGTGATGGTTTGTATTTCTGCAACCGTGGGAGTATCTATTAAACTTTAATAATTGAAGTGTCTACGGAAGCAGATAGTATCATAAATCCAGTTGTAAGATATCAATATCTACTGTGCGTGAAAGAATATTAGCATGATTGAAGGAACAACATATCCTACACTAATATTTGTAAGACAGGAATTAAATCTAAAAGCCTTATGAAATGTTTAGTGAGCATGATTGACTCATACTTACATTTTGCCAATAACTGCTCTGCAAGATTGCCAATGTGGTTTAATGTAATGTAGTATAGTGTAGTTTAGTGCCTTCTTACTTTAATCTGTCATGCTATAACTAGCCTCTGAAGCCCCTAGAGATTCCTGGAGGGAACAGAAAATTGGTGCCCAGATCTACTGTAGTTGTCCACCCCTGGAAATCCCCTTTTCAGGATTAAAGAGCTCTAGCAGGCTAACATGGACAAAAGAACCTGAGTTGTCTTGTACTTAGCAGATCTCTGAAGATGCCTTTTATAGTGCATGCAGCTAAAGGAAAATAACAGGATGCATCTCTGTAGAACAGGGAAGTGGCCATCTCAGGGGCAAGGGGAGGTGCCACCATGGAAAAGTGGATTTTGAGGGAGAGACATAGTGGTATAGCAGTCTCAGTGTTGTAGTCCATGGATCCATGGGTTTGATCCCTTGCTCGGCTGTGGAAGTTCACTGGATGACCTTGGGTACCTGACACACTCTCAGCCCCAAGAAATCCCATGATAGATTTGCCTTATGGTTGCCATAACTCACAACAAACTTAAAAGCATACAACAAAAACAACAACATTTTTTGATGTAGGCTTTTAGCCCAAGTCTGTGAATTTCTGGCATGCAAGGTTCACCCAACAATCCCATTAGGCAAGAATAATTTCTTCAACATCTCTTTGTAATGGAATATATATTTTTTTCCCACTCTTATATTTTTCTGTTGCACATTTTGCCATATTTGGGAAAGCCAGTTAAGTAAGTAGCCAGTAAAAGGGGGGAGGGGAGACAATGCCAGAGGCAATATGCCTATAGAGATATTTAACGTATCTCTGGTAAAAAGGTCCATCCTGTTTAATTAGTCCCTTTGATCCTCCTTTAAGTAGGAGTGGCTTAAATAAATCATGAATCCTCAGCTTGTCTTTGGTTTATTGTTATATGTAAACTGGGCACTCTGGTTCAAGTCTTCTCAGATAAAGAAAAGTATATTTGTCTGAACTCTACTTTAATAAATATTTTTCTATATGTATTTATATGCTTTGTATGCATATGACTAATTAATTATCCATGTCTAATTCTATATGATTTTGTAGTTTGCATTTCTTTTTTTGAGGACTTTTACATCCCCCCCGCCCCCGCAAACCCTTTGAAGGATTCCTTCCCTTTTCTATCACCTGAGCCAGGCTTATGAGAAATGAGGTTTATGAGAAAATGTCTTCTGCTGGTGGGCTGGGAACTACTGACTGGCCTTAGATGGGCTGCCGTAACAGCTCTGCCAGCCTGCATATATATTGGGGTTTCTTAATGAGTACCTGAGCTAAAGGAAGGCTCAAGGTCTAAAGCTGTTTATTTTATTTTATTTTATTTTATTTTATTTTATAGTACTGATTTAGGAAGCAGTCCTATGTTATCTGGTAAGATACCCTCAGCATAGGATGCTGAGGACTTCCTTCTTTGCAGCCAGAGGAGAATGACCATGGATAGGTGTTTCCCTAGTTGAAGGTCCATTGCCATCTGCTTCAGTAATACCAGAAACAGTAGGACAGGTATGACATGTTGCAGGAATCATGGATTAAGGCTATAGAGGGGAACACCACACAGTCACCAGTTTCTGGTAGTCCCTAGGTCTTCTGATCTACCCAATACAAGGGCCAGGATCTATGTCACTATTGGTGCTGGCATAGTTAATTTTCTCCCAGTGGGGAGAACTCAAGAGGAAAAGGCCATTTTCTCCAGTGACAACCCATCTCATATGAATATATGAACCATTATCTCATATGCCATTAAAGGTGTAACTGATGACCTTATGAATGGAGTTGCCCCTGAGTCCTTATGTTTATTTGCCAGTACACAAAGTGGCCATTATTTAAATACAGATCATTTTGTAATATTTAATATTCATTTTTCTTGTTGTAAACAGTTGTAAAAAAAAGATGAGGTTATAAATAATTTTTTTTAAAAAGGTTCTCTGTGTGGCTTGCCTCTTTTCCGTTATTTTTCTTGGTTGAAAGTGAAATTATTCTTACATATCTTTAAAATGGAATGGGAGATTAAGATGGCCATCTTGAGCATACCTGTTCATACATTTTTAATCTCATTTATATACTGCCTTTAGAAACAAATGCAGAATTTGAGTTCTTTGAGGGACCTGTTTTATTTTGTTTTCCTTTTGTAGAACATCCTAGAACAGACTCGGAGTGGGAAAACAGTTTTGCCCTGAAAATGTTTCTCTTCCAGTTTGTCAACTTAAACAGTTCAATTTTCTACATTGCCTTTTTCCTTGGAAGGTATGTTAATTTCAAGAGTTATGGGAAAAATTGAGAGACTAACACTTTAATTTCATGATACATTAAATAGATTTATTGATAAATGAAGACATTTTTGGATTTCAGTAGACTGTCAATCTATTTTATTTTTGATACTTCATTCTCAAAAAAGGGGCTGCTCAAGGTATCTAATAATAAAATGAATAAAAGGGAATAGAAGTTAAAACATAAAACAGATTTATTAAAACTGTCTAGAAGAGGGATTCTCAATTGTTGGTTCAACAGATTTTTGGACTTCAACTCCCAGAATCCCTCACCTTGGGCCTTATTGACAAATGTTTCTGGGAACTGAAGTCCGTAGCATCTTGAAGACCAAAGAACCACTGTTCTAGAGTCAAAGAAGAAAGAGAAAGTGGATTGTATTTGATACTCCAACACCTTAGGGAATCTCCACAAATCAGTTTATATGTACATAGACATAGAGATATCAAAAAAAAATGTACATATGTTTGTTATTAACTGCCATCAAGTTGACTTGGACTTATGGTGACCCTATGAATGAGAGACCTCTAAGTCACCCTATCATCAACGACCCTACTCAGATCTTGCAGATTCAGGGATGTGTCTTCCTTGATTGAGCCTATCCATTTGTAATGCAGTCTTCCTTTTTCCCTACTGCCTTCCACCATACCAATAATTATTGTCTTTTCTAGTGAGTCATGTCTTCTGACTAAAATATAACAGCCTTAGTTTAGTCACCCTGGCTTCTAAGGAGAGTTTAGGCTTCGTTTGCTCTAGGAACCACTCATTTGTCTTTTAATAGTCCAATGTATCCATAGAACTCTTCTACAGCACCACATTTTGAATGAGTTGATTTTCTTCCTATCAGCCTTCTTCATTATCCAGCTTTCACACCCATATATAGAAATTGGAAATATAATAGCATGTACACATATATGTGTGATGAGAGTACATGTGCCTGTTTCAGATGTTCCCACAAGATGTTCTTACTTTGGGACTCCATATCCAACTACAAGTATCCACAATTGTATGCAGTTTGCAAAACAAGCAGGTGTGGGCTCATCTCATGAGACTTTGTAGATCAACTTAGACTCCTCCAAATGTTTTAGGCTATGACTCCTGTCAGCCTCAGGCCAGAATGGCTATTGGCCAGAGTGATGGCCTAAATCCAGTTGATAGTCCCAATTAGAGTATACCCACTGAACTGAAAGGTATATCAGCATTTATGTAAACCTAACTGGGACTAGTATCAAATTTTGACAATAAGTATTTGGATGGACCCAGGTTGGGGAAGGCGGATAAACACTTTCTTTTGCAAAGTATCTGTTGGTTATTTAATATATGTGAATGTATGTTGTGTTGCTTGATTTTGTTGTTTTAGTATTGTTCATGCCCCTTTCTTCCTCACATTGCTGTCACTCCTTGGTGCCATTTTATTTATTCTTCTCTGCTCTTGTCCTCAAATTCTTTGCCCTCAGTGCCATCTAGTCCATGTGATTCTCTTTAATCAACACTTTGGATGTTATCACATAAAACTGGAAACTGGGACATTGTTGACAAATATGTTCACCATTATTTTTAAACAATGGCATTAATCCCTTGAAGTAGAGACACTTTTTCAGTACACAACAGAAAAATAAATTAACCTGGGTATATACTGTAATCTAAAATTCAATCTAAAACTAACCTAAACAGCTTCAGAGTTAACACCACCCACCATTCATTGCAAGTTTAACTAACAAATAAGAATGTCATTTTGCAGATTTGCTGGGCGTCCTGGAAAATACAACAAACTTTTTAACAGATGGAGATTGGAAGAGGTAAAAATCTTTCTTATTTCTAGCAGCAGGCAAAATCATTATAGGTTTAACATTCATTTACACTCATTTGCTTCAATTTGCTCTTTACAGATGAATAATGCTTTTTTTTCAGAATGTCAGGCACTTTACAATAATTTTGCATAATATCATAACAAATGAACTGTAGATTTCTGGGGGGTTTCTTTCTTCTTAAAAGAAAGGAAGTGAACAATTTTCTGCAAATGCTTAAAGCTAAAAAATCTCTTAGGAAATTTGAATATATTAACATTTCTTCCTTTAGTGTCATCCAAGTGGCTGCTTGATAGACCTCTGTCTGCAAATGGGAGTTATCATGGTTTTAAAGCAAATGTGGAACAACTTTATGGAGCTTGGCTATCCGTAAGTACAATAGAAGGCATCATTTTTTTATAAATAGAGATGTAAATGTTGGCAGGAATTCTGTATCAGTCTGTATTCTGTATCAGTCTGTCATTCTGTATTGACACACACACACACACACACACAGTCTCAGACAAATCTGATGGAAATTAATTCCACAGTGCTCAGATCACTGACAGAAGAGGCCTCTTTCTCCTCATACGGCTGATGCCCGGTGCAGTAGGTTGAAGGAGAGAGTTATGATTTTGTCAAAATTGTGACTAAGTAGTAATTGTGAATACTAAACTGTTACAGATGAGCAAATCTGGATAACTGTACCATATTCAATATTGCTACTTAAGCCTTTTCTGCACCTTACCTTATCCCGTCATCCTCTGGTTGCAATCCTGGCAGTGCCTTTGGTGGGAAGAGACCATGACAGGAATGCTTTCCTCCTCACAGACTGGCTCCCTGTGGAAGAGAGCATGAGGGACATGCCTCTTCCTTCTGCAGCACAGCCAGGCTCTTTCCCATGCTGCTCTCGGGCAGAAAGCGCTTCTGGCCACCCTGTATGTCAGGTAAGTGTGGGAGCATTGTACAATAGGGAGTCATTGACGGAGAAAATCCGTCAATGATTTACCCCATAATTGTGCTAGCTGCCAATGCAAAAAGGATAGGACTGTGACAACATCTTGCAGAAGCGTTGTCATGGTCCCGCTCCTTTTGTGTCCCCATACTGGGACACCATCGTTGTGCAGAAAAGATGTAAAACAAGATTTTGACCCTATTGCTGCAATCATAACTCCCCAACCATCACTTATCTTACTGGGGATCACATGCATGGAGAGAAGGAGGTCCATTCTGCCAGCAATTGGGGCATGGGTGAATGATGTTTCTGTCAGGTTTGGGGGGAGGCAGGCCAGGAGAAGTTATTTAGTTAAGTATGTTTAGATAAGTGTGCAGTCTGTAGCTTAAAATTTGTAGCTTGTTTAGGCATGATTCTGGCCTGCAGTTGTACTTTTTGCATTACATCGGGTTTAAATGCTTTTTAAGAATGTATCCAGTATCCACTTAGAACAAGCTGTTACTCATTCACCTGCAGCAGCAGAGTGGGCCAGCTAAAAGGTTGGTCTGGCCTCCAGGCTCACCTCCACTTCTACAAATTGAAACAGCTGCTGGAACAGGCACTGGGCATGAAATGGCCACCAGCAAATCTCCCTGAATGTTCCTGATGTGTAAGGCATAGCCAATACTTAAGACTTGACTGAAGAAATGCTTCTTTCAAATTATGATTCAGACTGATGTGATCTGCACCTCTCAGATTAACGTGTAGTTATTCTTTGGATTTCACCTTTCTCCACAATCTTGGCTGGAAAAAATAATCTAAACATCCATAGAAAAATGTGTGTTTTAGGATAGCATACAGACTTGAAAAGAAAATATAACTGGAAATGTGTATTATGGGAAAGTGTGCTGAGCATTCTTTTAAAAAAATTCAGATTAATGTGTAGAAAGGACAAAATGGATATGTACAATTCACATGAACTAAACAAAGAGTGGTCTGTCCAACTGTAATTGTAATGTTTTGGTAGCTACAGCAGGATAAAAATCAAAATCTGGCTTCATGATTCTACTTGCTTGTATCAGAAATTTTTTCCCCCACACAGAATTACCAGAGTACAAAAATCATGATCTGTATTCTCTTATGGACCAGTCTGTAGGCAGTAGTTTTCCATAAGTGCCAATGCTGTCCTGTTCTCAAAATCTAGACACTGGTTTAAACCCAACTTTTTCTGAAAGAATATAATCAATTGTAAATATTTTTGTGGGGATTTTTTTTTTTTTTAGGAAAAAACCCTACACATGACTTTGTATCTCTGCACTAGGGGTAGGCAATTTGTAGGGGATCAGGGCCAATTTTCTCTCCTTAGAATTCTCCCAAAGCCACAGAGATTGCTGAAAATTGGGGCAGGGGGGAGTGACTGGAAGTCCACTTCTGGGTTTGAAAAATCCACACTTGTTGATGGTATAGTTCAGAGGCTAAAATGAATTAATTATTAATTGACTATTATTAATTGGTGCACTATTTTTGAAGGCTTCCAAGTGAGTTAGTTTGCCTTGTTCCCCAGAAAAAAAGGGTGTTTGGAGAGTTGCAGGGGGCGGTCAGGGATGTGGAAACAGCCTTGGAGGCCACATGCTGCTCTAGAATCACACTTGCCCATCCCTGCTGTACAGTCTTGGACAGTGGCATTGTATTCTGAAAAATTGTCCAGGAACATTTAGAAGGTTCACATTGAGGAGGCACTGACGAATCCCTGCACCAACAGGGATTTCCTGCCCTTAGGAGACAATCACTCAGAAGCTATGAAAACAAGCTTAGGAAGACAGCAATGAACCAAGACATCATCGGAATGATCAGGTACTTGTTGCAAGTGACACCATACATTTCACGCTCTGGCTATCCAACATAGGTTGCTACAAAACTGGTGGTCGCGACGCAAGATCAAGAAAGGAGGCCAGTTATTGGAGCATAAAATTTCTCTACCTCAGTGGGAAAAAGATTGGAATCTCCAGCCCATGAATCTCCATGGTCTGATGGATGAGTACTTAGAGATGGGTGAGCATATTGATGGAAACTCTGTTTTTTTATATAATAGACACTGACAGATTCATTTGGTGTCATAAAGGCTTGTTCATTTTGCTCTCATGTTTTAGACACTGAACTCCCTCCTCGCCACTTTCTAATCATATGAACTTTCTTTCCAGTTCTACAGTTTGGCTTTACTACTATTTTTGTTGCTGCTTTTCCACTTGCACCTCTGCTGGCGTTGCTTAACAATATCATAGAAATCAGGCTCGATGCTTACAAATTTGTTACCCAGTGGAGGCGGCCGATGCCTGCAAGAGCAACAGATATAGGTGAGGCAAATCACATTGTCTGTCTTATGGCACATGGGTTAATCCAGTGAGTAATTTCAAAAATAAGTCATTTAGGATTTTTTCCCCCAAAAGTAACAAACAGTAAAGTTAAATGCAGAACTAAATAATTTAAAAAATCTGTTAACGCATTTTTTTAAATCAAAACATCACCTATAGTTTTTACAAATGAAAAATAGGTTAGAGCATAAGTTTTTTAAAAGTTAAATTTCTGTATTGGGCTAGGCAGCTGTGAAGGACCCAGATACCACATTACTGCCAAAAATGCCACAAACACAAACATGCACACACAGAGAGAGAGAGAGAGAGAGAGGGGGGGGGAACTATAAATAAGATGCAGGAGAAGGGTATGTTTAACATTGCAGGAAAGCATTGTAACCTATTTAAATGATGAATTCCCGCTCCTGAAGTCTTCTCAGGGATACAATTTGTCCTTTTCTGGTCAAAAGAAATGGTGGCCAGGGTGTCTGTTGCAGATGAAGTCTACAAAAACAGCACTGAGGGCCAGCTACTTGTGACTCAGGACCACAGTTTGCCTACTCCTGGTATATATACTGATGTTAGTGCAGAACCAATTAGGGTATTCCTGGTAGTAGTGTGTACTATTAACAGCTTTTTCCTCTACAAATTATCTCTCTTTTTTTAAGTGGGGGTAGGATTTGCTTTTTTATTATTTGTGTGTTTTTATTCATATATTTTTATCATCCCTTAGACTGCCCTTGATTTCACAAGAATTTACTTCCAAGTAATATATGTTTGGATCTGGAGCATTATGCTCACTTCAGAAAAATGTTTGCTTTCTATTCATTAATTTCTCTCAGATGTGTATACTGCTGAGTAAATAGGCTGCAGCTTGAGAACAATAGCTCTATCTCTCTAGGCATTAAGGGCGTGGTACAAAGGAGATTCCTGTTATACACTGATACCTAATGATGTCCTTATCTCATCTGTTTATTGTTCATACTCACTCTTACAGTGCTGGGCATGGAACACAAAGGGCAACCTCAGGCCATTTCGCACTAGCCTGTTATAGCACGATGATTCCACTTTCAACATCCTCTGGAATCCTGGAGTTTGCAGTTTTGCCGAAACTGCAAACCCCAGAATTCCAGAGGATGTTGAAAGTGGAATCATTGCGCTATAACAGGCTAGTGCGGAAATGGCCTGAGTCTCATGCAGACAGACTCATGCAGAAAAATTATATCGTTACTCACTGCAATAATATATCATTACGCACTGATGGAAACTAGTAACTCGTTATGTTACTTGTTGGTTATTACTTTTCTGCTGCTTTTTTTCCTTATTTTTTGAGAAAAAAATATAAGGAAATGGCATAACACTTGAAAAATTCCTATCCAATGGCCTTAAGAAGTAATTATGTAAACAATGAGAAATCTTTATTGATTATATCAATGAAATAACATTGCTGTTCTCCCTTATGTGATTTTTGAAAGGTGGCATTGTTATTCATTTGTTACTTCAAAAAGGAACTCATTACAGGTAGTGAAGTTACTTGTAATTCATGACTCATGTGTTCTGGCTACTATATCGGTATAATGAGCAACATTTTCTAGTAACTCTATAAAGGATGTTTTTAGGCATATTGACAGAAAATTTTCCAATTTTATGCCATTCTATCGTCAGTCCTAATTTTCTGGGGCCGAGAGTTCAAATAATGAAAGGTCACAGAAACATAACAAGCAACACAACAATTAAAGCAACATTTAAAAGCAATCTGATTAGAAAGGACATTGATTTACTTCTTAAACATTGTAAGAAATAGCAGAAAACATTTACTTTTTAAAAACTATTAACTTTGCAAGCTCTGCCTAACCTTTTGGAGCAGACCAGAGGGATGTGCTGGGAGCTATAAACTGGTTCTATCAAGGGTGTTCATGCTGTTAACTTACAGACATTACTAGCTACAGGCCAATCCTTTACTACTCTTTTCAGAGCAAGACTGCTGAGAACCTCCAATACTAATACTGTTTTGAACTGAGCTAAAAACATTTGAAATGTGAACCTACAATGAAGCAAATGACCCATGCATAATGTCTCCTGGTTCAGTCTCATTCTAATTATTCTCTCCTAGGTATCTGGTATGGAATCCTCGAAGGAATAGGAGTCTTAGCTGTGATCACCAATGCTTTTGTTATCGCCATTACATCCGACTACATCCCACGTTTTGTATATGCATACAAATATGGCCCCTGTGTTGATCAAGGATACAGGCAGGAAAAGTAAGAATACCTTCTTTGTATGTCTTTTTAACTGATATTCCATTATTTTTATTATTTTGACAGAAGTTTCTTATTACTTCTACTTCCATCCTTTCTCCTCTTCCTTGACTTCTTCTTTTTTTTTAAAAAAAATTGATTGTTATAGCTGGCATTTTTTTTATTATTACATTTGTTACACTGGACATAAATTGATTGCACAAAGGCTAAACAAAGCTGACTCAGAAATCAGCCACAGTATCCATTATGTACCGCATCCTCCCAGTCATCCAAATGGTAGCATCTAGAATGTATTGATAGATGCTTATTATTTTAGTCACATGCAGAAAACAAATAGGATAGCGAAGAAACAGGGTAGCACTTTAGCATGTGTGACATGATCTTGTTGATGGAAAAATGAAATACCACTGCAAAAAATCCTCCACTCCAGATCCTTTCGGAAGGGTACTTTGTTAAAGAAATCTTGGGATGCGACTGAAAATTGCAACATTAAGTTTCTCACTCCATATCTGTGCTTCACAGTTCTCTGCCACCACTAGTTGTGGTCAGTGATATGGATTTTTCTGAGCAAGAATGATTTCCAGACCCTGAATATATTTAAAATGGGTTGTATCTGGCTGTATACCACTACCTTTCATCCTGCAGACATGAACATGAGTGCAAATGGGAAGAAGTGATTTTAGTTGATTATTCATCCCCCATGACCTTCTCCCAAAAGTCTGGGGCCATTTCATGGATACTGGGCAGAGGGGACTTGAACTCCCCCAGAGGTAGGCTAGGTGGGCTGATCTCCTCTGAAATTATCAGTCACTAAGATCAGTCCTTTGATGAAGTACCAATCAAAAGTATTCAAATTTATACCCAGTGATGTAGACTCCAGTTGATAGACTCGGACTCAAGTCAGACTTATGTCACTTCAGTGACTCCACTCGGACTCAACTCAGCCATGTCAGCCATAAATGATGCACTGACTCGACTCAGCTCGACTCGAGACTTTTATATTTTTAATGACTGACTTGATGCCCTTGGTTCAGTAACAACACATTCATCCAGAAACCTTATGATTTTGAACGCTTCCATCTCTTTTTGTTTACCGGTCACATGATAATCTGTCTCAAGCCCAAAGTGAGGGCACATTTCTCAGAGGGGAAAAGCAAATTGGTTAGGCAATGGACTTGAGGCAGAGTTGAGACCTGCTCAGCAGCTTGTCCCCACTGCATATTGGAAGAGCCTTCTAAAACGTTTCCTAAGAGCAAAAGACAAAACTCGCCCCCAGAGTGTAGGATGCATTTCTCAGAGGGGAACAGCAAATGTGGTAGGCAATGGGCTTGAGGAAGAAGGATCCTTCCTTCTAAAACATTTGAATCTTCATTAATGAGGAATAAGAATGATCATATTCCCCACTGCTGAAAAATCCTCTAGCTTCAGAAATGAGAAGTAAGAAGGATCCTGTTCTTCTCTTCTGAAGCTACAGATAGCAAAATCACAAACATAGAAGGCCGACTGTGCTTAAATTGTTAAAACTGACTTTATGCGACTCTGTCCAGAAATTCTGGAATATAGGTTGGGGTATAAAGTTGAGTCCCAGATTTGAGACTTGACTTGAAAGTATCTTCAAGGACTTGAGACTTGAAGGTAGAGACTTGAGACTTGACTTGAGACTTGAAGTAAAAGACTTCAATACATCACTGCTTATACCCATCTTTGCATTTGTGTAATAGGGTCTTATATATTTTCTCCTTTCCCTCATATATTAATTTTATGCTTCCAATAATTTTACAACATTTAATTTATTATTATTTAGTCCATTTCTGCACCTTATCTGGTCATGGAGACATCCTATGTGGGTCCCAGCATCAGCTCTGCTAGGAAGGGAGTGCAACAGGAGTGCTCCCCTTCATACCAGCTGCCTTCATGTTCCAGGAAACTTGATGGCCCTGCTTCTTCCTGCCGCAGTGCAGCTGGGTAGTTTCCTACACTGTGCTGGGGTAGGAAGCACAACCATTGTGCTACCAGAGCCTCCACAGGCAAGGTATGTCCACGATGGTGGCATGATCGCCAGTCAATGATGGGGAAAATCCATCAATGATCTGTGGTGCAATCACGCCACCTGGAGACGGGAGATGGATGGGACCATGCATAAGCGTCATCACGGTCCCATCCTTCTCCCATCCCTATTGTGGATTGGTACCTGGATAGTGGACATACCCTATCATTTTTTCCTGACTAGGAAACAAATAACACAGAATGTTATTTCCTAGACCAAACCTTAAAGAGAACATTTATATGTGCAGCCCCACAGAAGAATTTTTTTTCACTCTTTTTGGTCATCACCCAGAACTTCACAGTGTGAAGGGATTGGGAGAAGACCTCTGTATGCAAGCAGCTGCATATAGGAAAAGATGCTCTCATGCTTGGATAAGGATGGTTTTGCACTAGCAGATGTCAAGGTAGGTTAATCCATTTTAACTAGTCATTCCCTACTCACTATAGCCCCTTCATGTCCCAACCCAAAAATTGCTCCTCTGGGTGGGTGAACCCACCAGGATAGTATCAAATATGGCAATGTTGACTGCAGATTAGTCAAGAGCATCAGAAAAAATCAGGAGTCTTGAATGATGTCACCACTGAATGCAACTTATAAAGTAGATGTTTATTTCAGCTGCAGAACTTTTCTGCATTTACAGGATTTACTTTTTGTGAAGTCTTCACCAAGCTTGCCTAAGAGCTTTTTTTAAAGTGTGATTTAGCTTGCACATCAGAGAAGGAAATTTTATAAGGAACATAACAAGACACAGGGCACCCATGGCCTCTTTTCTGATGTTCTGTATTTGTGTAATAAAAGATAGGAAATCTATATTGTTAGTCCCTGCTGCAATCAGTGAGCCTGATTTTCCACCTGAAATTTTAGTGTGATGGCTGGGTACAGAGAGGATATCAAACTGCAATGCTATTTCTTGTGCACATTGTAGAATTTGATGTAAAAACATGACTAAGTTAGAGAAAATGCCAGCTGTCGTTACACTAGTTAAATTGTTTTATATTTTATCTGGACACCTCATCAGTCCATAGCAGTTTCTCAGATTTTAACTGACAATGTGTTTTCTTATTCCCTGGCTTTTCAGCTACACCTTTAATAGGTGGGTAGGTATGAGAGGACTGTGGCTTAACAGAGAGATCTGTTCTTACTAATTCTGCTCCATCATCCATAAGCTATTTCCTGGCCTTAACCTTCTTTGCAATGTCTTCCAAGTTTATTACACTGGGAGAAATAAAAGAATGAGCTTCAGACCTAATCCTCATCATATCTTCATTAAATACTACCATTAAAAAAACCTCGACATAAACCTTGTTTGATCATGTTGTTGATCAGAACTGAAGGAGACCGATGTTTATTTAGCTATTGAATGATATTACTTCATTTTCCCTCAAATATCTAACTCCCCAAAGAAAAACTGGCAATTTCTGTGTTTTTAGAAGGAATTTATATTTGTTTGCTCACAAACTAACTTCAGTGACATAAAAATAAGTAAATAAAAAATTATACTGTATTGTGGAAAACATCACTGCTGCATTCTTTCTCTACAGAATACGCTGAGTGATAACAGTGCCAGATTTTCTCCAGAGATTATTTTATGTACCAGTGTTTAACTTTTGCACAACATTTTCTTTGGCTTGCTGCTCCCGAAGCTTGATTCCAGCCAACTGGAGATCAGCTTGTGAATATTTTTTATTAGGATCTCATGAAGCCAATCAGATCTGACTACCTGCCAATGATGCAAACACAAATCAGAGGGCTGTGCTTCATTCAAGTCTTCCCCTTTGTCACAGTAGTTTCAAGAGGTTTTAGTCACTGGGGAAAACTTAGCCATGCCATGAAGGCCACAGAACACACAGCATTTTTGTAAAGTCTGGTCTGCATTGTTAGAATCCTTCACATACTGTGGGTTACATGCCTCAGAATAATTGATGCAGCCTGGCATAAAAGTCTGAAGAGAAACAGATCAAAATAGAGGCCTCCTTGCAATATAGTAAGACTGCAATCAGTAATACCTGGACACAGTTTAGATTTTATGCTACATGCTGAGTGTTTCAGCACCCAAGTTTCCACATGAAATGCCACTTCCAGGACAGGACCCATTCACGAGTGCAATAAATATTTGTCCAGAAAATAGAGTCAGAGATAATTGCTCTTATACCTTACCACTCTACCCTATTTTTCATGCCCACAGTTGCATCCATTATTTCATTACTGAGGTTCTCATGCATAGTAGCTTGCATGCAGACTAATAACGGTTTGTGAGGACCATAGAATCTGGTGCATGAAAGCTAACATTCCTGTATTGTCATTTGGCACCATTATTGCGATGATTCCAAATATTTCACACTGAGAAAGGGGATCGGCCTCCATTCAGCACCCACTGGTTTACCAGTGTGCCAGAACTGAATGTGCAGCTTGGAGACTTATTTAGTGACACTTTTTATTTCTTATACATCAAGTAAAATTTTTCACAGAGAGAAACGTATGCAAACCCTCCAACTATCCCCTTTTTGGTAGGGACAGTCCTGATTAATCTGCTGCTGCTTTTAAAATATCCCAGTTGCTGTCTTCTCCTCCCATGTACCCCTTTTGTCTTCAGTTTACTTTGATTGCTGCAAACAGAGTTGAAAAAGAAAAAGTAGTTTACATTCAATTAACTCATTGGGGGGAAAAGGAGAAGAGAGTGTTAATCTTTCATTTCTAGTAGTTTCAGCTAAAAGTAAACTGATGCAACCTGTCCAAGTTTGTGTTCCTTCCTCATTAACAACTTTTGCTGTCTTGACCATGTTCTGATGTTCCTTGGTCACCTATGTCCCAGTTTTCATCTATGAAGTGTTGGAGGGTATACATACTTTTCCAGAGCTTAAACTTCATCTTCAAAACTATTTTGGTTCTTTGCAGCATAAATCCTGCTATTTGAAAAAAAAATAAAATAAAAGGTATTTTTGCCCTCATTATTCATTGAAAATATGAATGGAATGGCATTGTAGGCATTGCTAATGGCAAGGAAGGTGAATAAGACATTCTTTGCATGCACAGCCTATGACAAGTCATTCTTCACTTGTAAATACTTATTTGGCTTTTATTTTCTAGATGTTTGAAGGGATATGTCAACAGTAGCTTATCAATATTTGACCTGAGTGAGCTTGGCATGGGATATTCAGGATACTGCAGGTATTTATGATAGAAATAACTTACATAATTATAAGGAAGTGATTATTTGCCTGCTTAAGAGGACTACACAAAATTGTGGGATGCTTGAGTTCATTTTGTGCTGCTTTGATTTTAAGGTGAACCTTGCAAAATTCATAGGACTCTATATGCACTGAAATTAAGAATATGGTATTGAAACTGCTCTAACAAATTTCCCTTACAATTAATTAAGTGGATCATTTTTATATTTCTCTGTATTATATATTTCTTTATTTGCCATATTTATGTCCCAGCTGCCTAATATAACTCTAAGGGCCGTTTCGCACGGCATTTCCAATGCGAAAGGGCCCCTTGAGCATCATGTAAATGTGAGGAGTGGTCCACACAATGCACTCACATTTGCGTGATGCTCAAGGGCCTGATGCGGACCGTGCATGCATTTTTCATTTTTGGCTTGAAGCCAAAAATGCTGTGCAGTCGCACATCGCTCTGGGGCCTTGCACATACTTACCTTGCGTGCGGAGCCTCGGGAGCCGGGCCATTCATGCTTCCTGTCCAGTGCAGCCTGGAAAGGTCCCAGGCTGCACTGTGAAAGGAAGAGGTGAAGCTCTCGTGCGAGTAGGAAGCTCATGTGGAGCCGAAGGACCCCGGACACAAGAGCCTTCCTCTGAAGGCTACTTGCATGAACCCCGCACCCCAGCACCACGAAAGGGTAAGGTGCAAAAAGGGTTTAAGTCTCGAGGCCACTTACAACAATACAAATTATAACAAAAGATAAATATGAAAGTCAAACAGAGCAACGGAAAATACAATTAAAGCCAAAAACTCATTTGAGGATCACCAGCCAAAAAGGTTATTTGGAAAAGGTAGACAGACTGTAAGTTCTCCCCAATAGTCTGAAGAGGAGAAAATACTCTGATCTACAGAAGAAGTTATTCCATAGTTGTGCAAGAATAATTTTAGATGCCACAATCCTTGCCACAGATGTCTTGAGCTCACATAATTTAGTCCTTACCCACAGGCTTGTAAGGAGATAGCCTGTAAGAATTGTGGGTCCCAGGTGATGAGATATAAATCATTTCTCCCTAGTGAATAATTCATTCTCACTTTGGTTTTACTAACATTAGTCTCACTGTCCTGAAATCCATGTGTGGATTTCTATAAGTGATTATTATCAGGCCAATCAAATGACCTCCAGATATAAGATCAAAAACACTTTTGAGATCTCTCAATCCCTTTATCAATTGATGTTGCTGCTGCAGCTGTTGTTACTGTGTGCCTTCAAGTCATTTCCAACCTAGGTGGCCCTAAGGCGAAACAATAATGGCAAGATGTTTTCAGAGGGGGTTTGTCTTTGCCTCCCTCTAGGTCCAAGACAGAACAAGTTACCCAAGGTCACCGAGTGGGTTTCCATAGCTGAATGAGGAACTCTGGGTCTCAAGAGTTGTAGTCCAGCACTCAAACCATTATACCACACTGGTTCTCTCTCTTCATCAGTACAATGTTCCAAAAAAGCAATGCAGAGAAGTGAGGGGAAAAAAACCTGGCCATGTAAAAGTCATAGCATCTGCAAGTTCAGAATCTGGTATTGATGTGGAGGAAGAATGGGATTCAAATGAGGCTTTAGCAAGAGATGTAATGGTTTTAAGGTTTTGACTCCTGTATCTGAAAATATAAAATGTCTCCATTCTGGGTGAAACACAAGGATTCTTTTATAGATAAAATACAGAGACAAACTAGTTAGCCAGTCTTTATATTAACAAAGCTGGAGGTAATTTTAGATGGTGTATTATCCCATTTTCTTTCATCTTCAAACATTCTAATTTGTAGAAGAAATTAAAGCCCTTCATTTGTGTTAGGATCACAAACAGGCATGCATCTTCTTCAAAAATTGCTAAAACATGATCAGGCTGTATTCATGCGTCCAAGCAAACCCAGCATTTACCAATATCATTCTTCCCTTTTTTTTTCTATTACAGGTACAGAGATTACAGAGCTCCCCCATGGAGTTCAACTCCTTATGAGTTCACCTTGCAGTTCTGGCATGTTCTTGCTGCTCGACTGGCTTTCATTATAGTATTTGAGGTTAGTTGCCTGAAAAGAGTAAAAAACAGCCATTTATTTAGTATTTAATGCAGGTCTCAGCTTTCTTTCAAGATTGCAATCTTTCCTTGGATACCTACACAACCAAGCATGCAAGTTTATTTGGCTGACGGCTCTATATATTTATTAGAACTTGATGTGGATTTCTATTGGAGAAGCACTCAGTTTGCCAGGGACACAATAACCACTGATTATGGCTACCCCAATGGTTTAGGTTTGAATATTCCAATGACTGAATCCTCCATCATTAATTCTGTGGTAGAACTAAGTCCCCCCATTCAAATACTCTCATGCACATTGTCATAGAGTAATTTAATCTAAGATGAACACATATTGAAATATATGTAAAGCTAACCAATACTGAGATTGGTAATGTGAATGTATTAATTCCTGAAAAAGTTGATTGTAAGTCATATGTGGACAGAAGGTTCAAGCTTTTGTTTCCCTCAGCAATGACCATTGCTCCCTCCAGAAACCTAAGTCCAGTTATCCATGTCTTGCTAGAGATCCCACACTTGCTGAGGAAACACACACAGCCTAGTCTTTCTCTGTCTTGGGGGAAGGGATGGGTCAATGAGAACTGTATCAGTTATTTTGATCCACTCAGTTCTGGAGGTTTTTCAGTACTTGTCAAAGTTTTCACCGATCTTATCAACCCAGTCCCTGTTTGCTATCTTAGCTAAACATATGATAACATAAGTAACCAAATATAAATAATCTGTGAATTGCCTTTAAAAGGATCCTATAAAGATTAAAAATCCTCACTCATCTCATCATTGCAAGGAAGGGTTAGGAATATTTTTTTTTTCTTTACCATGAGATGATGAAGGCTTTGTGGAGTTCTCCGCATAAGAGACCACAAGTTAATCAAAACTCCATAATTCAAGCAAAATGATGCACAAAATGACAGTGGTTGCTGCTTTGTTGTGTTCCTTTAACACAACAATCCATGGGAAGGATTGTTCACAACTTAAAAAAAAAATCAGCCAATCTTTCTATGCTTTCTATGTATGCTCATGGTTTGCTTCCCAAAGGGAGGGACAGGAGTTTTGCATAATATCAGTTTGCACAAATTACAGAGATCTCAACAAGAAAAAAAAAATAGTACCATATGCCTTCCTCTTGACTGGAGGTGAGGAATCTAGCAGGGCTAGACTCCTTTGTGAGTTGTCTCCTCAAGCCAAGTCAGTCTAAATTGATGAGAATGAGGAAATTAGTATTCTCTACATGCACAGTTGATGTTTAAGCAGAACCAGATTAGAATAAGTACTCACAAATACATATTCTCTTTCTCCTTTTTTTTTCTCCCAGCACCTTGTTTTTGGAATAAAATCTTTCATTGCCTACCTAATCCCGGACATGCCCAAAGACTTATGTGACAGAATGAGAAGGGAGAAGTACTTAGTTCAGGAAATGATGTATGAGGCTGAACTAGAGCATTTGCAGAGAGAACGGAAAAAGAACGGGAAACAGTATCACCATGAATGGCCTTAGTGGATATGAACCAAAAGGGATGCCAGAACTGAACATTCCCAGTGAAAACTGAAGGTGGGATTTAGAGAAGAGGCAAAGGAATCAGATCTTCTGTATATGCTGCTCTTGGGAAATATAATTATCAAGCTTTGCTGTCAACTGGAAAAGCTGTGTTAGCAACAGACAACTGTGTACCCTGAACAGTGTGTGCTAAAAATGACACACTGAAGAATGAATGCTGGCTCAGCTGAAATCACAACAAGAGCTAAATTTTCTGGACACCAGTCTAATAATGAGCTGAGAATGTCATCCAGAGCATAATTTTTTAAAAAATGGTTATGTGTACAGCTTCCATAACAAGGGCATGACTTTTTTATTTTTTTTAACAATATGCTTATCACAACTTCTACAGCTTTTACTTGCTCAAAATAATTGATATTGTCTCTGGGAAAAAAAGTCAAGCAAGAGTAATTGTTGCCTTTGTGGCCATGAATTGATGCTATCTCACAGTCCTTGAGGCTTCCTGTTTTTGTCAGGTCTATCCTAGTCTCTTGCTGAGATTGTGGATGTGGCTTGCCCTTTAAAAGGGAAACCAGCCTGTTCAATATTTACTATGCAGTTTGATGTTTGCACATTGCCTTTTGTCTCTTTGTCTTTATAACGCAGTTGCAGAACAGAAACAGTTTCTCTCAAATCAAAGCAAAACCAGTTTCAGAGGAAGATCAGAGAATGGGATCTAGAGATCCTGTTCGATATGAGGAAGCTGACTTTTGCAGGTGGAGCAGCTCTTGATCTCATGCAAGAATCTTGCATGGGAAAAACTACGTGGCATTCAAAGAAGCTCAAGCCCAGGCAGAAGCCTGTTTTCACATAACCAGTTGTCCATGCAGCTTATGGGCTGTGCGTCCGCACACAGAACTGCCCAAGTGGTATTTTCCCCCCACAGCTTGTAGCCCTTTGGATGCTGGCTTTTACCATTGCACTGCCCTTGATGCAGCACTCTTTGAGGGGGGAAAGAACAATCTGGCATTTTCCATTGCTATTGATATTCAATGTGCAAACAGGGGTCATCTCCTCATACCTCTAAACTAAGCAGTCCTATCCTGCATGCTAATGGAACATGCAGAAGTATAACTGTATGGCTATTATTTCTCTCTTTGAACTACCTGGATTTTATATGTTTCACAAAGGGAAAAAAATGTCAAGCTGAATATCTCATTGCATTGCAAATAAGAAGCAAGTTGTATTATTTGCCTTATGCAAGCTCCTGGTTATGCAGAATCTAGATATGACATCCTGAGTTGCTTGTTTAAGGTATAGATACAGAGAAACAGGACTTTGTTTAAAACAGTGTCCGCCCCATGAAATCAAAGCATGGAAATCGGTGTATATGTGTTATTCAATTGTGCCCTGTTTATATGCCTTGTTAGAATTTCTTTTTGAATTTCTGCAAAATAACACACTCTTGTGATGAGTTGGACTTTGATACTCACATGCCTTTAGTGCAGAAGAGCATCCCCTTAACACAGAAGTCAACATCTTCTTCAGGTTGGGGGAGGGTACAGTGGTCACTGCCCAACCCTTTGGGGGCTTCACCCTTCCACTACTGCCACAGTTTCTAGTGGAATACAGTGGCCAGTGTAGCAGCTCTGTGGTTCAGAAGGTCACCTGCAAGATGATAGAGCAGACCATTTAACAGGAATTCTTCACCGAAGAAAAAGAAATGAGACGATTGTTGACAAGCTGGGCTGATGGCTGTTGTTGCTATCTTTTCAGTGGTGTTCAGAAGCTGTGGGGAGGCTCCAAACAAAAAAAGCTCAAGGACTGCATGTAGCCCATCGGCTATATGTTGTCCACCCCTGCCTTAATGGCTTTTATGTCACTATTTATTCTAATGATTAGTTAACTATTTTTTTTCTTCAAAATGGGGAAGAAAAGAAGTATTAAACTTTAAAACAAATGTGCAGGATTCACTTGTACACAGGAGACCAAAATATTCCTCAGTTTCCTTTTGTAAAAATTTCAGGTATAAAGATCCTTCTTATTTATATCAACCAAAGTCAATTTAAAACATTTTTCCACTTACTGCAGTTCGTATCATTATACTGAAAAAGCACAGCAATGATATCACGCATACATATTTGAATGCGCATTAAGATGAATTCCATAGTTTAAAAATATGGGTTGTAGATATGGTATTATAGCACTTAAGAGGGAATATATAGCTCATGCTTTCATGAGAAACCTAAGGGGTCTAATTATGATGAATATGCCATTATTCTAACTCTGGAATTGTTTCTTCTCTATTTCTGTTGTATAATTAATGTTTTAAATGATGCCAATCTATGTTCTAATCAGATCTCTGTGCGTGTATGTGTACGTGTGTACACACACCCACGCACACCCACACTCCAATCCACTGATTGCTTCTACAGATGGAAGCTCCTGTACATCTGTTGGTGTCCCCATCCCATAGTTTCCTATACATTTCACTCAAGGGAGGAACACTATATACATATGCATGTACACTTCAGCGCTAATGCCCTCTACTGAAATGAATGGAAGAGCCTTCTTACACAGAAAACCTCTGGGTGAATCCGAGTGCACATTAACTTTTTGATCAGGAGGATATATTATAAAGCACACCCTTTACTTATGTGCTGTAAAATATAAGCCTTTCTTACTTTTGTTTTTGCTGTTGTTAAGTTTTTATCTAGTTACTGTTTGCCTTGGCTGGATCCAAGCTTTAGAACTAATGTAGCATGCCAACAAGAATGTTCACTATGACTCTCTTTGTGCTTTTTCTGTTTGTCAAAGTTTGATTATTCTTTGAAACATTCAAAGGGGTAACTAATACGCAATTATGTACAAGTACACTCAAAAGTGAGCCCTACAGAGTACAGGTAAATTTGTATAAACACACTTACCAGGGAGTAAATCCCATTGAATTCATAGGGGCTTCCTTTTGAATAAACACACTTAAAATTATACTACTAAGTCAAACAATGCATTGTAGCCTATTAGCATGATGGGGTGGACTGACTGTGGGATTAGGGCTGCAGGAGACCAGGGCCATTTCTGCCCTACACTATTGTAGTGCTATTATTCCACTTTCAACATTCTGCGGAATTCTGAGGTTTGTAGTTTACTGAGGCCAAAGAGCTCTGTGGCTGAGGATTGTAAATGCCCCTCCCTAAACTGCAAATCCCAGGATTCCACAAGATGTTGAAAGTGGAATAATAGCGCTATAACAGTGTAGGGTGAAAATGGCCTGGGGTCAAATTCCCATTCAGACAGAGAAACCCACTGGGTGACCCTGGGCAAGTCACACTTTCTCAGACTTAGAAGAAGGCAATGGGAAACCTCCTCCGAATATATCTTGCCATGAATACCCTATGATATGTTGGTTGATCTAAAGGCACATAACTACAAAGCCCAGCTGAACTCAATAGGAAATACTTCTGAGTAAATCTCCATAGGATTGTACTATAAACTGTAAAACTGCTATCTGTTTAAATATATACAAAGTTTTAATCCAGGCCACAATACGAAGTGCCATGTGTTTCTGGCTATTCCCATTGGATAACTGGAAAGACTAATGGCTTCAGTTTTGTAGGCTTCTCTTAACATATTTTTCCACACTTCAAAAGCACATGAAATTTTTGAAGAAATAAAATGCTTGCTTGTACCCTTTCTTTAAGAAAAAGAAATGTACATTATCTGTGTCCAAAGTTTGGTAATATATAGCTATTTGCTTTAGCTGGGAGAAATGCTGTGCTAAGTTTGGTTTACTGTGGTTGCATTGAATGCAAATTTTCTTATGAAGACATATGGCACACTCTGGTCTCAGGAAATATGTATTAGATGAATGCTGGTTAAATATATTTCTTTCTTTCTTTTTTGTATTTCTTAAAACTTGTCTTTTCAAACAAATTACCAATATTAGTGGTATGTGCATGCAAGCTGCATTTGTAGACTCTCCAAAGCTGCAGAGCTTCAGAATTAGCATCCAAGCAAAAAGAAAAAAAAAATGCTTTAGATCATTTTTGATCTAGTCTCTAATAACTTTGGTCTATGCATGTTCTTTCAAACAGACTGCATGAGCCACTCCAGTCTGGCTTTCAAAATACTACAGTTAGTTACTAGTCCAGAACATCTTAACTATTACCAACTCAACTCGGTGTCTTGATGCAATCAAAAGGAACACTTGTTCCAGAAATAAACATTTGTTTACTATTTGTTATTCTGATTTCTCATCATCTTTCATTTCAAATGTTTCCTAATGCTTAAAGCCATAAGGGTAAGGACTGGTGGAAGTTCGTAAAAGCAACACAAGATGTATGCACTCTTCTTACATCAAACCTTTTTAGAAAATAGTTCTTTCCTGCCTCAAGTCTCTCATTAAAGATGGCAGAAAGTTTACTAGGGCTCAAAAGTCTGAGTAAAAGTAGCATTTTTGCACCTCCTGACTCTTGTAAGGAAGTATGCCCTTGATTCAAGCACACATAAGACATGTTTTAGAATAGATAAAATGTGAATAATTGAGGGGAGGGAAATGTAGGAGCACAGGCTGGGATCCTTTTTTGGGCTTACATTTTGTAAGCAGACTTAGGCCATTTCCGCATGGGGTATTTGAAACGGTGCAGTCCGTCCTCCATGGAGGATGTCTGCACCTGGGGGCGGACGGGGTCTGGACTGTTTAACATAGATCCGCACCTCAGCCCACTCCGGAACAACCCAAAGTGGTCATCCAGCGTGCTTTTGAAAAACCTGTTTCTTTTGGTCTTTCAAAAGCATGGAGCGTGCCAGTGTGAGCCTGCTCCCTTGTGCAGATTTGCAGGTTCGCAGCAATGCGAACCTGCGATCTGCTGGGGGCGGGCTTTAGGCTGGCAAGCTTCAGTGGTTGGTCAAGACCGTTGACCAGCCGGAAGCTGCCATTTTCAATGCCGGAGCAGTGCAGAGCAATGAGCATGCACTGCTCCGGAGCAGCCTGGACCAGACCGGGGAGCCATAAGACCTGGTAAGTAGTGGCATGGGGCGATTCCCTTGCCCCGTGCGGAAATGGCCTTACATCTGCCGGAATTAGAACTGGGCAGTTCTATAACATCTATATCCAGTAAAGGGCTACTGTTATATTAGTATGGGTGCTAGGGAATGCTGGTACACATTGGGACAGTCTGCTGTGTCATCTTTGCAATTCACTAACACGGTTTATTAATTCTTCTGCTACATAGCTAAGTATATGCAAAGTTACACAAGGTACAGCATGATAGAAGATTGTGACCACGTTTAAGTCAATGAGGGAAAGTTGCATGAACGAGATCAATTGGACAAATAAATGCACACATCAGGAAAAATGCATTAAAATTGTACAAATCTCAATGGGGAGAGAAAACACAAAATCTCTGAACCTAAAATAAAACAAAGAGGCAAAGAAAATGCAGGTGATTGTAAGAGAAATTCAGCTAAGTCAAGACTGGAGAATTTTCAGTCAGTCAGTTCATAGATAAATCTAATAGATTCAATGGCTGGTTATGACTATCAATAGGTTTAAGTCATGTAAAATGATGACATTTGTGAAATTCCACATATACATCCAAGAACTGGCTGCATCCATTGTATAATGGCAAAAAAAAGTAAATGTGTAAAGTCTGTAACATGTATGATTGTTATGTTTATTATACCAGTAGAATTCATACAGAGTTTCAGAGAGCCAATGTGTTATGGTCATTTGAGAGCTGGACTTAAGACTCTGGTTCCAATCCCCACTCTGCCATGGAAACCCACTGGGTGACTTTGGACAAGTCACACTCTCTCAGCCTTAAATCAAGTGAATGGCAAATGTCTTCTGAACAATTCTTGTCAAGAAAACTCTAGGGTAGGGTCACCACAAGTTGGAGTCAACTTGAAGCCATGTAACAATGGCAGAGGCAGGAGGACCGAGCAGTCGAGCAGTCAGCAGTAGTTTGAGTCAAGATGGACAACCTTGGAGAGGTCCAAGCAGACAACTTCCTTCACCTCTTTAGGAGCTCAGCTCAGACCTGTATTTCTCTTGGGCCAGCCTTTATGCCCACACTGAGTTTCAGGCAGTTCCTGCTTTGTATGTTGCATGCCCCACTGAGAAACTGCTAGAGAATGAGAGGCTGTTGGTATAAAGGGTGTAAAGATCTGTATTCCAGGCTTACCTCAAGATAAGCAGGCTTGAGATGCTGTCTCTAAACATACCACCTTTAGGAATCTCTGATTCAAGAAACTTCTGAATGTGCAAGAAGTTAATTGCCAGGGTTCATAATTTCTGTAACCTGCACTATTTTGAATTTGAGTTCACAGTACTTCCAAGCTGTGCTCTGGTTCTTTGCATTTCTGCTGGTCTTCCCCATATTTTGCCTCAGTCATGGTTATGTGTTAGCAAGTGGGAGACACTGTTACAAAGCTAGCATGTCATGGCAAATAACAGCTTTGCAGAAAGCAGCTCTGCTCTGGGGACAAAATTCTTATTTCACTAATGGGCAGCATAAATTGGCATACAGAATTGGTGGGTTGGACTTTAAAAACTTCTCAGTAATCCATTGGTGCTGTGTTCAGCTTTCTCACAGCATTGCTCAACCACTGGTGAAGTAGGAATGATAAGAAAGGATTGCCTGGAGTAGTCACACCCATCTCCAAATACACCAGTTACAGCTTAAACCCACATTCATGAAGTAATGCTCTCAAATAATGATCACTTACAGAGGGACAGGTCAAGGAGTTGGGAAGAGGGGTATAATAATGAGTTCACAAATTACCCATCGTTCCATAAGAAGTTTATTTGACAGCCTACAAAACTATGGCAAAACACTGTAGTGTTGGAAAGGAGCAGTGCCATGTATAGCATTGTTTGCCATTATCAATTTTAGGAGCAATGGAAGGGTGAACGTAGGAGCAATTGAAGATGAATAAACTGCTCAGACTGAACAAGACACTGGGATTTCTTTTTTTTTTTAAAAAAAAAAAGCAAACTTTTAACAGTGTTAACTTCCAAGAGTCTTAGATTTCCTTTTATTTATGAGTAAATAAAATAAATGAGTAAATAAAAATGACCCTCCATTAAATTATAAATAAGTGTCCTCATAACTGGTTGCATTCCCAGCAACACTTTTTTTCCCTAAAGCTAGGATAATGCTGTGTGGTTTCAATGGTTAGTTGCACATCTTTTCATTGAGCCATGCTAAAAATGAGATTCTCTCTCTACACTTGGGTTAGTGTAGGATTTTTCACATGGGTTATAGCCAGGCTGATGGCCCTGAACTGCTTTATTTAATCCATTCTTGAGGCCATTGTGAGAATCTGCATTTTCTGAGAGATTTTTCAGTTGATTGTTTGATTCCTCCTGTGTAACAACAAAGAAAAGATCATTAAGTAAAGAAGGTAGCTGTTTTCCATTTATGCTGACATAAACCCAAATGAATAAGACTGTTAACCTGCTCTGCTTTATACTGGCATTCTTCTGCAGAGAACAGGTGTCCTTAATTACCATCCTTTATGTTACATTAATAGTAGGGGAATATCTACACATGGAAGGAAGCCTAGAATACAGATCTTTACATTACTACAGAAGCAAGCTAAAAGTAGAAATGAAAAACATGGCATCATTGGAGAGAGATAAACAAAGGAGGGAAGGTATAATAGGAGAGAAGTAAACATTAGCAGGGAAAATAATAGCTATCAATGAAACTTCATCTTGATTTATGTTTAGATAGGTAAATATCTAAGGCCCTTTCCACACGGGGTTAAAAAAACGGTATAGAGCTACCTCTGATGGAGGTCGTCTACACCGTAACGTGGATTGGGGCGGACTACTTTTGTGTAGTTCCACACTCCAATCCGTGCAGGGGTGACTGGAAGTGGCGGTGCCACATGCTTTTTGAAAACCACTTGTCTTGTGGTTTTTAAAAAGCATGGAGCGTGCAGCCTCGTCGCAGCGCCTGGTGTGGATTTGCACGCACAAGCAAGTGCGTGGCTGAAAACCAGCCGAAGGGTGGGCTTCTGGCTAGTGAGCTTCTCTGGTTGGTGGAGAGCCTCCACCAGCCGGAAACCGCCATATTGGATGCTGCGGGACGCCACAGGACGCCGATGCATGTGGAGCGGCGAACTTGCGCCGCTCCATGTGGCGATGGACTTACCCGGCTGCAGGTAAGCTCCATTTCAGTGTGTTTCCGGGCGTTGCTTCCTCCGCTTGTGGAAAGGGCCTAAATGTTGGAACACAATGGCCAGGCTCCAACTGAGTTCTTGCACTGATGGAAGAAGCCCATCAGCAGATCTTAGAAGTGGATTGTCTCTTCCTATGCAACTTCTGTGTACCATAAATTTGTGTGAGATAGCCTCCAGACCAGAGGTCTCATTGGCACTGAGGACTTGGATGGGAAAAGGAGGAGAAGAAAGGCACCCTTTTGATATGTCTGTGGGGCTGCATAACAGGGAGATAATCTCCCGTTTGTCCAAATCCACCAGCAGACTTTTGCTATCAGCACAAGAACCTAACGTGAACTTTACTCATAAAAGACAAAATTAGTTTCTGTTTTCCACTTCTGTCACACCTTATACTAGCATGACAAAGAAATGAAGCCACAAATGAATTTGGTAGAATCAATTTTTCAGCATTGCCCTGCTCTTCTTATTGCAAACTCTGATAAATACAAAAAAGTCCCAAGGAATGTGACAGAAAAGAAAAAGGAAACACAAAGGAAGGATGTGAAACAGGAGAAGTTGGGCTGGTACCATTCCTGTCATTTTCTGGCTTATAAATGAATTGATAGGCTTAACATATGCATTATGTGCCATAGTTTGCATACAGAGTACATACTCTGTATGAGTATTCTGAACAACTCTATCTTCAACTGCAAATCTATGGTCCATCAAAGGACATTCTGGGGACATTTCAGATCATTCACTTAGCAAAGAAAATCCGAGTCCACTATACTCCTACTTGCCTCTGTGAAAAGGTCTACAGCAGATACTTTTCTGATCTCAAAACTCTGACATCAGAGAGGTGGACCCCTGGGTGTACCCCTGACATGCCCATAGAACAGAAAGAAAATTATGTCAGCCCATGAGTTGGTATATCTTTTCTCGCCCCATGAGGAACAAAGAGGAGAAGCAGTTCCCTCCCTCTTTTTTTAGCATTAAAAAGCTAAACGTGAAAAAAGAAAGAGCCTTTCCTACTTTCCTGTTTGAAGCATTTACTTTTATCTCCACACCTCCATGGGGCTGATCTGTTAAAAGTTAGTATTTTGTGAGAAAATATGTTCCAGACTACATTTTCAAATGTAGTTTTAAATAGAATGTTTTTTGTGCACCTTTTTTTTAAAAAAAGAAAAAGAAAGAAAATGCATTTAACACCTTGAGCACACATTAACATGGAACAGAAGGGACATAGGAATAAACACATCCAGATTTGACCAGGGGCCCATTCACACTATGCAGTTATAATCCCATTACTTCAGCTTAACTGCCATGGTTCCTTTCTATGGAACCACAGTGGTTTAGGGACAGGCAGTTAGACATCTCAACCAGAGCATTCTAGTGACTCAACAGACTATAAACCCCAGGATTTCACAGAATGAAACCATGACAGTTAAAGTGGAATGGTAGCATTATAAATGTGTAGTGAGAATAGGCTCCAATTATAGAATTATCCATCCACTCCTATTTCTCATATGTGGCATCATACGTGAGAATAACTGAGCTCTGACGAACACTTAATGGTATCAAGGTAGGAAGGATTTATTGTTATAATGAGGACTTGGAAAAGTTAATGTTTTGAAGTGCCTCTAGCAAGTAGAACCATTTGTTTTCCAAACAAACAAACAAAAAAACCCCACACCTTTTTCTAAGTTTTGATTTTAACCTACTTAGGCTGGAATAGTGTGGATTTAAAAGAGTTCACAGGCCAGCAAGTGGAGAACATGTTGATGTCTCTTATTGAAAAAAAAAGTCTCACATGAAGGGCTTTGAGGTCCTCATGATCCACCCCACACCAGCAAAACGTTTTGCATTTACGAGACCAGAAGCAAAAGATGTTGCAGACTGGGCGAATTAACATTGGTTTAATATCTTTTCCTTTATTTGGACCTAGGTAGAACAAAGCAAGAGTTAATATTTCAAAAACAGCTGATTCTTACATGTTTTATATACAATGTTAACTCTACAGAAAGCTTTGTCCTTACATTTTTATGATCAAAATGGCTGCTCAGATATGAAATGCATGGAGACTAAGGATGTAACTTTTCATTAATTACATTCTCAAAAGCAGTAATGAGTACATTTAGCAATTTTCCTCCAGCTACAAGAGAGTCTTCAAAAACCGCACAAGTTTCAAAAACTACTCACAGTTTGGCACTTATTCTGCACAAGATTTGCATGGGAAGAAAATGCTGTATTCTTCACTGCATACACACACACACACACACCATGTGTGATTTTTGTGCAAAATAAATCCAGAACAGCAAAGATTGTTGTCAGTCCAGGATTCTTCTTGCCACTGTTTTGCAACACTGGAGAAGCACGTTTTTTGATGCTTTTAAAAAATATTTTCAAATATTTTTTCCACCCCCATATGGATGTCATTCTGAACTCTCCTCTGGTGCAAGGAAGAGCTTCAATTTAATTTACCTTAATTTTTAACCCACCAACTTTATCTCAGCTATTCTTTAAAACTGAATATACTGCTGGTTCCCCAAGAAATGCTAATACAGTCTTGATAGGTATTTTAAAAAAATGACTGAAATAATCTATTACCACCTCAATAGTTTTCACCCAGCTAATGCAACAATGAAATCAGTGAATCAAGCTTCAAATTAACACCAGCTATTTGAGACAATATTCTAAATGCAATGATAGTTCTGTCCAAAGTAAGAACAACAAAACAAGTGTAGTTGAACTATTTTCCCCTCTACAACCATAATTCAAAGTTGGTGGTGACAGAATTTCAATCAGCCTAGCCAGAACCAGATACCCATGACAGAGCAAACTATACAGTTGACCCTCCAGATTGGCTTGGATTAGGGACCAGACCCCCCACAAAAGTAGAAAAACTACAGATATCAAAATGTCTGTGTTATGTGTCTGGTAGGGACAGCGGGCACACAGAGTCCAAACCAGGTCAGGGAAAGAGAGGGGGAAAGGATGGGTCAACATGGTGGCCCTATACTTCCCCTCTTGTCCATCTCCTTCCCTGACTATGTGGGGAGGGGGTTTGTGTGAAGATGGTTTGTGGGGCTGAGAAACTGGGCTGCAAGCCAACTTCAGCTGGTCAGGCAGCAACTGATGAAGAGGATCAGAACTGGATTTTTAAAGGGTTGAACGGCCTGATCAGAGTCACTGAGAGGGAAGATTCCCCCAGAAAAGAAGCACTTGAGGAGGCAGGGCAGGGGTTGGAGAAATGCACAAATAATCAAATTGGTGAAAGTGAAACCCACAAATGTGGAGAGCTGACTGTATTGTGTTTCGCTCATAGAAAAGATAATTATTTAATTTTTCAATTTTGAGAGATGAATCAGCTTCAAGAATGCACACTCAAATGCAGATTAATTGCCCTGCTTATTTCAAAGTAATTCTTAAAGTATACTTTATCAATGACTAATTGACGTGTACCTGAAACTGCAGGGTTAATAGCCAGAAGGTTAATTCAAGCTCCTGTTTTCCTACTCTCCATTATTCTTATTATCCTAAGAATCATGCCAGCAGAGCCTCAGAAAGCCTCTCCAATTTTTTCAGCCTGTTTAAACCTCATGAATCACAGAAGCACTGCCTTGACCAATGGTAGCTAGCCAATCAAAGTACAGAATCTGTTTTGAGAATTAGTTTTAGTACAGTTGGATATTTCCTTGAAAGTTTGGAGTGAAACCTGAACTGGAATCTTCACAGCACTGCTGCTAGAGAGCCCTCTTCTGATTTCAAGCCCTTTTGAACAAAAGTTATTTCCCAAGGAGATGTGGCAGGACCCCTTTTTTACTTCTAGGAAGCTCTCATTAGGAATTCTGACTTGAAAATAGTTACTGAAATATGGATAACAATAAAAACCACTCTCATTTTTGAGACAATTTAGCTGATGAGTTATAACAGACCCTCCTTTTTTTGCTTTTTTTTTTTTGTCCTTTCTAAGAAGCCCCCTATTAATAATTTCAACTTTTTAACATGAAACTGGGCAAAATTGCAAATTGGATGACAGCCAAAAAGACCATCAGATTTTAAGGCGTCTGCCATAGTTTCCTGATGGCTTCTGGCTGCCCCTCCTTTTTTGTTTTGATCTATCTCCCTGCCCCCAGTTTGGAATTTCACCTTGAAGCTCAGCATTGCAACAGGGACAGCAACCAAAAATGCTCTTTCAAATTCCAACATGTTTAACACAAAGTCTGAATCAATTATTATAGTGATGAAGTATTATAGGCTAGCTGACCTGTACCTGGTTCTGCCTGAATCAATAGCTAATACCCTAAAAGTCGTCCATGGAGTCAATTGTTCACCAACCATTTTTCTTTACTTCAAGAAATGTTACCAGCAATATTTTAATGAGTATTCTCCCATTTTCCCACTTTTGTAACCCCTTACCCCATTTGGAATTTTGACTTGAACCTCATCACTGCAATTTGGACAGCAACCAAAAAGATTCTCTCAACTTTTGAAGTGCCCAGCTTCAGGTACAAATGAGTTACAGATGCCACAGGCAGACACACAGATATTCTCTTTTATTATTACAGAAAACAAGTCTAAAAAATAATGTCATGTTCCAGGCCATAAATATCAGTAAAGAACTAACCTGTCACAAAACTGATCAGAAGCCCTGCCAAAATGCATCCAAGGCATCCAACAGCACTGTAGTAAAGATATGACAACGAATACCAGGTATCTGCCAGATGAGGCCTAGGGTGATAAAAATCAAGCATAATCAACAATTACTGATTTTATAATATGTGTGTGTGTGTGTGTGCATTTGTCCTTGAATTTACACTTGTGATTTTATGAAACCTAATACTCAAGTAGACATTCTTTGCTGTTGCATGGCACACCCTATGGCACATCAGCTTATCACAGACCATAGGGCTAGTAGTAGCTGTTGTCAAGTCAGATTTAACTTATGGCTACTCTAGTGTTAGGAGACTCGGCTTCTGTCACATTAACATAACATGTTTAGCTTAGGCAGTAGATGAAAAGAATTAAAGATTGCTGGTGTTACTATGTATCCACTGCTAATTATTGTTGGCAACAAGGTATCAAATAGCAGTTGCTGTTTGCAAGCTTTTATCTGGGTATGAGTTCAAGGGTCTCAAGGCACCTATGGAGGTGATCTGACAACAGTCAATGTCTGGGAACATCCAGCATGAAGAGAGAGGATCAGAGAGGTAGAGTGTGAAACCAACAGGAAGGTGTTGTGAGAACATCCAGGACAAACAAGATATGGAAGATCAGACATGTCTGAGTTCCCAAGATGAAAGTATGCAAACATCAGGTATGCCTGGGAAACTTAGGGTTCTAGTGGGGTGATGTGACATTTACAATCATTGCCATTCACACATGGACTTGTATGTCAATGTATAAAACCTGTTACCATCCAATATACACCAGCTTAGCAACTTTTGAAAGTTGCTGTGTTGCTTGTCAATTCCAAAATGAACGCTGCCACTAAAAGTCTAAGTGTTACTTGGAAAAGCAAGTTAGCCTGCACATGACACCTATGAACAGGAGACCTCCAGGTCAACCTGTTATCAGTATTTAGGTATAAATATAATGGAAATCAACTGTGTTGCAATGCCTTAAAAAAAAAAGATTAAACAGAAGGGAATGGTACCTGACAGGAGCTAAGGTAGGCATCACAGTAGCAACAGTGTCTGTATCATTGGCAATACACCCAGCTGTTGAGAGGTGCAATGGCAGGGTCTTTGAAGGGGGGGCAGGGTACACAAAAGCTCCAATGCCAACCCAAAATGCCAAGACGATTCCAGTAATAAGACCTCCAAGGGCACCCTTAAGAATAAATGAAATAAAAACAATGTTGTAGCTGATCACATGGTAAGCACTGCAAACATCAGAAAGTAGGGAAAGGGTTGCTGACCTCAAGAAAGCATTTTCAGTTCATCTCCAAAATACCTATTGCATGTTCCTAGATTTTCACCATATAGTACAGGACCATGAGACTGGACAGTTTTAGTTCAATAGCGTACTCACCTACATAAAGACCTATATCCTTTCATTAGTCCTAAAGCAGACCCACTGAACCAACTGGATTTACCAAATGTCGACTCATAAGTTAACAATTAATTCAATAAGGCCACTCTAGTTAGAACTAACCAAAAGGATTCAGGCAACTGTGTTCACAAAAGACAGACTATTGCAAGATTATAATACACTACCAAACAAGATAAGTAAATGGAGAATTTCTTAGTTTTAATATTAACACTGAAAACTTTATCAATAACAAATAACAGACATGGACTGAGCTGATTTGAAGACAAGATTCTTTTTACTTACTTTCCAGGTGGTACAAGGAAAAACAATTCCCAGTGTGAATAATCCTAGCATAGGTCCTCCACACATTCCAAGAATACTAAGTGAAGCCTATTGAAAGAAAGCAGAGGAAATCTGAAAGCTTGTGGCCATCATTTAATGTCTCCATATCCTCTTTCTATACTATAATGGCTTTTTCAATGTCTTATCTCAGAGACCACACTGTTCTCATTTCTCCTTTTTCTGCCATTTCTTAAAAGATTAAAAAGATAATCTGTTTTCAAGGTACCACTTTTAATGAAGATGTAGTTGTGCTCTTTTGTCTGTGAATATTGACATAAAGGGAAGGATACTGCCCTATAGACACAGCAGTTAATAATTCTAGCACACATTACAGTGGCAAAATCTCCATTAAAAAAAATACTCCTGTGAAAAAGAGGAAAAAGAGCCAAGGAGAAAAAAGCAAGAGACAGAAAGCATCATTGCAGAAGAGATATTTCCCTTTCTGTTTCCAAATGGTGGGAATTCCTCTTTTAAAATGGTTCCAACTTTGAACCATATTGAGCGATCATTACAATCTTATCAGTACTTTTACACTGAAAGGTATTATATAAATACTATAAATAGTCAATAAAATTATAACAAAAAAGCATGTTTTCCCCTTCAAAATTAAAATTCTATTCTTAGCCCTTTGTAAGAATATCTAAATGGATTTTGCAGCAAATCATGCCTGTGTTTTCGCTCAATGCTGCAATGACTACATTAAGATTTCTTTTCTTTAATAAGAAAACAAGGCTTGATGGAAAGGACAGTAATGCTGAGGAAAGTTTAAGGCATTAGGAAAAGAGAAAAACCATAGGTATTCTCAACAAAGTAAGTTATGGCCTTGAGTTTGTAAGACCTGAGGACGTTCATAAACAGTAAGATCTTTTGGAAATCATTGATTTATAAAGTCACCAAAAGTTGAAATTGACTTCATGGCACAACACAAACAATGACTCCATTAATTAATTGAAAGTCATGGTTAAAAAAAGCTATTTTTTAAAAAAAATGGATAGCAATCCAAATACCCCCATTCACAAAAATAAATAGAAAGAGATATGTGACAGCCTGAAAGAACAACTCTGTCTGGTTTTCCCCATGCAGTAAGAAGGCCTCCAAGTTTTTGAATGTGTAAGAAATCTAGAGATCATACAATGGGGATTCTGCCAACAATAATGATGATTTTGCCCCCTCTCACTCTGCATGTTGAATTCCTAGAGTTAAAAATGTATTAAATATCATAAGCCATGCAAGATAATGACTGTGTATTGAGACTGATCCAGTGTGGTACAATGGTTTGAGTGCCAGACTAGAAGTCTGAGAGAATAGAGTTCAATCCCCACTTGGAAATAGAACTCATAGGTGACCTTGGGCAAGGCACACTCTCTCAGACTCAGAAGAAAGTAATGGCACACCTCTTCTGAACAAATCTTGCCAAGAAAACCCTGTGAGAGGTTTACCTTAGGGTCACCATAACTTAGAAATGACTAAAACAGAGACAGATAACTGTTAAAAATACAGGTAGAAATCCTATCAGCTGGAGAAAAACCAAGTGAGAGGTAAAGAAGAAGATTTGGTACAGCCTGAAAACAAAAGCCATTATCGGATTCTCAAATTTAGGACTTTTTAATGCAATAGCTACTATATAAAGAAACTCTAGACAGGAAACCAAATCAGACAAAGTGTGCCTCTAAAAGAGTTTTAAAATAACACCCATTAAACTCACTAGATGAGAAAAGGAAAATAACCTGTGTACAATTTCAGTAAAAGCAAAAAAAGGCACCAGGGAGGGGACAGTCTGCGTATTGTGACAGAGCAAGAAGGCACAAATGCTGTATGGCTGATTGCAACCCACAAACTAGTGAGATCACTTTATTTAGCATGCTCAGGTTATTCCCTGAACCCTATATTTTTGTTGTGTGCTTCAAGTTATTTCCATCTTATGGTAACCCTAAGGCAAATCTATCATAAGGCTTTCTGGAGTTAAGCATGTGATGAGTCCAAGATCACCTACTGGGTTTCCATGGCTGAGCGGGAAACTGAACCCAGGTCTCCGGAGTTGTAGTCGAATGCTCAAATCACTAGACCACTCCGGTTCTCAAACAATGTATAGCTATGCTGAATTAATGCAGGAGTGGTATAGTGGCTCAAGTGTTGTACTACGACCCTAGAGACCAATCCCAGAAACAACTCAAAGGCACACAACAACAACAACAACAACAACAACGTGTAGATATATTATATTTGTGAACTTTGAAAAGTATCTGCATTGCATTTTATAAAGTTAGATGACCTGTGTGTAATCAATGTATTAGAAATCCTGAAACGATGCCACATGTTGGAATGTCTTTGTGAAATATGCCAAAAACTTCAACAAATGAAATAATAATTATAATGCTTCAATATGATGTAAGTGAAATATCTTACCACTATATTGTACTACAAGTTCCACATTCTGTGCCCCACCAGTACCATATTCCCTATAATTTATCATTTATGGGTATGTGCCTTACAATAATAAGATAACACACCTAGGATTATGTAATGTCTGAGAAAGGCATATGGCTACAGTATGTACTCCACATTCTAGCCACATTTTCTGTAAAAGAGAATGTGCCTAGACTGAGATGTCTATGTGATGTATGATTCCCAGGAATGCAGGAGTGTGACCTGCATAAGTTAATTGCTTTACTTAATTCACAGGCTCCAGGTCATACACAGAGGCTCCAGGTCACACTAAATATCTTAAAATGCATAGTCACCTGGTTGACTTCCAATTTGGGCAATGGTGGAGTGAGGAGCTCTCTCTCAGCAGCACTACTGAGAGAGAACTCACACCGAGCAGCAAGGCAGTTAAAGCGGCAGAGACTGACCAAATATACTCCCCATGGTGTTGGGGAGTCTTCGGCGGCTCCAGAGGTCTGTTACCTTTTTTGAGCTTTGGGAAGCTGTTATTCGGAGCAGCGTTAGAAGCAGAAGAAAAAGAGGAGACCAGAGCAAGGGTGTTTCCCAGAGTTTCTGGGCTGAGCTCCGCCACCAAACTGTTGTAAATTTGGTATCTCACATAAAGAGGGTTGTCAGAAAATGGATCCTATGGTGAGATATGAGGCTTACTGATTTTGTGCAGGATATACTACATGGTAAGACTAGTTATTTCGATTTAAAATTTACTATTCAAACTGTGTTGATCAATCCGTAATTAAAACTCTAGTGAAGTGAAACTAACAGCAAAAGGCTAACAGGCTTGCGGCGAAGCAGAGTGAATGAGGGAGTGAGACACTGGGACGCTGGGATGCTGAGAATTCAAGAAATCAAGCTATAAATTAAATCTATCTCATGACATAAAATAACTAAAGAAAGAGAGTCATAAGAAGATTGAAGTTTGAATGAGTGACTGAGAGACAGGACTGGAAACAAATAAAAGTATATTGATTTCTTTATATATTTCCATTTTAAAACACATTCAAAAACATTGAATTCCCTCACCCATGGTTGGAGAAAGCAATCATGGTGTGGAAGGACTAAGCTGAATAGACAAAACAAAAGAGAGCCTCAATTATATGATTGGCAGACAACAACTCCTTAACAGAGGACAAAAATAAGGACGAAGCGGATTTTGGAAGTTGCAGTGGGAAAGAGAAGGAGAAGAAGGTGAAGAAAGAGAGAGGAAGCAAATTCTTGAAGACACCAAAATAAAACAGAGTTATAGGGAGACAACGAGACTGCTGTAAAGAGGAAGGACGACAGCTTTAAACAAGGCTACAAGTCAGCAGGCTGGCTGACATTTTGATTTGATTTGATATTAAGGAAGACATAATTAATTATCTTGGCATCTGATTAGAATTACCAGGAACAATTTAGTAGACTAATGAATTTAAGTACATGCTAGATTAAGGGCTTTTCCGCACTTTGTTTTTAAAATGGGGCGGTGTATCCTCCCTTGAGGACGTTCGCATTTGGGGGCGAACTGAGTTTGGACTACTTACTGTTTGTCCAGACTTCAGCCCGCTCTGGAACACCCAGAACTGGTGGTCGCCCGTGCTAGTGAAAGACCAATTAAAAGAGGACTTTCAATAGCACGGCACGCCCCAGTCCATCGATCTGCTAAAGTATAGATCTACAGGCTCGCACCAGTGCGAGTCTGCAGATCTTCCAGGGGCGGGCTTCCAGCTGGCGAGCTTCTCCGGTTGGTTGAGAGCCTCCGCCAACCGGAAGCCTCCATTTTCGTCACCGGAGAATGTGTAGCACAGGCACAAGCTGCTCCGGACCGTCGTGGATCATCGGGGGGTGCGTGCCAGTCTAGTGAGTAACAGACTGCCCCATTTCCCCCCCAAATTGCGGAAAAGCCCAAAGATCCGATTATGAATATAAAGAGTATATTAATGGATTAGTTACCATTCGAGAATTGATACCATCTGATAGATTGATGGACATTACAGATACTATAATAAAATTGGACAATTGACATTATAGTGACAATTGATACTACTTTGATAACAGATTTTATGTTGATGAACTGATAAAGTAACTTGATACAATTATCTGAATCTATTATGATAAATACTGATTTTGATTAACTTTGATTAATGGGAGAACATAAATTCACTAAAATATTGTAGATGTAAAACTAACTTAGTTATCTTAAATATTATATATTCTAAATTGGAATTCTGAATTTTGAAGAGTTATTATCTTCTGAAAAAGTTAATTCCATTGTTGATCTACTTTTGAATTCTATTTCTGTATATACTTTTCTTTTCTTTTCTCTCTCTTTTCTTTTCTCAATCTCCTCTCCTTCCTCATACAAAAATGAAATAATTGTAACTATCATATATTAGCTGGGAAATTGCGTAATAAATTCTTGGATTGTTTAATTATTACTCAGTAAAGGGAGAAAGTAAAGAAACCTTCTTACTTTTCTTCTAAATTTCCTTGGAAAAAAGCAAGAGGAAAGGAGAATAAATAAAGAACAAAGAAGAATAAAGAAGGAATAAAGAAGGAAGAGAAGTTAAAAAAGGAAGAGAAAAATACAACAACAACAACAACAACAAAGAAAATAACAGTTGATATAAAATTGCTGGATAGAACATATATCTTTAAATTATCTTAATTTAATAGCTTTATTAGAAAATGGATACAAAGAAAAAGACTGCTTTTACTGCTTCTCAAACACAAAGACGACCTTCAATAGAAATAAGTACTGAACAGATGAAGCATTTAGCAATATTAGAAGAAATAAGAAAAATGAGAGATGAGATGAAAGAAGAGATGAAGGAAATGAAAGCTGAAATTAAGCAAGATTTTAAGAACGAGATAAAAGAAATTAAGAAATCTATTGACAAGCTCTCAGAAGAGTTAAAGGGGATTGCTACTAGAGTTTCAAACTTAGAGGGGAAAACGCAGAAAGTGGAAGACAAAATAGAAGACATAACTGCAGACCAAGAAAAAGAATGAGATGAGAAAACCCCGGAAGATCTAAAATGGTTGGAACATTGTCTGAAACTAAGGGGCCTAAAAGAAAAAAGTGAAGAAAATCTTTATGAAATTCTTGTCCCAGCCTTTACAGCTTTTCTAAATCAACCTCTGGATCGATTTGCGAAGGAGATAGATACGATCTACAGGATAAAATCACCATACGTCAAAGAAAAAAAATCTCCCAAGAGATATAGTGATTTATTTTATAAGGAGAAAAATAAGAGATATTATAATCCAATGGAATTTTGAGAATCCCTTTAAACTAGGAGAAGATAAGATTCTGTTATATAAAGATATCCCAGCAAGAATTATATGTAAGAGAAGAGAGCACAATTTCTTAACAGCTCAATTAAGAAAAATTGGAATCCCATACAGATGGGGGAAGTTAGAAGGTCTCACTTTCTGATTTAGGAAAAAAACTTATAGGTTAAACTCTCTATCAGACGCTCAGGAATTCTGGAGGAAGTTTAAAAGAGATTTTGAAGATAAACATAAAGAGTCCAAAACTGAAAGTCACATAGGAAAATCTCAAAAAGAAAAGGAGACAACTAAAGAGACAGATCCAGAACAGAAGGTAGGAGAAGGAGAAATTGCAGGTACTGATTTAGACATTGACCAACTATTTGAGGAAGAGGTAAAGAGAGTGGACCAAGAAGAGGAAGAGACAGAGGATCAGGAGGAAGAGACAGAGGATAGATTATAATCAGATTAGTAATAATCATAGAATTTCAATTAGAAAAACAGAGGACTAAAAGAATCTGAATAAAATAAAACAATGGAATTGAAAATATTGTCTTGGAATATAAAAGGAATAAATACTCTTCAAAAATGGCAGAAGATATTTCATTACCTTGGGAAAAGAAAAATTGATGTTGTATGTCTTCAAGAAATCAGAATAAAAAAGGAAAAGATAAAACTGATCCAAAATAGGAAATTAGGGAAGGAGTTTGTTTCAACAACAGTGAAGAAAAAGAAAGGTGTAGTCATCTAGGTAAACCATAATATTGAAGCAAAAGAAATCTTTAATAATGATAACAGCCACTATTTAGGGGTAGAAATTCAATGGCAAAACAAAAAAATATTAATAATGGGAATATACAGACCTCATGATAATAAAAATAAATTCTATGAAAAATTGGAATTAAAAATCTCAGAACATGAATATGAAGATATAGTCATGTTAGGGGATTGGAATGGAGTTATCAACCCTTCCATGGATCGCAAATCAGAAAAGGTGATAAAAAAGAACCAAGGGAAACTTCCTATATCATTTGATAAAATGGTGAAGACCTTACTTTGTTAGATGCGTGGAGATACTTGTATGGTGATGTTAAAGAATTTACATTCTTCTCAAACAGACACCTATCCTTTTCAATAATTTACATGTTCTTGATTTCAACAACACTTACAACACTTTGTAAGAATGTAGTCAAAATGAATGTTCTCCCCAGAACCCTATCCGACCATAATGCAATAATTCTATCATTAAAAAAAGAAAGACAAGAATATAGATGGCGGCTGAACGAAAGAATCTTGCAAGATGAAAAGATAGTAGCTAAAGCCAGAGAAAACCTAAACTTTTATTTTCTTGAAAATAATAAGCCAGATACAAGCATAGATGTTATCTGGGATGCAAGCAAAGCGGTCATGGCATGGCTTTTTTTGTGCAAAAAAATGCTGAGTTGAAAAAGAAGAGAAATGAAAAACTACAGAATATTTCTGACCAAATTAAAGTAAAAGAGAAGGAATTAGTAAAAAAAAACTAGCAGATAAGACTCTCCAAAGAGAAATAAAAGTTCTACAAGCTCAACTAGATATGTATTTAACAACAGAAATTAGTAAAAAAAAATGTTGTATCTGAAACTAAACCAGTTTGAATGGGCAAATAAACCTGGAAAATGGTTAGCAACAAAATTTGGTTAATTACCAAAATGAAAACTGGAGAAGGGATTACAACAGATGCTGGAAAAATCAAGAAAGTTTTCTGTCATTACTATTCAGATTTGTATAAAGCAAAAGGGACTAATATTGAAGATATACAAAAATACCTAAAGGACTTGAAAATAAAGGAGATAAATGAAGAACAAAGATCTCAGTTAAACCAACCAATAATCATCATGGAAATAAAAGAAGAAATTCATAGAAGTAAAAAGGGTAAATCACCAGGCCCAGATGATTTCCCCAATCTATACTATAAAATATTCTAAGATGAATTAACTTTACCACCACAAACCACTACGAATGCAACTTTGGAAGGGAAAATTCCCGGAACATGGAGAGAAGTCAATATTTCATTAATCCATAAGGAAAACTGAGATCCTTTGATACTCAAATCTATAGGCCAATATCTCTATTGAATGCTGATTACAAAATTTATACTTCGATCCTTGCTACTTGATTAAAAAAAATCTTAAAAGGTTTAATTAAAGGGGAACAGGCAGGTTTCCTACCAAATAGGTATTTGAAAGATAATTTGAGGATAATCATAAATACTTTAGAATATTTTGAAAGACAATCTACAAGAAAAATGGCTCTAATTTTCCTTGATATAGAAAAAGCTTTTGACACCATAAGTTGGAATTTCATGTTCAAGATATTAAAACTAATGAAAATTGGAGAAAATTTTTTGAGAGGAATAAAAACTATTTATGACAATCAAACTACACCAATCAAGCAAATTATAATAAATGGAGGAAAAAATGAAAAAGATCGATATCCAATGAGGAACAAGACCCCTGTCCCCGCTACTACTTCTATTGGCTAGTGTTGATAACAAATATAAAAACTAATAAGAAAATTCAAGGTGTGAAAATACAAAATAAAGAATTAAAAGTTAGAGCATTTGCCGACGACATAGTAGTGTTACTAGAAGATCCAAATAAATCAATTGAAGAATTGAAATACCAACTAAAAGAATTCGAAAGGGTTACTGGACTCAAAATTAATGAAGAAAAAATGAATACTATAACTAAAAATATGAATAAGAACGAAGAGAAGCATGATTTCAGGTTATAATGTCACCAATAAGGTAAAATATCAAGGTATCCAACTGACTAAAAGGAATTCAGATTTGTTCAAAAACAACTATGATAAAGTATTGAAGGAAATTAGGACAGACTTGAGAAATTGGAGCAACATGAAATTATCTTTTTTAGGTAGGATTGCATCCATCAGGATGAATATTTTACCAAAGCTTATTTGCCTATTTCAAACAATCCCAATTATTACCAATGAATCAATATTCAAATATTGGCAACAAGAAATTTCTCATTTTATATGGGAAGGCAAGAAACCAAGAATAAAATTAAAAATTTTATGATACTAAAGAAAGGGGAGGTTTTGGACTTCCAATTTGAAAATATACTCTTATGCTTCATGCCTTGATTGGATTAAAGAATGGGTGCAACTTTCAAATGATAACCTTCTAACAATAGAAGGAGAAGATCTACTGTTAGGATGGCACGCTTATCTTTGGTTTAATATGAACAAAGCCCACAAACATTTTCACAACTACTATATATGAAATCCTTTGTTAAAGATCTGGAAAAAAATTAAAACCTAGAATTTTTCCACATACACAATTATGGCTTTCTCCACATGAGGTATACTATAAAAAAGAAAACACATTGCATGGTAAGTGAATTACTTTCAAAAATTTATCCAAAATCCAAAAGGACAACATAATTATAAAAACACAAGAAGAACTAAAAGAAGACAGTATAAATTGCCATTGGTTGTTATACAGGCAATTGCGGGAGAAATGGAAAACAGAACAAAAAATAAATGGATTTCAAAAAAGACAAATCAGAATTAAGTCTAATATTAACAAAGAACCAAGCAAAGACAATAGTGAAAATATATAAGATTTTTTTGAAATGGGAAACAGAAGAAGAGACTGTTAAAAATTCTATGATAAAATGGGCCCAAAATATAGGCCATGTAATAGGTTAAAAGAATGGGAAACAACATGGAATAAGAGAGTGAAATATACAGCCAACCAAAATATAAGAGAAAATATGTACAAAATGCATCACAGATGGCATATCACCCCGCTAAAGCTTTCTAAAATGTTTAAAACTCATGATCCGAAGTGCTGGAAATGTAATAAAGATACAGGTACTTTTTATCATATGTGGTGGACATGCCACGCAACAAAAAAATATTGGGGGAAAAACCAGCAAAATACTGAAAATATACTGGACAAACAATTTAAAATGACACCTGAAACATACTTATTGGGAGTGACAGGAGAGAAAATTGAAAAGAAACACGGGAAACTTATCTTTTATATGACTGCAGCCGTACGACTTATATTTGTCAAATATTGGAAAACAATTAAATTACCAAACTTCGAAGAATGGACATTTAAGTTGATAGAAATGGCAACTATGGACAAACTCATAAGTTTATTAAGACAAAAACCAATGCAATCATATGTTAAGGACTGGTCACCTGTTATTAATCATTTAAAAAATAACTGGGGCCAATCAACAATAGCCAGCTTTTTAAATTGAAAAGAGAAAAATATAGTTAGATAAAATGTAAGAAAAGTACAACAAATAGACAGAAAACTTTTTCAACCAAGAATAGTTAGAATCCAACAAATATATTGAAATTAACAGATCCTGCAAGAAAACAATGCAATTAACAATTATGATGTGCCAATGTAACCCCCATCCCCCACTCCCCACTCTCTCCTTTCTCCTACCCCCTCCCTGTTTCTTTTTCTTTTTTCCCTTCACTTTCCGTGTTGTATTTTTCTTCTTCTTCTTTTCTTTTTTGGATGCTTTTTGAAAATAAGAAAGGGAAAAAAAGTAAAGCAATAATAATTAGATCCTTTAGATTAACATACCAATTATTAGCATCAGGTAACATTTCAAGGTATATGGATTATTCTTTTTGTAATTTTATATTTCTTTTTCTGTATTGGAATGTTTCTCTGATCTTACTAGAATAAAAATACGCAGGGAAAAAAATGCATAGTCACCTGTACAACAGCACCCATGAATGATGCTGCTACAGCCATTGCTGTACAAATCACTCCAAATATTATACCTGGACAGAGGGAAAAGAAAGATATGCTGTACTGAATTATTGAAAACTTTGATTAAAACATTCAGATGAATTCTCATATGGTTTTGACAAGTAAAAGTTGATAGTAGTTTGGTTTCAGAATTTACTACTCTCAGCAAGAGCAGTCCCCAAATAAAATCCAGTATAGCTACTTCTGCCTTTGCAACTGAAGCCCTTTTCACAGCTTACTTGCTTGTGGCAGTGCCCAGTGACGATCCTGGTAGTGGCTATGCTGGGAAGGGATCATGACAGCAGCGCTCCTATCCATACAGGACTGACTCCCTGTGGAAGGGAGCACAATAGATATGCCACTTCATTCTGCAGTGCAGCCAGGTACTTTCCAAGACTGCACTGGGGCAGGAAGCACCACCATTGAGCTTCATTCATGTCCATCCGCAAGACAGGTAAGTGTTGGATGGTGGCATGATTGTCAGTCATTGACCTGTCAATGATTTAATCTGCGATTGTGCTGCCTGAGAATGGAGGAGGAGCGGGACCACAATGACCTCATACTGAAGCATCATTGCTGTCCTGTCTTTCTCTGTCCCTATGGCAGGATTGGAGGGTGCTGCAGAAAGGGCCTGAGAGAAATGATTACATTTTCCCCTGGATATCTTCAGAGGGATATCCTTCAGACAATTCTGAGCCCTGTTGGGAAGCATTCCATTTCTGGACTACAACTTCAAAATCCTGCAGCCAGCATAACCCGTGGCCTGCTGACTCTAGGTGCTTCCAACTCTTCCTTTAAGATCTGTGAAAGATCAAAGAAGGAAAAAGTCCTATTGTGTGAACAGATGTACAACCCACAGAATTCCCCCCAGATTGGGGAAAAGGGGTCAAGCAACTTCCATGAATTCTTTTCTCCTCCAATAGCTGATAGCCCTGCTTCTCATGATATTGTAGACCATTCCCCAACCCTTCAGGACAGATTTTCAGAGGACATGTAGGATGAATACTACACAAAAATTAGGAGAAAAATCGCATCTTCAGTGGAAATACCCATTGAATCAGAGGCGTTTTATAGAAGGAAAGAAGCTCTTCTATTCCCAGGACCCAAATTGTGAATCCAAACCAATGATTCTGAATGTTACTGATCTCACATACATATCAAAATCGTATTGACTGCTTCCTTGATCACAGTACTGAAGGATATCCATTGTTTGGCACGCTCTGTTGGCCTCTTCATATGTGACTTTTTAGGAGATGGAAAGAACTTGAAATTCTGCTATACATAGCTAGAAAGCAGTGTATTATAATTTTAAATATACATATGTGTGCATGTGGCACTTTGTGACCTTCTTAGAAAAACAACGACAGTATCAGACTTGTGCAATACTGATATAGATCTATCATCAGTACTATCTAGAGGAAAATGTTGGTGTTAAATATGAACAAGACTAATAGTATATGAAAGAAGCAAGTGATATTTATTTACATTATTTCTTCATCACCTCTTAGCCCATGTGGCCTTCCAAGGTGATAAACAAATAAAAAACAATTAAAACAGTACAAAGATAAAACATTTTTAAAACACATTACTGTAAAATAGTCTTTTAAGAATTCCTAAAAGCAGTCTAAAAACAGTGCTAGAATGCAGTTTTAAAACAGTTAAGACAACAGTTTCAAGTACTGAATGCCCACCTAACCCCCAGAATAGTTTGAGATCAGTATGACCACATCTGCAAAGTATGCATTCTAGTTCAACACAACATTCAAGCTATGCAAAACACCCCAATAGAGGAAAGTGGTTCTGGGAGCTGTCAAACATATGCAATTAGTTCATTCTTAAATTATATTTTGAGCTGACATGAGTCCCAGTTCTGGGGAGAAGGAGTGGGGATATAAGTTAAATATATATATATATGAATCAAACTACAACCAACAGCAGTTTTCCACATGTGCCAGAAGGAGTTCTTCCCAAGACTGCTGTCTGAGCTTGTAGAGATCAAAAATTATATGGTGTTCAAGCAAAACTTAAGTTGTATCAAAAGGCTACAGAACTTCTCATGAGCCTACTTGCAGAAATTACATGTGTACAATAACAAAGAGGGTACATAATCAAATATAAGGGGGAAAGTTCAACCATCTCATTAGCCTGCTCTTATATAACACCAGCATGTTTATCTTCTATCTGTTGGGTTTGCCTCTTTGCTGGTTTGAATTGTTTCAAGACCGGTCAAAAGGGATTTAATTTACAATTATTATAATTCACATTATATTATTTTAAAGGACCGTACCTACCATGGAACATAGGCCCTTTCCATGTGATGGCAGCATCCCAGCATAGGGATGCAAGAGGAGCAAGACCACAATGATGACATCACGGTCTCGCCCTTCTCGCGTCGCCAGCTGGCATGATCACAGCATATATCATTGACAGAGTTTCTCCCTCAACGACCCCCAATTGAGCACTGCTCCCATCCTTCCTGGCCATGTGGAATGGCAGGAAGCACAATGGAGGTGCTTCCTTCCCCAGCACAGCATGGAAAATAGCCCAACTGAGCTGCAGAAGGCAGGCACATGTTGCTTACACTCCCTTCTGCAACAAGCCAGTCGGGTGCAGAGGGGAGCGTTCCTCTGTGCTCCCTTCCTGGTAAAGACACTGCTGGGATTCTGACTAGAGGACAACGGGATCAGGTAAGGTGTGGAAATGGCCACACAGACAGCCATCCCAAATAGTCTAGATACATAAGGGGTGGGCTGTAATCACGTGGGTAAAACTGGATAATTTGTCATCATCTTGTACAGCATTCCCTCAGGACATCCTGCTCCAAGATGGCAGCCAGTTAAATCAAACCAAAGAAAACTGATCAAATTGCTGTCCAGCATTTTATTTAAAGCATGTATAGAAATGTTTCGAAATACATGCTATTTGTAAGTTGTTCGCTGCCTCGATCCATATGGAGAGGCGGGATACAAATAAATAAAATAAAATAAAAATAATAAATAAGCAGTGTGAAAATAAACTCCAGTCTACTTCTTCTTACATCTGAGTAGACACAGCTAGGATTGGACTGTCAGTATTTCATATAAGGCAGGAGTGGACAACTGGGGGACACTAGAGGGCTGCATTAGCTGGATAAAAGTGGGCATTTTCACCATAATTTTAGCTTCCTGGGGTATTATAGGCCCAAGAGAGACCTTTTTTTTTTCAAAATAAGTCACTTCTGATTTATTTTTGGTTTTAAAAAATGGCATTTACTGGGTCTAAAATGGCTCAGGGAGACTACAAGACAGAGTAAAAATGCTCCGCATATCCCCTAGAAAACTTTGGGAGCAAATAATGATCCCTGTGAAGTCTTGGGGGATGCAAAAATTGCCTGGTAGGCTGCATTCAGCAAGTGCACCACACTTTGCTAAACTCTAATGTAAGAGAGTGCAAAGACATAAGTTTATGGTCAGTTTACATAAAGCTTAGTAGTAACATTACAGCTCCACCAAGTTTGCAATCTCTTGAAATCTGAAAAATGACAAATTTACTTTAATGGAAGTAGCACCACTTTCACCAACAGGTTTAGGTACAATGCATGGCCTTCAATTTAAGAGGAATCAAATCTCTTCACTCTACCTACATAAGCCTTTGCTGATCCAAGTGATAACGCGTTCAGAGAGATGGGGGAAGCAATTCTTGACAAAATCTTCAGATGTGACCGTTGCCAGAGCGTTAATACTTGCAGCCACAGTACTGTAAATGCAAACACGCACAATGTAAGAACTTTCTCTCCATACCAACAAAGGCTGTCCTGGGGCAGCGGGTCAATCCACTGCTCCTGTGACAGTGAATCCACACTCGATTTTCCTGCTGCTTCTCTCACAGCTGCTCCAAATTGTAAGGGAGCTCTGCCAGAGCCAAACCCCTTAAAGCAGGGTTTCTCACTAGACTTGCCAGATCTCAGGACCTAACCCTGAGTCTTTATATCTATGGGTCATCTTCAGGCAGCAGATAAGGGTGCACATTCTCCAGTTTTAGAGGTGTGGGGGCTCAGCTCTGAGCAAGAGGAAAGGGCTGGATGCAACCCTCCAGCTCAGTAGAGCAGCAGTTTGCTACTATTTGCAAGGCTGCATGATTTATTGCAGCAAGTTGCAAAGACTCTTTGGGGAGGTGTGGGGGTGATGCATTTACACAGTTAACTTCCTTGTTCCCTCCCAGTCATTATGATGCTGAGCTTACACTCAGCTCTGCTCTGTATCCACCTTCTGCTTAGAAACAAAGTAGGCTAGATTTAATGTTTCTTGCCCCTATGTAGGTGAGAAAGAACAATCTCCTTCATTTCACCTTGATCTGGAACAGTACCTATAGTTAAGGTTTTCCAAACAGAAAAATATTCCCCAACCCTATTTGAATGGCATGCTGTGAGCAACTGTGGTTGCTCCTTGATGCATAACACTTAGATATTACCAGAGGCTGTTTCTAGGTATCAGGCTTTGATTCAGAAACATCAGGACAGTCCTGAACTGGTTGTCCTATTTCTCACCCAGTGTTCCTTGGAACCCTAGGGTTCTAAAAGAAGTCACTAGTGTTTACATGAGAGACTATTTTTTTTAAAAAAATAACCTTTTTTATTAGCTGCAGACATAATAATTTTTATTCAGAGTTCCTTGAGACCTAAAAATTATTTCAAGGGTTCCTTCATGGTAAAAAGCTGCTTTAAAGTCCAACACTAAGAAAGTTCCTGTGCAACTCAGAACAGTTATGGAATGAACACAGATAAAATCAAGAGTGGGTTTGCAAGCCCATGGTATAACTGTACTGTTACAAAGAAAGTTAGTTAGTAAAAATCTGAGCAGTGATTTGTACAGAACCAAAAGCTGGCTAGATTTGGGTTAGTGCTGACACTGAGACCTGTAAGCCAACTCTCACACACACCCATACCCACACAGAATTAGAACATGCAGACTGCCATTTCAGGTTATTTCTACTTCTTGAATAACTTTGTTAAAATATCAGCCTGCTCTCAAAAGAATGAAGATGCAGTCACAGCATCTATCCAGTGAGTCATTCTATTCAACCTGTATGGACGCAGAGCTTGCAACTGTTCCTTTTTGGACTACAACTCCCAAAATCCCTCAGCCAGCATTGCTGCACTCCAAAGAGCTGTTTTTTCCTGCAGGGTCTGTATTCACAATCCCTTCTCCCTATTTACTTTTAGATTTAGTTCACTGAACAGTTTTAGAAAAGAAACCTTGTTTAACTGCAAGTATTTCGAGTTAATTGGCCATTTGATGATAAAATTTACTCTTTTGTGAAATGGCATTTCAGAAGAAAGAAGAAGCCAGCCAATACGGTGAATGCCACATTTTAAAAAGCCCTGAACAAGCAAGGAAGGAAGCTGCTTCTTCTGAGGCGATTTCCACACTAGGCTGTTATAGCTCTGTGATTCCATTTTCAACATCCTACGGGATCCTGGGGTTTGCAGTTTCAGGAGGGGCCACATGGCCCCTCCCAAAACTTCAAATCCCAGGATTCCATAGGATGTTGAAAATGGAATCACAGAGCTATAACAGCCTAGTGTGAAAATGGCCGATGAGAGGAAAAAAGGATATTGGCTGTGGCTTCAGCTACATGGCTCCTCACACACAAAGTCCACCCACTTAGCCATAATAGCTCACGCAGGTAGCAGTGGGGAAGAGTGAAAGCAGGAATACAATTCATAGTTTATTCCATTCTCATATGCAAGAACAAAGGGTTCCAAAAGTTTTCATCTTGTTGGGTGAGATTTGCGAGAGTTTTTATTCATTTTTGAGATGGTTTTTCATGTTTTTCTTTTCCTTCCTTCCTTCCCTCCTTCTCTTTCTCTTCTCTTTCTTTCTTTCTCTCTTTCTCTCTTTCTCTCTTTCAGGGGGCAATAAACAAAAATTCCAAAAAAAAGTTATGTTTTAGCTCAATATGTTTTGCACACACAGTAATGTTTTTTCAACAGAAAATAACATTCAAAAACTATTTTTATATATATAAAACCTTTTTAGAGGAGGCAAAAAACCTGCACCATTTCCATTATTTAGAGCCCAGAGGCATTCTAGTGTTACAAAATTGGTGGCAGCTGTAGCTGTCCTGCTTCCTGCTTTTTGTTAAAGGAGTACTAAGGAAATTTTTCTATATGTGTATGTATATATGTATATGTATCTTTATGTATACTGTGTGTATGTGTGCATGCACATGTGCAATGACAAACAGGGGCTATCTAAGGTGGTAAACACATATTCAGTATGCCTTCGATAGTTCCAGTAAAGTTCAGATTAAAACCTGGAGTAAACTATCCAACCAACATGGAAGCTACCAGTCACCACTGTAAGAGACTGGAGGGAGGGTGTTTATCAAGGATAAAGCTAGCACCCTGGATGGGCACTGGTGTTCAGCTCACTGTGAATGGGTGCTGATGCTGTGCCTATCTGAGAATCTCAGATATGAGCCAGTCTGCACTTTGAATGCTGAACTGCATATATTGTTAAGGACTGGCAGGCAAAGAAGCACCTTTATGCTAAAGGAGTAAAAAGGATATGACCAAGGACTGGATTATCTCACTAATCTTTGTGATGAAACAGTAATTATTATTTATATACCTAGACATTTCTGCACTGATCATCATCTCAAAAATCCCAGAGCAGTTTACAATATTGCAATATTAAAATGAATATTGCAATATGAAAAAGAATCAAAACCAAAATATAAGGAAACAAGGAAAGATTAATAAACCAACAAAATAGTAAACCTTTTCATTTGCATTGCAATTGCTAAAGGACCATTTCTCATCCTCATATCTGGAAGTTCCTTGTGAAATTTTCCAGACAAAGCAACTATGCTCTTACACTTTTGCATTTCATTCCAGTAACCAAGTATGCACACATTCTTTCAAGGAGAACTTCGGCAATCTTCCCTTCTTCCCATCTCAGATTATTAATATATACTAAGTAGCCACTGCCATGATTTTCTTAAAAGAACATGCTGAACCTCTCATTCCACAAATAATAAATTCAAACTTACTATGTCCTTTTCAACTGCATGTCACTAGTATTCAACAGATTTTTTTTTAATATCCTACTATCCTGCAGAGTTAGTAGTCATTCAGGATGGAAATGTAAATTATTTAACGCATAGTGCAAATAAGGAAAAGTGCATTTGAGCTTTTCATTTTCTTCAAAGACATTTAATTCATATGGAGGGTGATCACTGGTAGCTTCTGTACCAGTAAGGTGGTGAACCCCTAACACAGGTTTGGAACCTTGGAAATTTGCATCTTCAACCACTATTCAAGCTGTAGCTCAGAGCACATTCACTGCCCCACCAACCAGCTGCCACTGGACACAAACAATATCATTTGACTACAGAAGGACACACATACTTACCATTGCAAATCACGTGGTCTGCTATGCTACAGCATTTTTCTGAACTACATTTTTCAGTCAATTTTGATTACCACTATCACCAATACTGAAATAATTACTACTACTTCTCCCATGAGTCAAATCATCCTAAATTTTTCCATAGTTCCACTTTACTTCACTCTATGCAAGCATGGTGTTCGTGAATTCTGTAGAATGAATTGTGAACAAGCTTTTCATTGTTGCAGCTGGTCCTCTGCTTGAACCCTAGCTAATTCTATTATTTGAATAATCCAGATCTTGGTGTATTGATGTAGCACAGAGAAGGAGAGCCTGCTGCCCTCCTGATCTGGTTCAACTACAAATCCCATCACCCTTGGCCACTGTCCAACATCAACATCTGGAGAGCTACAGACTGACCACCCTACCTTAACAACAGCAGCTCTGGCTTCAGTTAAAGGACATAGAATTCTAAACGGGTTTTCCTCTATCTCTATATGATTCTATTCAGGAATGATTAAGATCTATGGATAACTTTGTGAAGGGCAATACAAAAACTTTATATTCGAGGAAGAAAGCCAGGACACTAGAAAAGATTTTATCTGGCTGAGAATCTATGACATCTTAGATCTTGTAACAACCTATTTTAGGTCCTCTCTCTCTCTCTCTCCTCCTTCTCCTTCACCTACTTTATTCTTCATGTACACTTTACTGATGCACTCTCTCCTCTAGCAGTGCTGGGTGCACAGGTATGGATGAGAAACATGTTTTTCTTATATTCAGTGCACATTTTCCTATTATCAGGAATCGGAATCAGAATTTGCCTTGACTTATCCAAACACTGCCAGTTCCTTTAATGTGAAAATTAGTGTTTGACTGATATTTTAGTAGCAAAGAGATAATACCATGGGATTTCTAATTGGTTTGGAAAGAGACAGGGACATCTGTCTTCCAGAGCGCATTACAAGCTTTGTGCTGGACTACACAGAGAGACACAAAGCACTGCAGCATTTCATTGCAGGGATAGGATGAAAGAAAAATGATGCAGCATTTCTGAGAGCAGCACTTTCATCTCTAGCATTCTGTTTCTCTGTGGTGCTCTGTTTCCCTTGCCTTGGATTCCATGTAGCATTACCAATAACACCTAAGTATTAGAGACAATTCAATGAGGCACAGACCTGAGTGTTCCACTGAAGGCACATGCAACAAATAATCCTGGAAGTCCAGAGGCTGAGGAAAAGATGATCATAACAAAATACGGCATTAGCTGTTTTGAGGAAGAAAGAAAGATAGGTTATGGATATTCCACCATCAAAATTAATGAGGTCTAGGGGACACATGTGTGCAGACTAATGTCCTCAAGGGATGGCAGAGAGCAGCTCCCAGTATCTCCAGTCAGCATGGCCATTAGTAGCATCCTACTCTGCTGGTTCTCTTGTACTGTTTCCTTGCATACAGAATGACAGGGACAGTGCCTTAGCAATCTCTTCACTCATTGCTTTTTTGACCTTGGACTCTGTCAAGCAATGACATACATGTTCATGCCAGGAGTGGCCAACTACAGTGGGGGACAATTTTTGCCCTTGTGCTGGCTGACTCAGCACACACAAAAAGAAAAATGTGACCAGGAAGTAACCAGAACACATTTATGTGCCTCATTTCTTGGATGTTGGGCCATTTGGAGCTGATTTTTGTTAAAATAATTTGGGGTTGCAGAGTTGGAGATGTTTTGGGGCAAAACACCACTCCTGACATCAGGGTTTTCTGATGCAAAAATAAATGTGGGACAATCTGAGTATCTTATAGGGTTCAGGGGACTCTGGTAAGGATGCAGAAAAAAAGAGAGGAATTAGAGAAGGTGATCTTTGGGTCACACTTTTCCCACCCCTGTTTCTTTCTGAGGCAGATCACAGAACCCCAGAATTCTGTCGGAACAACTCCAGAATATTCCATCTACATGCCAAAAAGTTTTTAATGAAATGCTTCGTCTTTCATGAAATATTTAAATGCTTAGAGAATCCCCACTGCCACTGAAGTCAGCATAATCTTATTGCAGAGATATTTCAGGCAGTAAATCACCTTTCATTTTACATATCTGATTGGTTCCTTTACCTGATCAGGTGCTGAAATGAAACCAGCAGTCCAGGGGTCACAGTTCCTGAAATGGGAATACATCACCAAGCCACAAAGGACAGCACACACGAGGATCACCCACAGTCCCACTAAATTAAGATACAGTGCACTAAAGAAAGAGAGAGAGAGAAGAAAGAAAAAAAAAGAACAGATGAAGGTTATTGGCCTTAGGTGCAGGGGAAAAGATGGTATAACAAAAAGAGAGAGAGAGAGAGAGAGAGAGAGAGAGAGAGAGAGAGAGAGAGAGATGTTTTTATATGCCAGTTTCAGGGGAAACTTTTATATGCCAAAACGTGGCCCAAAACTCCTACTGCTCTTTTCTCAAATACTGTGGCAATCATATTGGCTATAGGCACATAAATTACACTGGCATTTTATAGACAATGCATAAAGTGTGATTAATGGATTCAAGATCTTAAGTGTTCTGAGCATGGATTGCAAAACAAGACTCTCCAATGCATGTATGGAAGGCTTGGGCACAGAATTCTAAATGGGTTTTCCTCTATCTCAAGTTTATATAATTCTATTCAGGAATGATTAAGATCTATGGTCACCACTCTCCCAAGATTTTTTATTTTATTTTATTTTATTTTATTTATTTTGGACTTTGACTCTTCTAGAGCCACCTATGATCCCTGCAGAGGTAAAAATGGGTTATTTCTACACTTAAAGAATTTCAGGAGTGGTAGTTTCACAATTACACAGATCACCACCCCAAAGCAAGAATCCCCCCTGCCCCCCAGAAACAAAAATCAACAATAACAAAAGCAAAACTGGAGTAAATGCTAGTGGTGTTGAAAATTTGGCTCCTAGATCCACCAGGGTTGCTCACTGCAGAGGTACACTGTTATTTGGGATGTGCATTTGCTCTTCACACTATCTGTGATAATTAAACCTACAATCCCATGATGATCATATTTGCAATAGGAAACATGACCATGTATGTGAATGAACACATTTAAAAACATCATCAGATTATCCATGGCTCAGTATTACATTTAACAGGTAGCTATAGGTTATCTTTTAAAATGTGCCACCTCCACTGACACTGAATCATTTGACTCTGGAGTAACAACAGAAAATTCAAATGAACTTTTCATGCACTGAAAGCACATGTGAGATCAGGTTGCATGCCTCCCTAAGATGCCAACTTACCACACATAGAGTACCCATGTGAAAAGACTGTATAGATGCACTAATATGGAAATGGAAGAGTCCTTCATGTGAGGGGGAATCCTCATCAATCTAGAATTCCAATTTGTACAGAAGAGCCCTCCCCCATGGCACTATCTTTCCATGGAGGTGGGATTGTATGCTTCTGTGAAGCAAGAGGCTATGCTGATGGTAACAGTGCAGTAACAATGCTGATGGTAGGATCTCTCACGTCTGACACGCTTTTGCTGAGGATCCAGTCTAACCACACCAAACAGCTACTGGACAGCAGCAGTGGGGGGGGGCACTGGCAGAAGATCTGTCAGAATCTTTCAGAGATAACATCAGTGGGACCACAACTAATGTTTGTTAGTACTGTGCAGAAAGAGGCAATGGTAAATCACTCCTTCTACCTTGATGGAGCCTTCTACCTTGAAAACTCTATTATGAATGCCAGAAATGGTAACCTGTACTGAAAAGAGACCACAGCCAGGGTAGAATATGGAAAAAACAGAGTTGTTTCCAGATGGGAAGGGGGTCAGGCAAGGCTGCATTTATCACTCTATTTAACTTGTATGCTGAAAATATCAAAGCTAGATTAGACTCTGAGGAACGAAGTCTGAAAACTGGAGGAAGGAACATCAACATTTTAAAATATGCAGATGAAACCATACTACTAGGAGAAAATAGCAAATACTTGAAACAACTGCTGAAGAAAGTCAAGGAGAAAAATGCAAAGACAGGTTCACAGTTGAACATTACGAAAACAAAAATAACGACTACAGATGATTTGCATAACTTTAAAGCAGACAGTGAAGACACTGAGTTAGTGAAAGATTTCCTACGTCTTGGCTCAGTCATCAATCAAAATGGGGACTACATCAAGAAATCAGAAGATGAGGACTTGGAAGGTCAGCTATGAAAGAACTAGACAAACTCCTTAGTTGTAAAGACATATCATTGAATACCAAAGTAAATCTGGGCAGTGAAGAAAGCTCATTTGAAATGTGGTTTTGGAAGAGAGTTCTGTGAGTTTCCTGGATGCCCAAAAATATAAATAAATGCATCCTAGTGTCAGGATTCTCTCCCTGCCAAGCCTCAGCCAGGAAGGGGAGGAGGGAGGTCAGGATAATTGCAGGGAAAGTCCAAATTCACCAAAAAGAATGAAAAACGAAGCCGAGCCAGGTCAAGGTCAAGTCCTAAGGTTCAGCAGGCAAAGATCCGTCCTGAGGATGTCAAGGAGCAGAAGACACAAAGGTCATGAGAGCTTGCTAGCAATTTGCTGCAAGCAAAGAGCAGCCGCTTTGGCAGACTTAAATAGCCACTGTAAACAGGTGCTGCTTGCTATTGTTTCCTCAACCTAGGCCCTTTCCACATGCGGGGGGGACACCCAAAAACACCCGAAAACGGAGCTTACCGGTGGCCAGGTAACTCTGTAGCCATGCGGAGCAGCGTGAGCTCGCTGCTTCACATTACTCCGGCGTCCCAAATGGCGGCTTCCGGTTGGTGTAGGCTCTCCACTAACCGAAGCTCACCAGCCGAAAGCCCGCCCCTGGCAGGTCCGCAGGCACACACTTGCACGCGCCTGCAAATCCACATCAGAGCCGGGCGACGGAGCAGCACGGGGCTGCGCGCTCTGTGCTTTTTAAAAACCTTAAAAAAGAGGTTTTTAAAAAACACATAGCGTGGCTAGTTCTGGCCGCTCCTGAGTGGATTCTAGTGTGGAACTACAAAAAATAGTCCACGCCAGTCCACTCTAGGGTGTAGAAGACCTCCGTTGGAGGTCGCTCTGCACCATTTTAAATGCCCAGTGTGGAAATGGCCCTAGTCCATGCAGCCTCCCTCTGAGCCGTCCATTTCAGCTTCCTACATGATTGAGGGCTGATCGGCACAGGTGGCTGTAACTCCTCTGAATCACTGCTGGTTCCCTCACTGTCATGAGCTGTCTGGGACAACTCTGTCTCTGTTTGACCTTCCAGTGCTTCCTTCCAGATGTTTGCAAGTTGATTTTCTCACTCACTGGCTCTGTTCTTAGCACACTCAGTTGCTCCTCGATCTCAGAGGCATCATCAATCACACTCACTGGCTCAGTCCTTGGCAGGATCACTTGCTCCTCAATCTCAGAGGCATCATCTATCACACCTAGAGCAAATAAAGCCTTAACTCTCCATAGAAACCATGATGACCAAACTGAGTTTGTCACACTTTAGACATATCATAAGAAAACATGATTCCCCACACACATCCCAAAAAAGACAAGGGTGTTTGACAAGGTAGTAGGAAAAGAGGCAGACCACATTACAGTAGGATGGACTCAAGGAAACCACAGTCCTGTGATTGTAAGACCTAAGTAGGGCTGTTGATGATAGGGTGACTTAGAGGTTTTTCAATTCATATGGCCACCCTAAGTCAAAGTCAACCTTGATGGCAGTTAATAATGGTAACAATGGAGGAGCCCCACATGCATCTCCTGGTAATGTGTATGATCCTTTCACATGACAGTGTGCAACCACTGGGGAATATGCCTGCTAGCTGTGTTGCCTGTGAGAAAGACAAAGCTAGCTAACATGAGCCTGGGATCCCCTCATATATTCTTTCTACATGTGAAGGAGTTCATCTGAACCTCTCTACCATAAAAGCTTTGAAAATGATAATTGAGAAGAATGTCTGGGGGAATTATAGCCCTTGCTCTATTTATGAATTATGAATTTATGAGGTCTATTGTATCATATATTAAAAATTAAAATTATTGTAATTCTAAATGTGTTTCTCATTGTCATGTGCCTTCACTTTGACTCTGACCTATGGTAATAGGATCTTCTTGTCAAGATTTCTTCAGACGAGGTTTTCCATTGCCTCTCTTTGTGGCTGAGAGAGTGGGACTTGCCCGAGGACACCCAATAAGTTTCTATGACTGAATAGGGATTCAAACCCTGTTCTCTTGGAATCATAGTCAAATACTCAAACCACTGCACAACACAAGGTTGGGCAACCCTGGTCCTTCTAGATGTTTTGGACTACAGCTCTCATAATTCCTTACCATTGGCCATGCTGGTAATGACCTCGGAAAGCTTAATCTCACATCTGAAGGCTCAAATGTTTCCCCGTACTAGCATTGGAATATGTTATACAGAGTTCAGTCTGTGAAACTACTAATATTGCACAAACAAGTACATATAAAATAGTATTTTTTTAAAAGTACCTCTTTAGTCATGTTCCAGTTTACAATAGTCTTTCAGGACTACTTACAGCTTAGCGTGTGTTTCTGTTTTGCATGAAATGCATCTTTGTATGGTAGACTGATTCACTCCATAAATTCCTAACCAGGTAAATGTTCCTCCTACTGCAATTGTCCAAAATGTGTGTCTCCTCAGTGGATCAGGATCAAAGCTGCATTCAGGAGAAACAAGAGAAATCAAACCTTTAATTGACCTTCTATGCTAAAGCACATATTTCAGTGGTGACTGGTGGCTCCTGTGTCAGTGAGGCCATGAATTCACAGTTGGTTTTATTCCAAACTTTAAAAGATCTATCTAAACTGCTGAACTTTTGATGGGGGGGGGGTATCCGGGCCTTTAATTTTTGTGCTGACTTTTAGGGCAGTTCACCACCTTTTGGACATGGAAGTGACCAGCTGCTGCTAATAGAATCATAAACTAGTTTAGACTGCTATGATCTTGTACAAAGCTTGTCTGACATTCATTTCAGGGGCAGGTTCTTCTGCACAGAATTTAGGCCAAAAAGAACATCCTTCCTCTTTAGAAGAACTGGAACTGACCTTCCTGCAGGAGAGCAATTTCAGCCTGCAGAGGCTTGCAAAGGTGGAAAATGTGGCACTTCCATCCCCTGGTCTCACTATTACTGCTTTCCATTTGTCCTCACAAATCAAAAGATAAGACCCATACCTTTCTTCATGGAGGGGCAATCCTGAATTATGACAATTTACCATTTGGTTTCTCTACATAGTCACAGGATTCAAAATTACTTAACAGAGTGGAGTGAAAAGCAGGTCTTCACTTACAACAGAGCATGCATGCCTGACTCCTGCACAAGTCAGTGTACTCTTTGGAAGACACATCAGAGGCAGGCCACAGAACAGAATAAAGTCACAAACAAGTACATTTGGGGAACAATCCTAGGGTGAAGATCTCAACAGAGAGAGCAACCTGATCTTGGAATTCCAACTGTAGCAGGATATCACCATGGATACCTCCACAGTGGCTGGATCTGAAGGGGGACCAAAACTAGATTCCTCTCTCTCTCTCTCTCTCTCTCTCTCTCTCTCTCTCTCTCTCTCTCTCTCTCTATCACACACACACACACAAACACACACACACAGTGGGTCTTTCCACACTACACTGTTATAGTGATATTATTCTACTTTCAACATCCTGTGGAATTCTGGGGCTTGTAGTGTACTGAGGGCCAAAGAGCTCTCTGGCTAAGAATTCTAAATGCCCCTCTCTAATTGCAGATCCCTGGATTCCATAGGATGTTGAAAATGGAATAATAGTACTACAACAGTGTGGTGTAGAAAGGCCTGGGGGAGGGGGACGAAGAGGGAGACAGATCATTATCAAAGAGGAATTTTGTCTTAACTTAGATGTTGTATTGAAGATGCAGGCCTTAACATTGATAAGACAAGTTAGGTTCGTTCTTTCTTTCTTTCTCTTTCTTTTTTTCTTTAGCCCATCCTATGTCTCAGGATCTGAGGGCAGCCCACGATAAAATCCATATGAACAGTTTAGATCAATTTTTACAAAATTAAAGTAACACAAACGTTAAAAGCGCATCAGACCTTTTACTCCTTAAAACAGGACAGTTCAAAAGCAGTTCAAACCATTTTAAACCACAAACAGGTACAAATTCGGGTGCTGAGTGAGTTTAATGAGGCTTTACTGCTAGCCTAAGGGTATTTAATCAACACGAGGTCCCACTGAAGTCAGTAGGACTTATTTTTATGTAACCATGAACAAAATTGGACTGTGTATAATGCATTGTATCCAGATTAATCTTTCCCACCAATGGAACAGCTTCCATGTGCAAAAGAGAGGGGAATCCCTCTCCCAAGCAGTCCTGTGAACTCTCAAAATCTACTCTGTAGATTTGGAGGCTGCAGGGTGAAGCTAAGGAGGAGGGTGAAATCCCACTGTGACTGAAAGAACATAAGAAGAATCTGCAGCAGTGGACCAGGGGTACATTTAGCTCACAAGCCTTTTGCATCAGTGGCTTCTGGGAATGTTACAAATGCCTATGTCTGTTTGTGACTTCCACTCTGTGGAGAGTCTTTAGCTGTGGCAGGACAATAATTAACACATGTACAGTGGACATCTACACATCTCATCACTTATTGGCATTTCCTTGCCTTTTTGATAGCTTGGGTTTCTAACTTTAAAGCCATTTTTACTTTGTCTTTACTTCAAACTATTGCTCTTTCAGAATGGTTATCTGTTTTTCCTGTCTATATGACAGCAACATAAATTCAATTGCTTTCAGAATGTTTTCCTTTCCCCAGTTATTTTTTTTCCCCACGCTCCCATACAAAACTTTATCATTCTGGTTAAAACAATGATCCTTAGCTTCTAAAGTTGAAGTGATCAGTATGGGTTTTTTTCATTGACTTTGTTCTGTGATTCCATCTTTCCATTATAAAATCCACTTTGCACTTACTTTTTTTATCTTTCATTTCTCCTGATTGAAGTTCATACAGTTCCTTTCCCCATTTGATAATGGTTTCTGCTGTCTAGACCTGGAAAACCTTGGATATGATTGTTCAAAGTGCCAGCCTTATTTTCCCACCTTTCTTCTTCCCTTAAATGTAGCAGTGCTTTCATCTTTATCGTTTTTATCATTTTGCCTCACTCCATTGTTCTCTACATTTTCTTTCCTAAGAACTATGGCTGACATGTATCACTCTGCTTGCAAGCATTTCTCACTTTGTCTTTTTTTAAAAATTTTCCTATTATTTATGTTGATCAGATTGATTTCTTGATTTTTTTCACATATTTGACCAAAATCAAGCTTTTCTTTTTTTTAAAAAAGTTGATTAGATTTTTTTGCAGATTTCCAGGGTACCCTGTATTACTCGTTGTCCACTCCTTTCTACATTTCAAAGTCCACACAGAAGAGTAAGATTACTAATAGGGAGGTAGTAATTATCAAGATGCTTGACAATCGGGGAGACTTTTATCAACACAACTGCAATGCAATTCAGACAGATATTGGGGTCAAACCCACAGTTTTCAATACTTCTGCAAGTAGTACTGGAATAGCAGAGGTATAATTACTCAGGTGTCTCTGTTCTATAGGATAACTGCAAGACAGACAACCATATTGAAATAACAATAGAACAAAGTAAACCAAGAGAATTAAGCTTTGTCAATACTGCTAAACTTGCCTCTGAACAATGCGGGGGGGGGGAGTATCCTGCTTTCCTCTTCCAGTAACAAATTCTGTTCCCTGACATTAAAAAAATAAATGGTATTCTGATTCCATATGTAATAAACAATCTGAATATAAGGCACCATTCTGCTTACTCAAATACAGTGAGGCGTGATCCATTAATGGCATTTTCCCAAATGTTTGTAAGGCCCCCGTTCTTAAGAGTTCCTTGAATTAAAACCGTTGAGAACCCAATCAGCATAACGACCAGTTGAAAGGCATCTGTCCAGACAACAGCTTTTAACCCTCCCTATGTCAAAGGAGAAAAAAAAGAATTTGTCTTCAATTTTAATGTATTACAGAAGAAGTCAAAAGAACCTCTTTCAATACTTAGTGTTCAGCAAGTTCCTCTTAGAGTTCTGCTGGTTAGCTCCTCCAGACATACTTCCCTCACAAAATTATTATTGCTTGTGGAGATGTGCTCTATCCAAACTCCCTGTAGACCCCACCTTCTTTCTGTAGGAACAGTTTTCCACCCATGGTTGCTGGTGGCTTTCATGTAGTTGGAGAAAAGAATCTGCTCTGGGTTTAGCCTGAAATGTAAATGAGCTATCCCAGGTGCTGAGCCAATTTGGGGAATAAAGCTCAGCATGTTGGACAGCTCCTTTAAAACCAGAGTTAAAACTTAGAGCACATTCCCTGTTCAACTGAGATGGAAACCAACAGCTATGACTGACTTATACTGTTACACACACACACACACACACACACACACACACATATATATATATGTTCATAAGCATTGTTCTCAGTTGCTGGTACTGATGTTGGAGAAGGTGGGGACAGGGAATGTGTCCCTATTATCTAGCCATCAAACTTACATTCTTCTGCCTTTCACACTACCGAATTATAGCACTAACTGCTACAGCAACATCCTATTGAATCCTAGTATTTGCAGTTTAGGAAAGGAATATTTAGCAGGGAGCACTAGTGACTGATCAGACTGCAAACCACAGGATGCCATAGGATTTTGCCATGGCAGATAAAATGGAATCATAGCTCTATAAGTGTGGAATGCAAAAGTGTCCCAGATGGTCATACTCCACCACCAGCTTGATCCCCTGCCAGTGGGATATGTCCAAACTTTTACCCCAATCAACTGGTAATCCCAGCTATTTATGAATGATTAGTTGAGACACAATATGGATAGAGGCACACATTGCTATCTATTCTGCTCAAATAGTCCACTATGTGTGACTGCATAAGGAGAAGAAAGCACCTCCTCATTTCTCTCAGCAACCATGCAGTTCTGTCCATGTTTTACACACAAATAGGTTCCACTGTGTTTGTTGCAGTTTAATACCAGGGTAGCATGGATAGGGTTGGAACCTTATATTACTGGAAAAGATTGCAAACTATCTGCTACTTAGCAGCTTTAGAGGGTTTAAAGAAATCCTTTATTACTTTTAATCTACAGTAAAGAAATTTGCCCTGGTTTTTGTGCTTTCACAATAATAATATTGTGAAACAAAGTATGGCTATAAAAATTTTCTTTACTCCACAGAAAAACAAAGTGTTCTTCAGTTCTGAATCATTGGTGTTCACTAATATAAAGACAAGTACTAATGAGAAAATTCTTCTCATAGTCTTTCTTTGAACTGAACTATAGTTGTGTACTTACCAGTGTACAGTAGAAGGTACAGACAATTCCTGTTGCAAATACTGATCCCCAAAGATTAAATCCAGTCACTGAAAACCCGAGGAAATCAAATTAGGTGTAAGCCGTCTAGAGGTACACTAGGTTTCACAGATAATTTCAACATGACAAGGACTTTTACTTATCTGCTTTCATTAGCTCCATTATGTTCTGATAACATGTGTTTTTATTGTTCCTCTGAAATAGGTGCACAGTACACAAAGGATTCTTTCAGAAGATGATGAAAAACTAAAGGTAGTGAGACTGAATATAAGGAACATTCCAGAATCTATACTAATCTATACTTATTAGGCCAATCAAAAGGCCACAAAAAATTGAGATTTTCACATCTCTCACCTAATGACAAGAGCAATAAGGGTAAAATGTAAGTATGGTTTTTTTTTTTTCTAATTGGGAAAGTTGTTACCACGGTTCTGTCATGCCGGTGATAGCACTAGATATCAACTTATTTGGCCTTCATTTGACCTTTCTCTGCCACCCTGCTCCACATGTTTGCAAGGGCCACCGGACAAGCATGTAATAGGCGCGGCCGTTAATGGTTGTACATTCCAAACCTCATTCAGGCATGCAACTTAATGCCTCTCCAATGCTTTAGGGACCACTCCTTCTTGCAAACCAGCCTTGCTCAGCACGACTTTACACAAAGACACCCGGCCAAGTGCCGAGCCATTCCTTTATGTTGGGCCATTTGCATATGGGCTATACTATGGTCATCCAGCACTAAGCTCATCATGTAAAACCTGACCTTTTCCAATGTCCAGCTACAAATTTCCTTTGTTCTCACTGAGCATGGCATGGCCTGCAGGTAAAATCCACCCTATAAAAAGTCCCCAAGTCCGAGCCTTCCTTGGATCACGCTTGAATTCCATCCAGCCTTGCTGCCACTGTGTTTGGCAAGCTGTCCCCTCAGTTCCCAATAACTGAGTCTGCCTCCCTTCCTGGATCACTTGCTCAGACTGCTTGGATCACCCTGGACTTCCATCCAGCCTTGCTGATGCTCTGTCAAGTGAAGTCGTCCCCTCAGCAAACCGTGCTGAGCTTTCTTCCCTGCAACCCTCCGTTCTCTCCAGGACTACGAGAAAAGGTGTCATATTACCCATTCCCTCGAAACTCTCCATTTCTATTTCTCAGTTAGTTAGTGTATGTCGTGTCTTTTGTGTTGTTTGTTCTCAATAAAAATATTCTTTGTTGCTTTAGAACTTGTCTAACCGCTCTCTGACCTGATGCTGTAGACATAGGGTAAAAGATCCCAGCAAAAGTTACCCTGCCTCTCGTTAGCTTAAGAGAGTGCTCGAGTCTAATTTCCCCCATCTTGTGTTTTTATTTGGTAATTTGGGCACCCCTCCCGGGACCCCCAACATACAGGGTAACAAAGTAAGTAAAGGAAATTTAGCTCAGAACCAAAATGATGTCATATCAGACTATTAGTTGTTGTTGTTGTTGTTGTTGTTGTTGTTGTTGTTTGCCTTCAAGTCATTTCCAATTTATGGTGACCCTAAAGTGAACCTATCGCAGGGTTTTCTGGGGCTGAGAGTGTGTGATATGCCCAACATCATCCAGTAGGTCTCCGTGGCCAAGCAGTGCATTGAAATCTGATCTCCAGGACTGTAGACTATCACTCAAATCACTACACCATGCTGGATCTCAATATCTACAATTAGCAGGGACACTGAATTAACAGATAAAGGAATCTCAGCCTTCACAGTACATCTGGAATTACAACAGAAGGTTGAAGGGCAAAAAGTGTCAATGTATGTTGTACTGTCTTAGATCATTACCCTGAACTGGGCACTTGGCCAGGAGCTTGAGTAACTCTTCAGTACACATCTCCTCCAGTTACTTTTTACTAAAAATTGAGCAAATGAATAACACAGTCCTGGCTGGAGAAAGGGGGATGGAGAGCATCCAAATTGATAAGTAAAAGGAGAAGATGATGTTTGTTTCAAAGTATTAGGTGTCACATTTCTCCTTTCCTTCTTGGGCTGCAACAAGAATAGCTGGCAAAGTGATGTGGAAACTCACCTTGATTGAGAGCCAAAGCTGGTGCATAGACTACCACTCCAGCGTAAAGAATCTGTGAAGAATGAGGAAAAAAAATACTAAAAAGCAAACAGGAATCTCAGTTAAATGCCTTCTAACTCAAGACCTGTCTATAGAAAAAAGACCATAAAGAAAGGAAAACAAAATAAAGGACAAGAGGATCCTATGTTGCACAATATTTTGCAAATTATAAGTCTTCGTTGGTTAGTGCTGACATAGAGAAGTACAAATGGAACTCTGACTCCTCCATGCTCACACATTTTTTCTTATACAAAGCTTGTTTCTCTGTTGACTTTCACCTGATAATCATGTCCCCCAAATCTGTAAGACCATATCCAGTTTCTTATGTTGATCAGACTATCAGCAGTTTAAATTTTCCTCCATCTAGGACAGTGGTTCTCAACCTTCCTAATGCCACGACCCTTTAATACAGTTCCTCATGTTGTGGTGACCCCCAACCATAAAATTATTTATTTATTATTTACAATGCCTCCCCCCCCCGGCAAAGGCCGCCTCGCCGGCCAGGAACAAGGGGGGCGGGCAGGGAGGGAAAGAGGAGCCGCGTGTCTCCCCCGGGAAAAAACTCCGAGAACCCCCCCCCGGGCTCTGCTTCTGCTTCGCTCTCATTTCCGCTGGGGTGGGCAGTGTGGGAAAAGTTTCCAGAGTGTCGACCCTGGCCGGAGGGGGAGGAATCCCAGCGCCTTTGTCTTTTGCGCTGGGCGCAGCTTGCCCTCCCCGGAAAAGCACCGCCTTGTGGCCCCCTGGCCCTTCCGCAGCACCCCCTCCATGGTGAGTGGGGCAGGGGCCATGGTGAGGAGGGAGTCTCAGCCCCCGTGCTGCCGCGCCCCCCCCAAGCTGTCCCGTCAGATGGGAGGTTCTGCCGGTAGCGGAGAAGGGAAGCGATTTCAGTCCCTTCTCAACAGGAGGCAGGAGGATGCGAGCGCATGGCTCACACTTGCACACCACCACCGAGGAGGGAATGGAGCCTAAGACCATCGGAAATATGTATTTTCCGATGGTCTTAGGCTACCCCTGTGAAAGGGTCATTTGACCCCCAAAGGGGTCGCGATCCACAGGTTGAGAACCACTGATCTAGGAGAACAAACACGCTTAGAAGAAAGAATGTTCCAAAAAAAAAAAAAGATTGTTAGCATGAAGTTGCTTACTACATTGCAAAGTTTAATGCAGAGGTGTGTTTAAAGTGTGAGACTAGGGTGAAACTAGAGGACATGGTGAAAGATGTTTGTCATCCTACTTGTTTTTCTCTTGCATTTTAGTGTGCTTAGGCCCAAATCCAATTGTTGGACCCAACTATAGTAGTCCTATTAAATCAATAGTAACTTGATAAGTCAATACTTGTGTCAGTTTCATTGATTAATTTACTCTGGCTTGGATTCATAATTAGATCAGTTTCTGATTTGTAAATGGAAGGTAAACACATGTTTAATTCACAAGGCTGACTTCTGAGGAACTGATCTCTGAGGAAATCACATGTGTCATGTTTTACGCTTTTAGGAGAGATGCTGGGATAACAGTGTATTAACGATGAAAATGATAACAACACTTAAAGATCTGGAAAATAATTACTGTCCTGTCAATATTATAATTTAAACAGTGTTTACTAATCTGTAACTTTAAATTATAGTTAAACTGGCTCTTTCTATGCAAACAATGTTTCTACCTATTCACATTCCAATAATGCTTACTCAGATGTAGGCCGTATTGGCCTAAGTTGTTGGCTTCAGCCCCAGCTGAATCAATGGAAATCACATAACTGTTGATATACCAATTTGCCATTAACTGAATAGGTTTACTCAAACTAGGACTAATAATTGGACTTAGTGTCCAATCTTTAAGTGTTTAAATCTTTAAGCGTTACTACAGTGTTTAACAGGACTTCCTAGAATTTATGTTTCAGATTGCCAGTGATTTCTCCCTTCCTTCCTTCCTTCCTTCCTTCCTTCCTTCCTTCCTTCCTTCCTTCCTTCCTTCCTCTCAATTTTCTGGAAGTCTATTTTTAACTTTAAAATGTTAAGTATGCTACTATTAAAGTGTTTATTCCTTAAGCATTGTTGGTAGCAATGAAATATTAAATATACACGGTTGTGTAAAGCTGCATTTGTATTTCAAGAGAAGCAGTATTAAATGGCAGTGCTTCAGAGAATAAGTTAGTCAAACTCATACTGACCTATATTTTATAGTTCTGTAGAATTATCTGCAAAATCACCTGAAAGAATTGTAAGGTGAGCAATTTCTAGGAGTGTCAGTCTATTGCTGATGATGATGCTATTTTAGATGAATAGAAACTGCTTGGTGAAATCCTTATGGGAACAAAGTGTTTCTTGAATAGGCATATATATTGCATTATCCTCCAAGAAAAGTCAATTAACTTCACACAGCTCTCCAAGCAACCTTAGGCAAGCAAGAACATAGTCCTCCTTCTGTGTTGGCAATTTGTGATATATATATGATTTGTGAAGATTGCTCTTGGTTCCTTTCCAGGAAAAATAGCTGTTATTGCAATAGCATCCAATGCCACCATGGAATTCTAAGAAGGTGGAATGTTCTTTTAATAGCATGGTATGTCAGTTGTCATTCTGAGACAGAACAGAATAAATGAATAAATCTTATTCTCACAATAAACCTTAAAATATTTTTAATTAAAAAAAAATCTGGCCTACTGCTGGTATTGCTTGCATAAATACAACCAGCTATTTCCCCCCTAGCAGAAGATTACTACACATTCTAGATTTGCACAGAACATCAAAGAAGGTGTGGGCATCCACAGAGGGTCCATGGAATACACCCAGCCCTTTTTTCAGCCCTAGGCCCCTGCAGGCTGCATCTACCCAGTTTTGCAAACAGACTTTTTCCAACTACCACTAAAACTTCTGGATCTTATATTAGTCTGGCCTCACAGGCACTTTATGTATTCATATAACTGTTGCTGAGATGTCTCATGGTTAAGTCAAACTATTGTTCAAATGTGGTAGTGGTCATAATAATTGTTAAAATTGTAAATAGCATATAAGGTTAACTTATGAACAGACATAATACTAATGAAGTTTAACAGTTTGCTTGCTCAAACAATATATGTGAAAAGGGCTTTAAAATAATATTGTTTGTTTTGCTTCACAATGTGGGTAAATATAATAATGATATATGTGCTTTGTAAATGAACTGAACGTTCTTGCTAACAGATAAGATTAAGGCAAAATTGTACAAACCATAAAAGAAAGAAGAGAGATCACTTTTTAACAGTGAATCACACCAGAAAGCAAATCACAACAAAAGTCAAATCAGATACCTAACAATATCTAGGATCAATTAAGGTAAAAAGGATAGAATCACTACCATATCTAGAAATGCACACAAAGATTACCACAAAGATTAACAAATTAACAAAATATGCCAGTTGAGGTTTCTTATCAGAGTAATAAAATCATTGGAAAATAAAAAGATGGAGATTCAGAGACCAAGCTTAGACAATCAACTGCCATCAAAATTGTTACCACATGCCTTTCAATGATACTCTGATAACTGCTAAATCTAACAAATGAATGAAGAGATGCAGGAAAATATTGACTATATAACTTCAATGGTTGTCCACAGTCTCGCCTCATAAACTCTGTGACTGGAATGTGCTACTAAGATTCTCGTCCTGGATTGTATGTTATTGCTGTGAGCAGAATGAGAAAAATTCAATACCCCTTCTCCCTCTCTGTTTCATACCACCTTGGCATTTTCCTAGTGTGGTCTCATGGGGGATACACTTGTTTGAAGAAAAATTTATATGGTCATACTGGAGACCTTGCTTATTTTTGATGATTGAATAATCGACTCAGTCCAAATTGCTTTGGACAATGCCAGTCCATTCCAGGCATGCTGATATACTCTGGACAAGGTCCAAACCAATCCACATTGATCCAGTTCCATTCAGGAAACAGGAATCATGAGTTGGTTGCATAGTCCTAATTTTTATGTGATTTTTTTATTGATTGATATAGGGGAGATTGGAAAAGTTTAAATAAATCAATAATGTTATGACTTCAGTAAATAAAATCCAGGAAGACCACAATCTATAAGCATGCCAAATTCACTGATGCTGAAATCAACAGATTCATTTTCAGATGTTAGTCCAGAGTCCAGCATGCGCAGAAGTTTTCTGGAGTCTCCTACAAGAGTGCATAAACCAAATTCTGTGCCACATACCAAGTGTAGCATACAAGACAATGAGGGTGATATCTGCTGAATAAATAAATAAAAATCTCCACACATACAGGACAGCCACTTGGTTGTTGGCCTCCAAGCTGTTCTAAAAATCAGGGCATTTGTCTCATATAAATGAAAAGCATGTCTTACCGTCTGTATTATGTAAATCAGCGTTGCAGCAATGCGAACAGGTTTGTTAAACCTTAGCTCCAAATACTAGAGGAAAGGATGAAGAGAGGAAATGCAAAATGTTTTATCATGCTGGATGTTAGATTAGATCAGCAAAAAGGTAGGCTGAATGATCACTGTGAAAATGAGTTTCTTGTATTCTTATTTGTTCATTTATTTGTTATCATTTTTATTTTATTTACAGTTTTTCTCTATCAGCTCCCAGCCTACAAGGACTCCTGAGGCAATGAAGAGATAAAAACCAATTAAATTAATACAGATAAAGATATTTTAAAACACATTAAAATACTCTTTAAAAACTTCTAAAAGCAGTATAAAAACAATCCTAGAATCCAATTTTTAAACAGTTAAAACAGCAGTTTCAGACTCTGAATGCCATGTGGAACAGCAGTTTTGGCTTGAACTGGCCAGAAACTTAAAATTGATGGTGCCAATCTTACTTCCCTGGGTAGAGAGTTCCACACTCAAGACATTGCTTCAGAGAAAACACTGTTACAGGTACCCAAAAACCTAACTTCACAACATGTTGGGATATCCAAGAGGGTCCGTCGGAGGACCCCAGGTGTCTAGGAAGCTCATATGGGAGGATACAGTCAACAGATATCCTGGATCCAAGTCATTCGAGGCTTTGTAGGTCAACACCAACAGTTTGAATTGTAACAATGGGAATTTAATTTAATTTGTGACAACTGTGGAATGATGACCTAAAAGAGTACATGGAACTGAAAAGTCCACAACTGTATTTAACTGGCAAGGTAACACCATAAGTAGAAGCATATTAACAACATAAAATTTGCCAACCTAGTTCAGGCATCCTGAACATTTATTTGATCTGGCACACCTCCTCTCAGCTACCTGACTTGATAGGGTTGCCAGAGTAAAAACCAGAAGCAGCTTCAGTGGCTTTATCATTGTATAAAAGAAGGAATTTCAGCAGATGTTGCTTGTTGCCTAATTGAATGACAAGCAACAGCAGCTGAAACTCCCTATTCTACTCAAATATTAAAGACACAGGAGCCTTCTCTAGTTTTCAATCTGGCAACCCTGGGTCTAGAGCTGATCAGAAGAAGGGTAGTTTAGAAATGGGATGGGATAAGCCCAAGAATGACTTGCTTCCCCAGTGATTGCAGTTTGTCTGCATGTGAGGGAGAAAATAGATCCCCCATTATTTTTTAGCCCAGACTTTAAAGAAGCTATGCAAGGTGTAGAGCAGGGCTTTCCAAACAGTGTGCTGTGACACATTAGTGTGTCACCTGAAGTGTATAGGTGTATCACCTACAATCTTGGAAATGTATGTTATTATTTATAAATCATATATTTTTAAAAATATATGAAAGGTTTTAATGAGATATGTTGTGTCCCCATACATTTCATTATTACTATTTATGTATATGTCCGTGTCTCTTATAAGGGGTTAATTTAATGTCCCATTTGCTAGTAAAACTGAATTACTGTGTCACGAAATGATGCATGTCTAAAAAGTGTGTCACCAACATGGAAAGTCTGGAAAGCTCTGGTGTGGAGTCTTATACTCAAAATAGATTTAGCACCTTGGATAGTTCTTTTAAAGTCTGCTCTGAAACCTAAAGTGGATTCACTACCCCACTAGCCACCACTGCCTTTCCCTGTATCTGAGAGCCAATTAGCAACGAGGAGTAGGGAAAACAAGACACGTATCATTAAAATAGTATCATTAAAGTACAAGCAAGTTATCTCCAGATCAGCTTGACCTCAAACTCTCTTCAGCCTGGCCTCAAATCTCTCCCTTTCTTCACAGAATGAGGTAGCTGTGGCTAAACAGGACACTAGTGCCCAACTGCAATAGTTCACCCACAGTATAATATAGATTAAAGAGACACTTACCAGATGCCAGTTCTGTGAATTACCTGACATATTCCTACACAGGGTAAAGTAAACCCACACTGCTGGTGCAAGGGGAGGCCACAGCAAAGAAAACTACTGCTGTAGAGAAGAAGGAGCCCCTTATAAAACAGGCTTCCCCTTCCTCCTTGATTGGCCCTGCAGAATGCTTTTAAGCCTTTACATGCCACACACCACCAGACACAGGGTTCACTACTCCTTATGTGGGCCTGGGCAGGAACAATGATGGAAATGAGCAACTCATGTTTCACAAGTACAGTACCTGTTTTATCTGGAGTTAGTGAGGAAATACGATATACTTCTGCAAACCATAGTAAAATAAGTAGAATAAAATCATCTCCTCTTGCATGTGTTTACAGTACAAGATACATATATTTCAGCTTATAGATTTGTTATTGGTATTATTCAAACTATGATGTACTTTTATAGATTACAGAGATAATGTATACTAGTTGGATATATTCTTTTATATAGTATATGACCATTATATACGAATTTGAGATCTTATAAAGCTTCAAGAATAAATAATTTTACAGTTCATCTTGTTCATGTCCACATCCCACTGGATTCAATATGACACATGTTACAAAATAATTGTGCATAGGATTGCAGTCCAAGTATGGTTATGAATTTTTGACACCACAAGCAAAACAGAGCAAATATTACTTCTGTTCTTCCCACTCTTGACTGTTCAGACCACATTTACCAGCTGTCATGTGGAGATATTTGAATATCATGATTTCCTAATGTGGTTCAACTTTAGTCTGTAGAGACTTTTGTACAAGAGCAAAGTCAAACATATCCTTTCAGCTGCAAAGTTGTTGCAAGATATCATGAGGATCAGGGAAAACAGTCAAAGTCTATTCTTCATCTCTGTTTATTACAGTAGGAACCCATAGCCTGCAGCTTCAGAAAAGATGTGAAGCAGATCACCAAGTCTGTCATGGACAGTTCTGAATCACAGCAAGCCAAAATGTGTCTCATTATGGATTTACATTCATATTCAGCCTTCCTCCAGGGAACTGAAGCTGGTGTAAAAGGCTCAGCTCTTGCCTTCCCCATCTTATCTTCATAATAGCCCCAAGAGGTATGTTTGGCTGAGAGAGAGAATAACTGTCCTAGGTGTCCAAGATGAGAACTTTAGCTTGTATCTGCTAAGCCTCCATCCTTTGAGGTTTCAGTGGTTTTTGGTGTTTGGGTTGAAAATCAAACAAAGCAGTGTGTGTGTGTGTTTGGTTTTGGTCTGGGGCTTTGCTGAACTGTATCATGGCACTCTATTTAATTTAATTCACCTTAATTTGTCTTTAATTAACGAGCCTTCCTACATCAAGGGTGGGCATCTGCAGAAGGTCCAGAGGACACATTAACTCATTTTCTATACCTGATTTCCCCACCTGACCATTTTTGGAAGTAACCAAAAGGTTGTTTCCAATTACTGTATGTGAAAATGTTATCTATAGTCCACATTGGTATGGACATTTAAATGGAGAATTGTTTCTGCCTTTCACCAAGGAGGAAGGTGGCTCACCAGCAGGGCCAAAGAAGAAACAGGAAAAGACTGCTGGCTTTCTGGTCTACAGCTCCAGTGTGCCTCAGTTCTGTGGTAAGCTGTTGGTCTTTCCCTTGTGCTGCTTTGCCCATTCTGAACTTGTAGCTATTCCGATCTATCCTTTCCCCGTTTCTTTTCAGCTTGCCCTCCTTTTCTCTAATCATGCCATCTATACTCTAGCCTGCCCTGCTAGCAATGCATAACTTAGCAAAGTTTCTTTTTAGAAACCAATTAAAGTACAACTGGAATCCTCCAGCCAGCATGGCCAATAAGAGTCCAAAATAATAACTTTTCTAACCTCTGCAACAATGTTCCTAAAGAGATATAAAAACTATGTCTTTTTTTCTTCTGTTAAACCTAGCATCTTTGTAGTCATTTCAAGGCTTCAGACATAAAACAATACTAAAGAGTATTACATCCTGCCATCTTCTATGGACTTTTATTTAAATTTTTCAAAAATTCATCTAACATATCCTTTCTACCTCATGAAACACTTCAGCTCAAATTGTATATAGCTTGCCAAATGAGACACGTTTATCTTTATAGCTATATATAGTTTCCTGGTTTCATTTGTAAGATAATTATACTTTTACTGCATGCTAATTTCAAATGAATACCTGTTACTAAGTCAGGTTCAGGCCAAAGCTATAACTTCAAATGACTCAAGTATAACCTTCACTTGGTGCAAAAATCCATAGTCCAAAAAGTTCCAGGTTGTCTTGCTTACATTCAGGTCACAAGAGTTATACACTATAATCTCAGCAATTGTAGTGACACATAGCTCTAATTTCAGCTGAGTCAACAGTCTAAGGAAGTATGCTTTACACCCCCCGCCCAGTCTTCAAAAAGCTAGCACAAAATTCAGGAAGCACCGATGCTCAGTTATTCAATAGATCCATGATCTCCTGATTTATATTACACAGAAATCAGAGCCATGGAAGAACAATATTGTTTTGCTCCTGATGACCTCCTCTCAAATGCCTTTGGCAATTCTTTTGCCTTGTGGTCTCTAGCCATTTGTTCATTTACAACAAGCAGCAAACTAATTCTGTATAATACTCAGACCGCAAATGAGAGCCTGGTATCCCCATATAAAATTCCAGAGTTTGCTTGTCACAAAAAAGTCAGATAATGATCAGAAAAGGGAGAGCGGTGGTGAACAAGGACACTGGATAAGGGAATGGGGTGCCAATTTCAGTGTGGAGGATAAGTCAGCGATCTTCTCCATAAAGCTACTGTCTAGATTGAAACAGAAATGTATGTGGAAATCAGTATAGACAAAGAAGAGACATATGGATAGGACAATTTCCAGTGTACTTTAAGTCCTGATGAAAATACTTTCAATAGATTAAGGTTATTAGAAATCAATTCTGAATTAATTTACTGCATTCTATAAAAATCTATACAGTGGCATGATGGAAGAATGAGGAATGCCCTTTTCCATTAATGAATATCTTAAAATAAATAGCATAAATTGTTTAAGTACATATTTTTTAAAAAGAGGAAATAATGGGGCGTGATAATCACAAGTTGTTACATTTGGGCCCTTGTTTACTTAATACTGGTACAAGAAGTAACTTTGTTTCTATACAGTCTTTTTCATTACCTTTCCAATAATGAATAATAGCACTATAACAGGCTAGTGCAGAAATGGCCACACACACCATCTCTAATTATTACTTGCACCTCTACATCATCTGTTAATAGGGTGGCCATCATTTCAAAACGGCAAGAAGGGGCAGCAGGGTTGAAAACCAGGAAGCAGCTGTTAACAAGTTTGTGTTGCCCCTAAATACCAAATGAAAGTATTGAGCTCAGTTAGCTATGTATTTCTCCACAAAATCCACAAAATAGGTACTGAAATGTCAAAATATCTTAAGATGGCCAAGTTCAATAGGACTTCAAGACACCAGAGTGGACATATATGCATACATTTATATATCTCCATCTGTTTGTCTGTCTATCTATCTATCTATCTATCTATCTATCTATCTATCTATCTATCTATCTATCTATCAAAAGAACCTTACCTCATAAGTGCTTGTAATTCCAGATCTGTAGAATACAGGTAGGAAAAGTTCTGAAGTAATAATTATGACAAATGTATATGCTATGAAAAAGAGAATGAAAGCAGATCCATGGCGATACACCTCAGCTGGGGTTCCCAACACAGTCACTGCAGACATGAAACTAGCAGAGAGGGACAGGGCTACTGGTCCACAAGTCATCTGTCGACCACCCACTAAAAAGTCCCCAGAAGTTGTTTTTTTCCTGTCTTTAATTGCAAAAAAGACTCCTATTCCAGAAGAAATGAGAAAAAGGGCAGCAAAGACAACATAGTCCCAGGCAACAAAATTTTTAACATCTGGAGGGATGAAGCTGGTCATTGTGCTGATTAGCAGGTTCCTAGTTAAGCTGGTTTGTTCTTTTGTTTGTTCGGGGGGGAGGATTAAATAATTCTCCAAAGCAAAAAAAGAACTACTCCTCCATGATTTATTAATTGTATATTCAAAATCACAAATGTGATCCAAGATGTAATCTTTAGATTTGGTTCATTCCAGAGTCATGCTGCAAGAATTATTTTACAGACAGGAATAAAGGAACTAGCTCACACAGATGTAATTATTATCTGTCTTGTCAAGAAATATCCAAGGGCCCTGTTAAACAAGGACAGAAAGCAAGAAGGATGCAAGAGTTCACACTCTTTTTATATGATGAGCTTTTTATTTAAGGTTAAACATTACTTTGACACCTCATTACATTTTAACTGCTCAGCATTTTACAAAATAAAATAGGCTCCATAGAACTGAAAGCTTACAAGCTACAGTAGGTATGGAGTGGGGGCAATTTTGCAACTTGTACCTCCCAGACCATTTTGTGCCCAGGAGAAGTCTCCCCACTCCACTCCCACGAACTAGAAATTGGCATGATCACAAATGAGGAATGTAGAACCAGAATATGGGTAAAACTCATGTGACCTACTAATATGGCAGCCTAGATGGGGGGCACATTTTTGACAGCCAGAAAGCTGGCAAAGTAAGCCCAGAAGCAGCAGCCGCCACCTTCATTCCCATCAGGGATCTCATTCCCTGTGGTACACATGATAGACAGGGAGCTGTTCCTTGCCTTGCACTCTGGCTGGGATTTGTATGAACATTGGTGGTATTTGGGAAGGTTATTTTAAGGCTTTGTATGACTGCTTCCAAGGCTTGCATGACAAGGAGACTCATGCATTATAATATTGACACTCTACATCCTCCCTTACTTCAAATGCCACAATGATCAACATTCATGTACCTACTGTTTCTCACTCCTCAGTCAAAAAAGCCTAACTTCCTACACACATGCTGCAAACTTTCTGCTGCACTGATGTTGCATAGAGGCAAACACACATAAAGGCAACACTGTACAGAGCCAGAGAGCCCTGATACCACAGGAGAATGGGGGAGATGGTTGCTCAGGCTTTTAAGTCACCTACAAAAATGGAAATAACATGCCAATAACACTTCATCCAAAATTTGTCATCCTGTCTAGATGCTAAAGAAGCACAAAAATTCCCTGAGATTTCACATAGTGTCCTTACACCTGACAACCCAAAAGTCAAATCATGTTTTCCCCACTTAACTGAATCACCTACTTCATGAGAATAGAATAATTTCCACCTATTTGGGGTTACCATCAACATATCTGATCTTGGATGCTAAGCAGGATCAGCCCTGGTTAGTACTTAGATGGGAAACCACCAATGGACCAGATGCTGTAAGCTATATTTCAGAGGAAGGAATTGGCAAAAACCATCTCCAAGTATTCCTTGAATAAGAAAACCCTATGAAATCCATGGAGCCACCATATGTAAACAAACGACTTGAAGACACACACACATGCATGCACATGCATGCACACACACACACACCAACATAGCAAATTCCAGTATTTCTAAGAGACAATCTATGGTCTATGAAAGGCTGTCCTAGACCTATTTATCTGTATTTACAATTACACACAAAACACAGGTAACCAGAACCCAGTGTCTACTTTTGCAAGAGAAAAATAGTTTGGGGAGAGGGATTTTGAGTAGACCATCGGGGTGGGGAGGGGGGAATAAGTACAGCTTTCACCATTAATCACTTCTCTTTTCCAAATCACATTTCTCAGGACCTCCTGCCTACTACTTCTTTTCTCAGCTTCCTCCCTTTCCCTCCTTCTTATCAGACTATTAGGCCATTTCCACACTACACTGTTATAGTGCTATTATTCCACTTTCAAGATCCTATGGAATCCTGGGGTTTGCAGTTTAGGGATGGGCATTTAGATTTCTCAGCCAGAGAGCTCTTTCGTCTCAGTAAACTAGAAACCCCCACCTTCCTTTTGTATAAAGCTTCAATACTATTACTTAGTACTAACTAGTGTAGATCCACTGAATTAATCATTGACACCAGAGTCAAAACATAACTAAATCTAATTGGGATTAATATAGGATACAGGCCAGTATCTGCCTAAGTTACATGTAAATTGCCAAAGGTGCAAAATTCCTCAGTTACACTAATAGAAAACTGTAAGAATTGGATTAGTTGAACTAAATCTATTTTTTCCAGTGTTAATATTAAATCTGCAAAGTATGAGCAACAATTAATAGATTAACATCACAGTGCTAACACCATGTCATTACAACAAGGAGGTCTTTGGGTCAAATAACGACTGGGATTCTGAGAGAACATTAACTTCATAAATCATTTAGAAAATGAGCATCACATTAGTACAATGGAACAGATTGTCAGGAATTATCTGTGATACATTTTCCAGAATTCTTATCAAAAGGATAAGACCTTGAAAAGATACCTGCATTCTCAGAAGAACAAATGCAGCCCTGTGGTCTATGAGTTCATTCAAAATGATTCCTTCTAGTATCAAACTTAAGTGGTAAGTGCCAACAGAAATGAACTCAAAAGAACTCCATTTCTGGAGTTGGAACACTACTGTAAATATTTCCAGCAGTTTGGGTTTTCAATATTCAAGGCAGGCAAAGAAAATATCTAAGGTATACATGGGGAAACTGTGGCTCTCCAGATGCTTTTGTGCTACAATTCTCATAATCCTTCCCCATTGGCTAGGTAGGCCAAAAACAAAATCTGGTCTAAGGCCTGCTTCTTATGTCAAGTAGAAATATATGGTAAAATGAGCATGATCTTCGGATTTGTCCTCATAGCAGTTTTCCCATATGCTTGATTTCACACTGCAAGAATTTGAAAAGGAAGCAAGTAAATGGTGCCATCAATTAGCCCAGGAATGAGCTTGCACAGTGGGTGGGTTTTGTTTTTGTTTTTATGGCCGATTCTGCTGAACTCTTAATATTTGGGTGGTAACAATAGTTCAAAGATCAGCATGGGGGTTGTAGGTTTCAGATGCTCTGGATCAGACTCACTGCCTAATCCAGAAGCAACTTTTACAGCAGATTAGTACATGTGGAGAGGAAATAGGAAGTACTTCTATTAAAGCAGAGTTGCAGGGCAAGATATGAGATATGTGCCTTCTACTGAAACTCCCTTTTGTGCACACCAGCAAAGGTAGAGGCCCCTGTCTTGTATTTCACCTAGTGAGAGGTATACTTTTACGATTAAACTGAAAGGAAAGAAACCCACTGTAACCTGCCTTTCATACTGGCCTTTCATACTGCAGTTAGTAAGATGTGTCTGTTACAAATTAGGTTGCCCAGTTTGGGGCCAACATAGACATAGGCCCTTTCCACATGAGGAAGTTAAAAGGGGCCAAGGCGTCCTGGCACGGAGGTCGTCCGCACCTTGGATCAGACCAAACTACTTACCTTAGTTACCCTGCAGAAGGGTTTAAGGGAAAGTCCGCGTTACTTCAGACCCAGAAGACCCAGTAAGTAACGGCACAGAGCGATTCATTTACCTCGTGCGGAAAGGGCCATGCTCCTCCTTTTCTGGATCAGTAGTTCTCTGCTGCCAAAGGACCCTTCTCTTGAAATGCAAATAGCATCTTCCAAGAAGCAATTTCTGTCAGGACCATGGCAGGCAGAGTTAAACCTCCCTAGTCCATGACTCACTGTCCATAAGCTGCTCCATTTGCTACTTAAATAATACCCCCTCAATGTATACATCAATGGAGTTCCTGCAATTCATGTCACATTTAGTTTCCATTAATAAAATTAACATTATTTGCATGCAGTTAACACCATGTCTAATTTGGCCCACAATTCAACAGTGAAGGAAGATGTTCATCTGTTGCTTCAGTTGTTTCTGCTAAATCTAAAAATAGAAAGAGAGAAATTAAAGGACTCTGAAGGTCTTCCAGTAACTTCCTGGATCTCAAACATGGAAATATATCTCTACCTTTTTTTACATATATATTTCCCAAACATACTGCTAGAGATTAGATATAACTGTACAATTATTGACAAATGCCTCTGTTAAAGTTAAAGCTATCATTATCACTAGGTTAAAGAATAACCAGTATCTCAAATTAATTGGACAATATCTAGTCAAGTATGAAAATGTGAATCTATTCTATTTAAGACCTCTAATTAACTGATTGTTCTGCAATCAACAGAGATTAGATGTGTCTTGTGTAAGTAATTTGGACTGAGGGCAATGCACCAACCTCCTAACGTTCAACATTTGCTATTTGTTCCTGGTTTTCAAATTTTCTCAGTAACTAGTTCTATGTAAAACAGGGTTCACATGAGCAAAGTGGGCAACTTTCAACTGTTGCTTTTGAAAGACACTGGAAAAGCTTCTCCACTTTGTGACAAGTTCAGATGATAACAGCCAGAAGTGTGTCAATGTTATGCACGGAAAATATATTCTCACCAATAAACTAAAGGATACTATAAAAGACAATAAATATTTTAGGAGACTCCTTTGTTAGATTTCTCTGAAGCCAGTCTTGTACTTCATGTCATTGGTTTTCAAACTCTGTTTTGGTTTGTAATGGGCAGAATCCAAAACTGAGGACAGAGGATCCATAGCTCAATGTCCTTGTGACAACATTTTGATCCAATTACAATCAGAAGGAGACTCTAACTGAGTCTAAATCTGATCCCAGTAGATTCTGGCCCTTTCTGCACTCGGTTATTAAGGTGGGCCAATGTGTCTTGCCACGGAGGTCTTCTGCATGTTGGAGCAGACTAGGTTCAGTTTATTTACCTTCATTCCACATGTAATTCCAACTAAATGTGTCCCCATGTGGTGGTAAAGTGCGATATTTGAAAACCGGAAGAAATCAGTTTTCCAATTTTCCAGATCAATCCAATTCGTACTTTCACAGTGGTGCAGACACGTACATTTGCGCCAATGTGAATTGGTGGTCAGGGGAGGGATCATGGGAGGAGCCAGGGGATAGTATGGATTTACGCATGTATGCAATGACGTAGTAAACCATGTAAAAACAAAGGGCCAATCACAGTCGACAGGGTGGGGTGAGGGGAGTAGCAGGAGTGGCCACAGAGGAAGCGATGTGGATTCATGAACTTGCACTCCTCTGAATCAGAATGGAACATACGCAGTAGCTGTGCGGAAGGAAATGAGGGAAAGTCCACCTTGTTTAAAGCCCAGAAAATCTGGTAAGAAATGGCACAAACCGATTCACCAGCCTCGTGCAGAAAGGGCCTCTGTTTCCTAAAGGGTATCCAATATGACACTTGTTTGTTGATCTTTCTTTTCTCTTGCTTCTCTGGGAAAGGTTCATGCAAAGCACTGCAGTTTTCCAATGTCTGTGCCTAAAATGCTACTGTACTATGTATCCAGCCATGTTCGGAAATGTTGGAAGCCACAGGAACTATGTTCCCATTGTTAAACAGCACATGTGAATCCTAAGACACATGTGTACATGCTTTATGCAGTGTTTGAAAGTTCAGAAGTGCATATTGCAACACCAGATCTGGAACCATCTAACTACTCCACTGGTTTAGGGAAGAGGCAACAAGGAGATTCACACTGAGAACTACAATGGGGCCCAATCTGCTTTGAAACTAATTTGCTTTCTGAGTTATTCTTCTGAACATCTGAAACATAGAAATCAGATTTATGAAGTCATATCAAGAATGGCTTGGAAGATTCTTCCCACCAAACACTCTTGAGAACTGTAGAGCTTAGTCAGAGAACTCTAATGCTTAGTCAGGGTTCCTTTTTGAAAAACTCAATATAGAAAGACAAAAATGCCTGCAAGTCACATGGTAGATTCAGTTTTCACTTGCAATATGCATCTGGATTACTCTCTTAGCAGCAACAAAGCTTAACTTTTTTAGCAGATGTCTTTATGAATTGTGTGTTGCCCTAGAACCTTGACCAGAATCATACTACTGTTCCTTGGCAAACAAGGCAATGAAGGTAGTATTTTTCCAAACTCAGAAAACTTTCAGAGCATCTATGTGCATTAACTTTTTGGTCTCTGTGACACTGTCAGACGGTGACAATCAGGATTCAAGCTTTTACTTTGAAAACTGTAAGTATGTTGATTTACAGTTAGAAGCCAAAGATTCAAGTTGATTATATCTAAAAGACCAATCAAACTAGATATTCAAAACACATTCAATTCAGCAAATATATTCCCATGCACTTGGGGATCCCCCCTTCTCCTGATCCCTTTTACTGGACTAGTACCATAGGAGTCTCACGATTGGACTGGGGGCTGCCACAAGGAGAGGTGTAAGGTGGTCCCCTGCTGATGTCTTAATTGTAGAACTTTGTTCATCAAAAGGTAATGATGGAAATGCTAACTTTTTGATAGTTTTTTTCAGTGTTAACTTGTTTTTATTGGCAATATCTTTTCATAGGTTGCGCTAGCATTGTTAATTTTATAATGTTGACTTATGTACAGTGTAAACCATTTTTTTCTCTGAGAAAAGCAGTATAGAAGTATTTTAATAAATTAATAAATGGGATCAAAATATACCAAAACAGCAGTTAAATGACACAGACTTGTATACATTTGCTCCAGATGCTTGTAGACTGTCCATTGCCACCTACCTGCAGTATTATTTAGCATCATCCTGTGCATATTTGATGCATACGTTATAAATTCACAATACATTATGCTATCTCATGATGGGTTGTACTATGGCTAAATTTAGATGCAGAACTGTAAGTAAAAATAGTATGAATATGTATATCTTATAAAGACATGAAAGTAAGATGAGATGAGGTAGTCAGCATTCACAAACTGAAGACTTTCATTGTAAAATCTATCATTTTGAATGCTGTTGTGCTTTAGGATTTGTGTTTACATATTCTGGGATTGTTGTTCATTCATCAGCTCTTGATTTCCATAGGCAACATGTTAGTGCACTACTGCCACTCTAAACAGTTACTAAAGGTGATATCCCTTCCTTATTGCACATTCAGTGTCTGTTTCTAGTCACAAAGCTACAGATCTGTGAAATTTGAAAGATCAAGAGTGCTTAAAGTGAAGTTTGCCATGTGTACTTCATGTGAAACAAGAGAAGGTTTAGAAACTTCCTTATTAGCAACTGTATGAGGCAAATTACCCTTATCATAGGAGATTGATTTATGCAAAAGCATGATAAACAAGCATTACAATCTCATTTAAAATTATTATATGTGGCCCCAATTATGCTATTCTTGCCTGACACTTTATATTTTTTAAAAAAAAAATTGGACTAATCGTCCATCAGAAATATGATTTTGAAAATTAAACGAGTAATTATGAAATGTAATGTAAGCCTCTTTTTTTTTTTAACCTCAAAAATCAAGAGTGTTTGCAAAGAGTATTCAGAAATCCCAAATGGTTGTACACATATATAAATATATACATTGTGAGCCAGGTAATATCTCCATTGATTTCCATAATCAGAATTACATAATTTATCTGGTGTAGAGCAACCATCAACCATCACAGGTCATCAGCAGTGCCTTAATATTTGCCAGCACTAGCAGACATTGACAGGAATTTTTAATTCTTCCTGCTGAAATCACTGGAGATGGGATGTATCTTAAATGGGAAAAATTGGACCCCAAATCCATCATGGCATTACCATTTCATGGCAGTAGGATTGCATACTCCCCACCAGGAAGAGATTCCTCTGCGTGGTTGCATTTCTACTGGTAGGGTCTCCTAAGTCAGATAGCCTTTGTATTAAGGAGCCAAACTGAGGCCATTTCCACATGGCGTCATAGTCTCATGATGAGGATGGCATGGCAGCCATCCTTCAGTCATGCTTTCACACGATGTTGTCGCCAGTCCTGCTGCCATTCCATCTCTACCCATCGCAATTGTGGGATATTCACTTAATAGAATAAATTCGATGCTCCCATCCTTCCCAGTCATGCTGAAGGGCTAGAAGTGGGAGGTGGCACTTCTTTCCCCAGTGCAGCATGGGACAGAGTCCAGCTGCACTGTGGAAGGCAGGTGCATGTTGCTCATGCTCCCTTCTGCAGGGAGCCAGCCAGGTGCAGAGGGGAGCATTCCCATTGTGCTCCCTTCCTGGCAAAGGTACTGCCAGGTTCACAAAGGAAGGGCAACAGGATCAAGTAAGGTGCAGAAATGGCCCAAATGGAGACCCAGCCTGGTATAGTGGTTAGACTAGGGAGACCAGGGTCTGAATCCCTAATCAGCTATGGAGATCCATTGGGTGACCTTGCACAAGTCACACTCTCTTGTCCTCAGAGGAAGGCAATAGCACACCTAAAACATACATCTCATCTCCATAGAGCCTAAATACCCTAAAGGCACCAGACCTGCCTGATCTTGGAAGCTAAGCAGGGACATCTCTAGTTAGTATTTGGATGGGAGAGCACTAACAAACACAGGATGCTGTAGGCTATATTTCAGAGGATGGAGCTGGCAATACCAGCTCTGAGTATTCTTTGCCTTACAAAATTCATGAAGTTACCATGTCAGCAGGTGACTTGAAGGCACATATGCAGCCCTATTATGAAGCCTGTAAAGAATACTTTAAATGGGTTGAAGATGAAAGGCAGCTATTTTTTCAATGTAAGTGGTTGTCTTTGGATAAAGCTCTGAAATCCAAAGACGTGAAATCCTTCTGGGTGGCCATTAGGAATCATATATATAAGGAGAACTCTCTGGTTCCATCTATGATATTTCCCTCGACTTGGGATTCCTATTTTTCTGTGAAAATGAGTGCCCAAACACCAGAAGTTGATCTTATTAAAAACCCTCCTAATTTATGGAGCACAGTTTCGGCCGTGGAGATACGCCAGTTGATTCTTAAACTAAAATCTGGTAAATCTCTGGGATATGACGGCTTCCCAGCAGAGATTTTGAAATTTTGCCCTGAGCAATGGACAAAGGCATTAGCTAATCTATTTACCCTAGTTAACAACTCTGGTGAGATTCCAGCCACCTGGAAAGACTATCATAATCCCTATTTTTAAAAAAGGGGGATAGGAAAGACCCCGGTAATTATCTTCCAATAAGCCTCCTATCAGTTGTAGGTAAATTACATGCTAGCTATTTGGACATGAAGTTATCGAGCTGGATGAACTCCCAAGCCCTGATTGGTCCAGAGCAGGTGGGTTTCAGAAGGCATATGTCCACTGTGGATCATATAACAGTGCTTTCTTTTAGTAAAGAAATACCTGTCATGCCTTAAGGGCAAATTGTACTCGGCATTCATTGATTTGAAGGCCGCTTTTGATTCAATTCACCGGCCACTGTTATGGGATAAGCTTGGTAAGCTTAATGTAGATCCTCGTTTGCTGTATCTACTATGCCAACTTCACTCAAATAACCAGTGCAGAGTGAATTCTTAAACCGGTCTATTAAGAGAGCCTATTCGCTCTGATGTAGGGGTCAGACAGGGATGTGTGTTGGCTCCCCATCTGTTTAACTTGCTTGTGGCGGACTTACCTGCTTTTATGACTTCAATAGACTCTCACCCACCTTCACTGGGTAATCGGCCACTTTTTGTCCTACAATATGCCGATGATAAATTGTTACTTTCATTATCTCAGGTGGGCTTGACAAGAGCGTTGAAAATAATTTTTGAATACTGTGACAAATATCTGCCGGTAAACTATGATAAATCTAAAATACTGGAATTCTGCAAGCGATTTGTCCCAAGGACGTGGAAGTTCGGCAATCAGACAATTGAACAGGTCAAGAGTTACGTATACCTTGGTGTACTTTCCCACTTTAATGGACATTGGCATAAACAGAGGGATAAGGTAATCCAGGCAGGGAAATATCCCTGACTGCTATACAATCCTTTTATTATAAAAATGGGAAACAGGATATTTTGGCGGCCTTAAAAATCTATAAAGCCAAATTAAGACCTTTACTACTTTATAGTATACCTACCTGGATTCCAGTTTTTAATAAAGAGATTGAAAAAGTGCAGGCGCATTTTTTTAGGAGAATACTATCTGTTCCCCTATGTGTTTATCATCTGACACTTTATGCTGAACTGGGCCTGAACTCTCTTGAAATTAGTGCCTGGCTGATGACCTTTAAATTTTGGTTTAAGATCCATTTTAGGCCTAATAGATCTGGCCTCCTATACTTTCTACTATCCGATGCCTATTATACTAGGTGGGCTTCACCGTATGAATACAAAGTAATGTCCCTGGGCTTAAGATTAGATTCTCTCCTTTTACTAACTGAAACGGAGTGCTTTAAAACTGTTAGGGCCTGTCTCTTGGAGAGGGAATACCACCTTTCATATTCATCACCCCCTAGGGTCTGTTCCCCATTGATGCTTCGTGTGTCTCCCCAGCCGGATAGAATCCCAGATTATTTTCAAACTCTTACATTGCTGGTGGCAAGAAAGGCCTTTCTACTTGCAAGGCTGAAGGAACATCCTTCAAATGTGACCAAGGGCAGATATTTACAGATCCCTTTCTTAAAGCGTACATGCCATTGTGCACAAGCTCCTGATGATCTCTCTCATATTACATTGAGCTGTCCATTGTATTCAAATTCAAGGGAAAAGCTGTTAAGGAGACTATTGGAAATGAATATCTGCCTAGATAGGCTATCTGTAGAATACTTATTGGATGACCGAAACATGCAGGTTACTAGATTAATGGCTAATTTCCTGGTTGAGGCAGCAAACTTATGGTTTAAACTGTCAAGCAAGGATCCTTGACACCTTATTGATAGGTACATGTTTATGTTATAGTATGCCTAATAAAGGTCAATTGAATTGAATTGAATTGAATTGAATTGACAGACACAGAGTTTCCATAAAACAGAGTCAGCTTAGAATCATAGAATCATAGAAATGTAGAGTTGGAAGAGACCACACGGGCCATCCAGTCCAACTCCCTGTCATGCAGGAACACCCTCAAAGCACTCCCGACAGATGGCCATCAAGCCTCTGCTTAAAAACCTCCAAGGTAGGAGACTCCACTACTCTCCGAGGCAGCAGATTCCACTGCCGGACAGCCCTGACTGTCAGGAAGTTCTTCCTGAGGTTCAGGTGGAATCTCCTTTCCTGCAGCTTGAATCCATTGCTCCTTGTCCTGGTTTCTGGAGCAGCAGAAAACAAGCCCCCTCCTTCCTCTACGTGGCATCCCTTCAAATATTTAAACATGGCTATCATGTCCCCTCTTAACCTCCTTTTCTGCAGACTAAACATACCCAGCTCTCTCAGTCTATCCTCATAGGGCATGTTTTCCAGGCCTCTCACCATTTTGGTCACCCTCCTCTGGACTTGCTCCAGCTTGTCAATATCCTTCTTGAATTGGGGTGCCCAGAACTGGACACAGTATTCAAGATGGGGTCTAACCAAAGCAGAGTAGAGTGGTACCAGTACCTCCCTCGATCTAGACACCATACTCCTGTTGATGCAGCCGAGAATTGCATTGGCTTTCTTGGCTGCCGCATCACACTGCTGACTCATGTTCAGCTTGTGGTCTATGAAGACTCCTAGATCCCTTTCACACGTACTGCTATCCAGCCACGTGTCCCCCATCCTATATTTCTGTATTCCATTATTTCTGCCTAAGTGTAGGACCTTACATTTCTCTCTGTTGAATTTCATTTTGTTCGCCCTGGCCCAGCTCTCCAATCTATCCAGGTCATTTTGAATTTTGATCCTGTCCTCTGGCGTATTAGCAACCCCTCCCAATTTGGTGTCATCTGCAAATTTGATGAGCATGCCCTCTATTCCTTCATCTAAGTCATTGATAAAAATATTGAACAGCACTGGGCCCAGGACAGAACCTTGTGGCACCCCACTAGTCACTTCTCTCCAGGATGAAAAGCAGCCATCCGTGATCACCCGTTGGGTTCGGTCGGTCAACCAATTACATATCCAATTAACAGTAGCCCTGTCTAGCCCACATTTTACTAGCTTCGATGCAAGAATGTCATGGGGAACTTTGTCAAAGGCCTTACTGAAATCGAGATATGCTACATCCACAGCATTCCCTTCATCTATCAAGCTAGTAAACTCTATCATAAAAAGAGATCAGATTAGTCTGGCATGACTTATTTTTGAGAAATCCATGTTGACTTCTCGTGATTATTGCGTTGTTTTCTAAATGATTAGAAACTGAACGCTTAATGATCTGCTCCAGGATCTTTCCGGGTACCGATGTCAGGCTGACTGGGCGATAATTATTTGGGTCCTCTTTTTTCCCTTCTTGAAGATGGGGATAACATTTGCTCTCTTCCAATCTGCTGGAACTTCTCCTGTCCTCCAAGATTTCTCAAAAATTATAGCAAGCGGTTCCGAAATGACCTCTGCCAGCTCTTTTAATATCCTAGGATGCAATTCATCTGGCCCTGGAGACTTGAATTCATCCAATGCGGCCAGGTATTCCTGTACCACCTCTCTACTTATTAAGTGCCTCATTTCCTCTGCTTCCTCCCCTGCTCCCCTACCGCCAGGTTGAGTGCTTGTATCCTTCTGGAAAATACGGAGGCAAAGAAGGTGTTAAGTAGCTCTGCCTTTTCTCTCCCCCCTGTGAGTAATTCGCCATCTTCTCTGCGTAGCGACCCTACTGTCTCCTTCTTTTTCCTTTTGCTGCGGACATATTTAAAAAAACCCTTTTTATTGTTTTTAATGTCTCTGGCCAGCCTAAGTTCGTTCTGTGCTTTAGCCTTTCTGACCTCCTCCCTACATCTCCTGGCTACTTGCTTAAATTCTTCTTTGGTGGTTTCCCCCTTCTTCCATTTCCTATACGTGTTTCTCTTAACTCTTAGCTCAGCTGAGAGTTCTTTAGTCAACCATTCTGGTTTCTTCAGATGCCTTCCATTTTTCCTCCTTATTGGCACAGTTTTAGACTGTGCCGTCAGTATCTCCTTTTTAAGGAACTCCCATGCCTCCTGAACTCCTTTCCCTTTCACTATTCCTGACCACGGAATTCCAGCCAGCAGCTCCCTAAGTTTACAGAAGTCCGCTTTTTTAAAATCTAAGACGAGTGTCTGGCTACCCTTATCTTCTCCTTCCCACTGAATGCTAAATTCCAACAGGGCATGGTCACTCCCCCCTAAAGATCCAACCACTTCTACCTCATTCACAAGGTCATCCCTGTTGGTCAAGACCAGATCTAGAATATTTGATCCCCTTGTGGCCTCTTCCACCTTCTGGACCATGAAGTCTGTCTGCAAGACAAGCAAGAAACTTGCTGGACCTTGCTGTCTTGGCAGAGTTTGACTGCCAGCATATATCCGGGTAATTGAAATCTCCTATTATTACTGTATCTCTCCTCTTTGAATGTTCAGTCATTTGGTTGAGGAAGGCGTCATCCAAGTCCTCAGCCTGGGTTGGAGGTCTGGTAGTAAACCCCCACCAGAATATCCCTGTTGTTTCTCGCTGCCTTAATTCTTACCCAAATGCTCTCTACCTGGCTTTCTGGGTTTAAGCCCAGGATCTCTTCACAGGTGAAAACATCCTTGACATACAAGGCTACTCCTCCTCCTTTCTTGTTTGGTCTATTTTTACAAAATAGGCTATACCCCTCTATTCCTATATTCCAATCATGAGACTCATCCCACCAGGTCTCAGTGATGCCTATCAAATCGTATTTATTTTCTTGTACTAGGAGTACAAGCTCATCCTGCTTGTTTCCCATACTCCTTGCATTAGTGTAGAGACACTTAAGTCCCCAGGCCCTTCCTGCAAGTCCTGTACTATTGTTTCTACTCCTCCCGCCATTGGCCGCTTGTACTACTTGTCCAGTATCATTTGGGCCTTTTCCCCCATGTTCTCTGAGTCCTCTGAGCTTCAAGGCATATAACAACCACCACAACAATAACAACAGATCAAACAATTACTGGGAAGCAGCAATAGTGGGGGAATGACTGTGGTGGTGGTGATCTCCCAGAGGTAACACCAGTGGTACTTTAGTTAACACTTTGTTAGTGCTGTGCAGAAGGAGGCAATAGTAAACCACTTCTAAATGTCTATTATCTCAAAAGCCCTGTGAAGAGTGTCATAGAGTCACCATAAGTCAAAGCTAAGTTGACAACAAGAAACAACAACAGAACAAATGTGGGATGATGTGACAATCAAATATCAGTATATTCTTGTTGTTTTCTTGCCTTTGTTAGGAATTGGCATGGAGGGTTAAGATAGGGTAGAAATTTAGCCCCATTTGGATTCCAAGAGGTCACAAGAATTCAAGATGGGATGGGTGCTAACATTTTGATCATCCCATTTCTCAAATGCATGGTCCATCCTTACCCAGAGACACAGATTGGGTGGGCTTACAAGAAAAGCACTATTTGTGTGAATCTGAACCTGGATGTAGCTAGTACATATGACTCAGGCCATTTCCACACAAGGTTGATACACCATAGCAGTGTCGAATTCTTACTCTCCAGACTGAACATTGTACCATTTTAGCATCATAGTTTTCCTCATGGTTCTACACATTTTCAGCTTCTAGAAAGGTTCACTGTGGTTCATTGCGATGCAAACCACTGTATGTGAAAACCAGAAAAACTCCAATGTAAATCTCCCAAACCAGATCTGCTTCGGTTTTCACTTACATGCAGAAGCGTAGCATTGATTCACATCGCAGAAGTGGCTGGCTATGGGCACTCACAGGCTGTCCCTTCCATCATTTCCATACCTATCTCTCTCCGCCCATCAAAGGACAGGTTGCCATCATTATTGTCTTCCTGTGTTAAATGGATGGCAGGAAGAGAGTGGATCGGGTAATGGATGGTTAAAAGGTGTTTTTTTCCATGTATCAATGAACATACATTCCTATGCACAAACGTAGCAGCACAGAAATGTGTTAAAATGTGTGTTTTTTTAAAAAAAACAACAGACCAATCAGCGATGGTGGGCCGGGGTGAGGGAGGGGAATGGGAGTGGCCAACGACTTCCTGTTGTGGACGCAGCAACCGCTGTTCTCCACAGTAGTCTGATGTAAATGGGAGAGGGGGTGCAGAAAGCACAGTTTCTGAGTTTCTGAATTCAGTTTCTGAATTGGAGTATAAAAATACTGCTCCTGACATGCAGCGAACCGCTCCTCCCCTCTCATGCAGAAATGGCCTCAATCTTCATTTCTGCAAAGGAGATAATTCAGGACTAACCTGGATGCCCTATTTAATACCTAGTTTGCCATTAAGGATAACCTTCTTTTTCAGATTCAGGAATGCATGCACAGCCCAAATCTGGATCAGAATGATCACATACCAGTGAGGGAGTTATGTGTACTTTTGAGAGTATTGAAGAAGCAGTTGCTACTTCCACAATCCACTGCCCTGAATGCACAGCAGCGATGAAGGGATCTTGCATATGGTTCTGTTCATCTGTTTAGCTGGGGGAGGTACATCTGAGCTTTTCCTGGCTGCCTTTTAGCATCTGGGAAAGAAGGAACAGTTTTATGTTGGCTGCTTCTTCTCCTCCCTATTAGCTACCATGTAGCGATGGTGATAGTATTTTGAGATAAAAACTGACTGGGGAGAATTAAACCTCTCCTACACATGCACTGTAGTCCCATCTAAATGATGGCTGGAAGAAGTATTGTTGTTGTTGTTGTTGTTGTTAGATTATATACAATAAAAGAGAAAAATATATGATATCAAAGAGTAATCATATAGAGTTATTTGCAGACATTACAATTTGTAAGTTTTTTTCATAATTATATATGTACATCTTTGTCTCCCCATCAATCTTTTGTCTCCACATTAATCTGATATGATGTATACTGTATATCTTACATTATATATATATATATATATATATATTTAAAAAAAACATTCACCATAAATATGTAACCTTCTTGTCAAATAAATTAACATCACAATTATGTTGGACTATATTTCTGTCTTCAAATTCCAAAATGTATCTACTTTCTCGTGTTTCCATGAGTTAAGTAACTCTTTCATTGTTCATGAATAAGTTTCTCTAATTGACTTCCTGCCTTCCTTTTTTTGGGTTTATTCTATGAAAGCAAAAGACACCTGTATCATTTCATAAACATTTTATAGAATTTCCTCTAGCTTGGGCCCTTTTCGCAGTGCCGGCGCTCGCGTGACAGAGGAGGGCGGCTCGCGCAAGAAGCCTTCTCCAGGAGGCTGCCGCTTCCCCCTCCTTCCTTCCGCAGGCGAAGGAACGAGCGGGGAAGCGGCAGCCTCCCGGAGGTGGAGGCGGCTGGTGCGTCCATCCATCCCCCACGCGCGCGCGAGAAAGGCGCTTCTCCCGTCCATCCCCCCCCCGCGCGCGCGAGAAAGGCACTTGTCCCGTCCATCCCCCCCCGCGCGCGAAAAGGGCGCTTGTCACGTCCGCCCCCCGCGCACGCGCACGAAGCAGGATGTGTTGCGTCCGTTGCGCTAGCGCCCCGCCCCGTCCCTTCCTTCCGCAGGGGCGGAGGGAAGGAAGCACGACCCGGCCGGCTCCCTGACGCTCCGCACGAGAGGTAAGTGCGCGCGGGTGCCGAGAGCGTTGTGCGAGCGTGGGTGATTATCGCTTCGAAGAGAAAATCAAAAAACCCGCGCTCGCGCCGCTTCAGCCCCGTGAGCCAGGCAGAAGTGGGAGTGCGTCGTGCCGAGCAACGCTCCCACTCCCGCGAGGCTCACGGGGCTGTCGCACGAGAAAAGGCCCGTGTGAAAAGGGCCTTCGTCTAACAGCTTGTTTGTCCACCTATAGATTGTTTAAACAGATTCCACTTTACTCCATCTAATCTCAGAGTATACAAAGTTTGTGTCAATTTTGATCTTTGTCAATTTTAAAATATAATATTGTCTCCAAATTTCCTTTTTAAATATGCTGTTATTGGATTCTATTCTGTTTCATTTTCATCCTTTGCAATCTCTGTGAGAATTTTTGACAGTTTATCACAGTCTTTCATCTCCATAAGCTTCAAAACCCATTTGTCAGGTTCTGGAATTTGGTCACTTTTCCGATATCTCACATAGACAGTCTGGATGAGGTGATCATGTATAGTAGGATTTTCCATCGTGTTTTCTTATTAAGTTGATCTATATCTGGAATAATGTTTAGTAAGAGTTCAAGAGACATTGGAATATTAATTTCCAACATATCTGACATAATTTTGTTGATGCTCTTCCAAAATCTTTTTGCTGTCAAACATGTCCACCACATATGAAAAAATGATCCTTCTTCTTTCTTGCATTTCTAAAGGCTGGAAGCACTTTTACTTGACTGCAAAAAATAAAGTAGGAGAAGTAATCCTTAGTGCATGTAGTTTACACTAAGAACAAAAAAACAATCTTTGTCTCCCCATCAATCTTTTGTCTCCACATTAATCTGATATGATGTAACTCTATCATAAAAAGAGGAGCGCGCACTTGCACTCCTTTACTTTCTCGAGCTTCTCCTGTACTACTCTCTGTTGTTTCAAGGATGGAAGGTGAGGGAGCTGCTGCAGTCACCTGTAACACTTGTGGCATGTTCCTTTTCTTGCCACAAGAGGTTCTCGGGTACACCTGCACCAAGTGCAAGCTGGTCACCTTCTTGGAGGAGAAGGTTCCCAGCTGGAGGCACAAATTTCTGATCTCCATCTTATTAGGGAAGGGGAGGATTTTTGGATGGGCAGAGAAGACCTACCAGAAGACCGAATCACGAAGGAGCTCCCAAATGGAATCCCCACATTTTGCCGGGAAACGGGGGTTTTGGGGCAAATGTACACGGAGGAAAAAAAGGACCAGGAAGGTAACAGAAAAACTACATACACAATCGCTTCAATTGGCCTTATGAACAATGGGGAGCACCACGCGGGGGGAACAGAATGTCAACAAAAAGGGAATCAAACTTCACCAACAGGGACTAATAACACCCCCACCCTAAACAGAATGCCCAGGCAGTCCGGTGAACGGGTTTCGCCGAGGAGCCCAGGACAAGTCTCAGAGGAGGCGAGTTCTGGTTTTTGGGGACTCTTTGCTAAGGGAACTGAAACAGCAATCTCAAAACGGACAAGCTAATGAGAAGTCTGTTGTCTTCCTGGGGCCAGGATAACCACATAACGGAGAGGCTAACCAGGCTAGTCAAACCCACTGACTATAAGCCCCTCATTTTGGTTCATGTGGGAACCAATGACACTGCGGGGAGCAGCAAAAACCCATTGCAAAGGACTACGAGCGTATGGGGACCAAGCTTAAAGGGCCTTGGTGTGCAGGTGGTCATTTCGTTCTCCTCCCCGTTCAAGGATAGGCGCATGTAGGGAAAAGGGGAATAGTAGAACAAATGGGTCCGCACAGGGTGCCCCCAAACAACGGTTTGGGTTTTTGGAACATGGCCTGAATTTCCATGAAACATGGGCTTCTGGCAAGGGATGGGCTGCACCTCACAAAACTGGGCAGGAATGTTTTTGCAAACAGTCTTGCAAGGAAGATTAAGAGGTTTTTAAAAATAAGATCCACTGGGGAGGGAGACAAAATTATTCAGGGCAAGGACTCAGAGAACACAGGGGGAAAAGGCCCAAATGATACTGGACAAGTAGTACAAGCGGCCAATGGGGGGAAGGAGTAGAAACAATAGTACAGGACTTGCGGGAAAGGGGCCTGGGACTTAAGTGTCTCTACACTAATGCAAGGAGTAGGGGAAACAAACAGGATGAGCTTGTACTCCAAGTACAAGAAAATAAATACGATTTGATAGGCATCACTGAGACCGGGTGGGATGAGTCTCATGATTGGAATATAGGAAAAAGGGGGGTATAGCCTATTTTGTAAAAATAGACCAAACAAGAAAGGAGGAGGAGTAGCCTTGTATGTCAAGGAGGTTTTCACCTGTGAAAAACCCGGGGGCTTAAACCCAGAAAGCCAGGTAGAGAGCATTTGGGTAAGAATTAAGGCAGCGAGAAACAATAGGGATATTCTGGTGGGGGTTTACTACAGACCTCCAACCCAGGCTGAGGACTTGGATAACGCCTTCCTCAACCAAATGACTGAACATTCAAAGAGGAGAGATACAGTAATAATAGGAGATTTCAATTCCCCCAGATATATGCTGGCAGTCAAACTCTGCCAAGACAGCAAGGTCCGGGAATTTTTCTTGTTGGGTCTTGCAGACAACTTCATGGTCCAGAAGGTGGAAGGGGCCCCAAAGGGGATCAAATATTCTAGATCTGGTCTTGACCAACAGGGATGACCTTGTGAATGAGGTAGAAGTGGTTGGATCTTTAGGGGGGAGTGACCATGCCCTTTTGGGAATTTAGTATTCAGGGGGAAGGAAAAGATAAGGGTAGCCAGACACTCGTCTTAGATTTTAAAAAAGCGGACTTCTGTAAACTTAAAAGGGGGCTGCTGGCTGGAATTCCGTGGTCAGGAATAGTGAAAGGGAAAGGAGTTCAGGAGGCATGGGAGTTCCTTAAAAAGGAAAATAAATGACGGCACAGTCTAAAACTGTGCCAATAAGGAGGAAAAATGGAAGGCATCTGAAGAAACCAGAATGGTTGACTAAAGAACTCTCAGCTGAGCTAAGAGTTAAGAGAAACACGTATAGGAAATGGAAGAAGGGGAAACCACCAAAGAAGAATTTAAGCAAGTAGCCAGGAGATGTAGGGAGGAGGTTTAGAAAGGCTAAAACACAGAACAAATTTGGGCCCGAGACATTAAAAACAATAAAAAGGGTTTTTTTAAATATGTCCGCAGCAAAAGGAAAAAGAAGGAGACAGTAGGGTCGTTTTCCCGAGAAATGGGGGAATTACTCACAGGGGGGGAAAAAAGGAGAGCTACTTAACACCTTCTTTGCCTTCCCTATTTTTTCCCCGAAGGATACAAGAATAACCCCGGCGGTAGGGGAGCAGGGGAAAGGAAACAGAGGAAATGAGGCACTTAATAAGTAGAGGGGTGGTAAAGGAAAACCTTTGGGGAAATTTTGGGTGAATTCAAGTCTCCAGGGCCAGATGAATTGCATCCTAGGATATTAAAAGAGCTGGCAGAGGTCATTTCGGAACCGCTTGCTATAATTTTTGAGAAATCTTGGAGGACAGGAGAAGTTCCAGCAGATTGGAAGAGAGCAATGTTATCCCCATCTTCAAGAAGGGGAAAAAAAAGAGGACCCAAATAATTATCGCCCAGTCAGCCTGACATCGGTACCCGGAAAGATCCTGGAGCAGATCATTAAGCGTTCAGTTTCTAATATTTAAAAACAACGCAATAATCACGAGAAGTCAACATGGATTTCTCAAAAATAAGTATGCCAGACTAATCTATCTCTTTTTATGATAGAGTTACTAGCTTATAGATGAAGGGAATGCTGTGGATGTAGCATTCCTTTTCAGAAGGCCTTTGACAAAGTTCCCCATGACATTTTTGCATCGAAGCTAGTAAAATGTGGGCTAGACAGGGACTGTTAATTGGATAGTAATTGGTTGACCCAACCAACCAAGGGTATCACGGATGGCTGCTTTTCATCCTGGAGAGAAGTGACTAGTGGGGTGCCACAAGGTTCTGTCCTGGGCCCAGTGCTGTTCAATATTTTTATCAATGACTTAGATGAAGGAATAGAGGGCATGCTCATCAAATTTGCAGATGACACCAAATTGGGAGGGGTTGCTAATACGCCAGAGGACAGGATCAAAATTCAAAATGACCTGGATAGATTGGAGAGCTGGGCCAGGGCGAACAAAATGAAATTCAACAGAGAGAAATGTAAGGTCCTACACTTAGGCAGAAATAATGGAATACAGAAATATAGGAGGGGGGGACACGTGGCTGGATAGCAGTACGTGTGAAAGGGATCTAGGAGTCTTCATAGACCACAAGCTGAACATGAGTCAGCAGTGTATGCGGCAGCCAAGAAAGCCAATGCAATTCTCTGCTTTAACAGGAGATGGTTCAGATCGGGGGATACGGGTACCACTCTACTCTGCTTTGGTTAGACCCCATCTTGAATACTGTGTCCAGTTCGGGGCCCCCCAATTCAAGAAGGATATTACAAGCTGGAGCAAGTCCAGAGGAGGGTGACCAAAATGGTGAGAGGCCTGGAAAACATGCCCTATGAGGAAGACTTAGAGAGCTGGGTATGTTTAGTCTGCAGAAAAGGAGGTTAAGAGGGGACATGATAGCCATGTTTAAATATTTGAAGGGATGCCAGAGAGGAAGGAGGGGGCTTGTTTTCTGCTCTCCAGAAACCAGGACAAAGGGGCAATGGATTCAAGCTGCAGGAAAGGAGATTCCACCAACCTCAGGAAGAACTTCCTGACAGTCAGGGCTGTCCCAGTGGAATCTGCTGCCTCGGAGAGTAGTGGAGTCTCCTACCTTGGAGGTTTTTAAGCAGAGGCTTGATGGCCATCTGTCGGGAGTGCTTTGAGGGTGTTCCTGCATGAAGGGAGTTGGACTGGATGGGCCCCTGTGGTCTCTTCCAACTCTACATTTCTATGATTCTATGATTTATAATACCCTACCTCTGATGTCACAGAAATTGAGCAACCACATATATACTATCCACATGAAGTCAGAAATTCCCAAAAAATTTTTCCTGCACACGAAGGTTGTGTGTCAGAATAAAAAGTGCCATATATAGATTTCATAGAGAGAGAAAGAGAGAGAGAGAGAGAGATCATTTTACTTTCCCATTGCAATATGAGGTTTAATTAAAAAGAGGGAAAATGTGAGGAACTAGTTTTATAGCAACAGCCATAACTTATATTATACAACCAAAGAAAACCCCATGCTTGCCATGTTGTCAATAATAGGCTTTCCTGGTATCTGATTCATGTAAACTACTTCCACAATTTGGAATGCTCTATAAAAATTATTTTTACTTGGCTAAGAAAACAAAGTATACATAGTCTGAAATAGCTGTGGGAGTTATCCTTTTATCCTTTTTTCCCCCCTCCCTATAACAAGGTATTTCTTCAAAGGATTCTCTCTTATCATTATGTTAGCAAGATATATTCTTCCTAAAGTTGGGAAAAAGGCTTTTTCCTGGGGTACCTTCTATGCATGAAACCAGAGCATCTATTATTTATCATTCTGTTCTTTTGTTGATGCTTGTGTCCTGGTTTCAAACAGATCCGTATAAATCCTACTTTCATCATTTTAGACAAACCACTGAAACAGCCTATGTGATTGCTTTTGTGGAACAGTGGACTCTTTTTTCTGCTTTGCTGTTCTCACTTACTTTTACATTGCCCTACTTCTATCTTTATATTTTACATACCGTATTCTCACATCCTAGCCCCAATTAGCAACATAGCTGCAAATTATCCAAGTAATATTATTACACTTATTTGCCTTGTTATCATTGCTATGTCCTGTCAAGCTGACTTTGACTTACAGAAACCCCAAATAATGAAAGACCGCCAAGACTCACCATTATTAATGGTCCTGCTTTGGTCTGGCTAACTTCAGGCTATGGCTTCTTTGACTAAGTCAGTCCACACAAACTGTGGTTTTCCTATTTTCCTACAGCCTTCCAAACTTCAAATAAGTATTTTTTTTCCAATGAATCATATGCAAGGTATGATAGCCTCAGTTTAGTCATCTGGTTTCTAGAGATAGTTCGGGCTTTACTTGCTCTTGAACCCATCAATGTATTTTTTGACAGTCCATGCAAACTCCCTACCAGCATATCATTTCACCATTTCAAATCAGCTGATGATCTTCTTGCCAGCATTCTCCACTGTTTTGACATCCACACACAGAAATCAGAAATTCTATGACAATAATGTACCTTTACACTTGAGGAGCTTATCCGTTTCCTTCATAGTTGCCCCTCCAAGTCGAAGGCCCTTTTCGCATTAAGGCTTCTAGCGTGAGCTGGGGAGGGCGGCTCACGCAAGAAGCCTTCTCCGGGAGGCTGCCACTTCCCCCCTCCTTCCTTCCGCAGGCGAAGGAACGAGCGGGGAAGCGGCAGCCTCCCGGAGGTGGCGGCGGCTCGCGCATCCGTCCGTCCCCCCGCGCGTGCGAGAAAGGAGCCTGTCCCATCCTTCCCCCCCCGCGCGCATGAGAAAGGAGCCTGTCCCGTCCTTCCCCCCCCCGCGCGCGCGAGAAAGGAGCCTGTCCCATCCTTCCCCCCGCGCGCGCGAGAAAGGAGCCTGTCCCGTCCTTCCCCCCGCGCGCGCGAGAAAGGAGCCTGTCCCGTCCTCCCCCCCGCGCGCACGAGAAAGGAGCCTGTCCCGTCCTTCCCCCCCACGCACGCGAGAAAGGAGCTTGTCGCGTCCGCCCCCCGCGCGCGCGCGCGCAAAGCAGGAGGTTTCGCGTCCATCGCACTAGCGCCCCACCCCGCCCCTTCCTTCCGCAGGGGCGGAGGGAAGGAAGCACGACCCGGTCGCCTCCCCGACGCTCCGCACAAGAGGTAAGTGCGTGCGGGCGCCAGGAGCGTTGCACGAGCGCGGGTGATTTTTGCTTCGAAGCAAAAATCAAAAAACCCGCGCTCGCGCCGCTTCAGCCCCGTGAGCCCGGCGGAAGTGGGAGTGCGTCGTGAGGAGCAACGCTCCCACTCCCACGAGGCTCACGGGGCTGTCGCGCGACAGGAGGCCGGTGCGAAAAGGGCCTAAAACTTCTTCTGATTTCTTCACTGCAGCTTCTTTGTCTAATGACTAGACCGAGGTCTAGAAATCCAAACCCAAGCACTGGAATCTCTTAAAAAGTAGTTCTATCAGGCAAAAGGAATCCATAGCAGCACAGAACTATTGATGTCATTCCCTCCCCTTTTAATCTTGGGAACCTGACAGTGATTGCTTCATCTGTTCCATACAGCAAAATTTTGGCTCCATGCTGGCCATGGCAATTTCCTTGTCTGACATTATGGCCATTTCTGCACTACACTGTTATAGTGCTGTTATTCTATTTTCAACATCCTATAGAATCCTAGGGTTTGCAGTTTAGGAAGAGGCATCTAGAATTCCCAGCCAGAGAGCTCTTTGGCCTCAGCAAACTACAAACCCCAGAATTCCGCAGGATGTTGAAAGTGGAATGATAGCACTATAACAGTGTAGTACAGAAATGGCCATATGTGTTCGTGAATAGGTTCAAGCTTTGTAGGTATACAAGATTTTCATTTGATGCAACAAAATTAGAGCATACTTTAAACATAGCTGATGATAAAAAGAAAGCAAGAGGGATATTTTGTATCTTCTTTCAACATTTCTGGATTATTGTAATGTGCTCTATGTGGGGTTGCTTTTGAAAATTGTTCATAAACTTCAGTTGTCTCAAAGAGATGCAGACAGATTGTTAAATGAAGCTGGCTACAAGGAGCACACAACTCCCTTGTTGCAACAGCTCCAGTGGCTGCCAGTCCATTTCTGGGCACAATTCAAAGTGATGATGATGATGCCAAAGCCCAATATGGCTTGGGTCCAGGCTATTTGAAGGACCTTATCTCTCTTTATAAATCCTTTTTTGCTCTAAGATCAGCTGAAGAGGCCCTTCTGTCTTTCCCATCGTTTCTCAGACTCATTTGGTAGGAAAAGGAGACAACCTTCTTGGTGTCTGCCCTCAGATTTTGGTGGTGTTTGGGGATAGCTGCTTCTACACACACACACACACACACAACTGCTGTTATATATACCACAAGGTGTCATTTTATCCCCAGTGCTTTTTAAAATCTACATAAAATTGCCGGGAGAGATTATCCAGAGCCACAGGGCAAGGTGCTTTCACTGTGTTAATGACATCCAAATATACTTCTCCACACCTACAAAAATAGCATCAGCTAAGGATAGGAATCTCCTCTGAATGAATGACTGGAGGACATAATAGGCTGGATGAGTTAAAACAAACTGAAACTGAATACAGACAAGATGGAGGTGCTTATTGTCAAAGGTCCTAACCTGAGGTTAGAGGTGTATCAACCAGGTCTGGATGGGGTTACACTCCTCCTGAAAGACTGTGTTTGCAGCTTGGGGGTGATTCTGGATCACTCACTCCAAGTGACAGCCCAGGTAGATATGATAGCCAAGAGTGCTAAATATCAGCTTTGGAGGATATGCCAGCTGCACCCCTTTGTAATCTCAAGACCGGATGTCTGCAATGTGCTGTACATTGGACTACCTCTGTACCAAGCTCAGAAACTGCAGTTAGTGTAAACCATGGCATCCAGATTAGTTATTGGTACATCTAGGAATGATTATGTAATGTGCCCAAGGTCAGCCACTGAGTTTCCATGGCTGAAGGGGGAATCAAACCCTCATCTGCAGGGTCATAGTCCGGTACTCAAACTCAAAGATCTCTTTATTCCTTTTATTTAGAGATACATTAAATCACAAGAATAAAACATTTCGGAATGAGATGAAAGAAAGAATTATTTTGATTACTCAGTGTTACACTCCTCTACCCCAATTTCTTCTTCTCACAGGGATCAATGGGGTTAACACAGCAGATCAGCATAAAGTCAAGTTCACAGAGGGAAAAGCAATTTACACACATCAGAGGAAATGGGAAAATGATTTTGAATGCCCTGGTTTCAGACTCTACCTGTAAAGTAAAAATAGTAGAATTGCATATTACTGTTCACTCCCTTCTCTTTTTTTAGTTCATTTCTCAGAACGAAGGATAATTTCCTCTTTCTAAAGAGCCCTATCAATTCATGAAGCTATTGCCTTGTTTCAAAGGGTAATTGAGCATAAGGATTCTGTTTCCCTGAAGGTGCATTCATTAGCTTTCAAAAAGAGCCAGCATCTAATTAAGGCCCCAGGGATTGTTGTAGACAATATATACAGTCAAACACTGTGCCATAATTGAGCCAATTTAATCAAGGGAAGAGATTTGGGCACCACAATTGAAATCAATGTGACCTAAGAGTGCTTAACTTTGAGTGTCTTAAATAGAGCCCCACATTGTCTTTGTTCTAGCATGTCTAGCATGTCACAGTATGTGACAGCAGCTTGAAACAGTGTCTGTAAGTTTGCTACTCTATCCACCAACTATCTAGTGTAGAGAGGTTCCCACACTGAGCACAAATCCAGGATAGTTTATGTATAATCTGTAAACAGAACATATACTTAAAAACTAAATTGATACAAATGCCCATTCAAACAACAAGCAAGGCAATCAGTTTAAAAGGCGTGGACAAACCCATTTTGACTTAGTACTAGTAAAAATATTAAGTTGGGCCAGTTGTCCCTTCTTTAGGAGGACCTACCAGAGCTGGGGTGCCACCACAGGGAAGACCTTCACTTTTGCATGTGTATACTAGATTTCTCCTGCAGAATAAATCTGAAGAAGACCTTCATTTTTGCATGTGTATACTAGATTTCTCCTGCAGAATAAATCTGATGATCTCAATTCAGGGGTAAGGTTGAATGGTCAATGCACTTTCTTTTGCCTTCATAGTAACTTCTATGTCCCAGAGATCACCCTACCTTTAATGTATGGAGCCATAACTTGCCACTCCACTGGTTCCTAAATTGCCACTGAAATTTGGTGATACAATGAGAAAAACTGTAGTATCTTCACTTGAAATGATTCTGTGTATTCAGGTAATGTATATGTTCTCCTTATATCTTGTTTACTAGTATTCATGCTCACTGGTATCTCCAAGGATCACAACTTGATTTACAAACAAAGGGTGCAGGGACTGTGTCCTTTGTCTTGAAGGAACAGAGGGAGTCTCAAAGTTAAAATTGTTTTTAGTACTGTACTGCCAAATTTTAAGGATCCTTAGATGTATGTGCCCATCCCCCATCCCAGTCCTGGGCCCTTTCTGCACCTTACCTTCTTCCGACGCTGGGGTGTAGGGATCGAGCAAGCAGCCTCCAAAGAGAGGCTCTCATGTCCCTGCTGCTTCAGCTTCACACGAGCTGCCTGCTCACGCGAGAGCCCCATCTCTTCCTTCCGCAGTGCAGCCTGGGAGTTTCCCAGGCTGCCTTGGGGCAGGAAGTGCGACCGGTGTGGCTCTGGAGACTCTGCACACCAGGTAAGCGCACACAGGGCCTGGGAGCAATGCGCAATTGCACACCATTTTCGGCTTCCAGCCGAAAATGAAAAGGTGTGCGATCGGTGCCTGCTGGCCCTTGGAGCATCGCGCGATTGTGAGTGTGTTGTGCAGATTGTTCCTCACAATAGCACAACACTCCAGGCACCCTTTCGCATGGCAAATGCCGTGCTGAAAGGGCCCAGATGTTCCATTTTATTAAACAATGCCTGTAGCTGAAAACCACTGCCAAAAATATTCAATCTGGGAAGCTTAAATTCCAGGATCTGAGGTGCCCACAATCTCAGATAACATTAAAAAGCTATACTACCTTCATGGCCCACTCTCCAAATATTACATTGTTGCACCCACATAGCCAATACATTGTCCCCAATGCATTATGAGCCAGCTGGATCAGCAACAAACTTAATGTACACAGAAACTAAAATGAATAATCTTGCTTTGAGCTAGCCCTACAGTGCACTTGATTCTAATTGGAAAGGTATGAGTGCCAACTGTAGGCAAAGGCCGTTTCCACACCTTACCTTCTCACCTCGTCTTCCTGTTGCCACTCTTGTGAATCATTTCTATGAGTACTGGAACAATTCAAGCACCTGCCAGTGAACTCCCTACAAGAGAAATGAGTGTGATTGGTTAAGGTTCTAATCCTTGCCCTGCTGAAAATGCAAGAAAAAGTATGCAAACAGTATTTCATCCCATTTTGCTAAGAATTAAACCTGTGTCTGTCTGCCAGTGTTCTGGCTAGTGAGTCAGGAGACATCTTTCTTTATATATAAGGGTTTTGCATTTTTGTTTTTGTAAGTTATTAGGCTCAGAGTCATAGTTAGGTGCTAGGTGTTCACTCAAAACTGATTCAAAACATGCAGCCATTCCATCAGGGTTGTGCAGAAGGAGAGACAGAAAGTAGAGCCTTCATCACCTCTTCTGAAGTTGCAGCTTCATGAGGCTTTTATTCTCTTCCAATAACTATCTCACAGCCATGCTCTCAGGCTATAGGAAAGCCAGAAGAAAAACCATTCAGTTGGTTCCACTAACAGATCAGTAGTTTATCTTGTCTCTTTGAAATGTTTACTTTCCACTGCATCACGAAAAGAAGACACATAACTTCTGCTAGCATTACAGTACCTACATAACTTTTTATAGATTCTGGAAAGTGCTGAGAAGAGGGCAACAAGATAGTAAAAGTTCTGGAAACAACACCCTCTAAGGAATGGGGTACCGAGAAGTGTATTTGTGGAGAAGAGAAAACTGAGAGGTGATATGAAAGTCATTTTTAAATATCTAAAGGGGTATCATCTAGGGGAGGAGTAAGTTTATTTTCTGCTGCTTCAAGGACTAGAACATGCTCCAATAGATCCAAGGAAAGGGATTCCTCCTAAACATTGGGACAAACTTTTTGGCAATAAGAGCTGTGTGATTGTAGAATAGACTGCTTCAGAGGGTTGTGGATTCTCTTTCTTTGGACGTCTTTGAACAAGAGCTTGTGTTGTCATTTTTTGGGACTTATGTGTGTATTCCTTCCTGGCAGAGGGTGGACTAAATTACCCCACCCCTTTCAAATCTAGGATTCTATGATGTATTGATCCCTGATTAATTTTGCTTTCATTTTTCCTCCACACAATTTGAATGTGTGTCATATCTATTTATGCTATTAGACCTATGTACCCAAAATGAAATATTTGTGGAGTTTTTGCTAAGATATCACTCAACACTGTTAATTTTTTCTTTTCTTTTCCATCTTCTACAGACAGATTAATTTTGCTTCTATGTGGATCATTTCTAAGGATTTTTTTTTAAAGAACCAATAAATAAATGATAACACTGATTATGGCCTACATAGCCCTATCTAAAAGAAAGTATATCTCTTTATGAGCCCGGCCTTCTCTTGAGATCTTCTCTGTGTACCACCACCCTCAGAGGTACCTCTGGTGGGAACACAGGAGAGGACTTTCTTGGTGGCTGCTCCCAGGTCTTGTAACACCCTTCTTAGAGAGGTTAGACTGGTGCCTTCCTTGCTGTCCTTTCAAAGGTGGCTGAACATTTTTTTGTTCTGACAGGCCTTTACTCAGAGGAAAGGGCCTTGCATATTCTGTGTGATTTGTATTTGTTGCTCATCTTTTTAATGGTTATATTTTTAACATTTTTTAAATTTATTGATAGTTCAGTTAAATTTTTAGCTTTTGTATGATTTACATTTTTTAGCTGTATCTGTTTTAAATTTTGAGTCCTGGTTAGGGACAAGGGTGGGATGGCAGTGGTCATGGTGGTGGTAGTGGTGGTTTAAATCCCGTTATTTCTTCCATTGCATCCTTTCGTTATTATCCTTTTACTCTAAGGCCATTTCCACACTAGGCTGTTATAGCGCGATGATTCCACCATCAACCTCCTATGGAATCCTGGGGTTTGCAGTTTAGGGAGGGGCTGGCCAGCCCCTCCCTAAACTGCAAACCTCAGGATTCCATAGGAGGTTGAAAGTGGAATCATTGCACTATAACAGCCTAGTGTGGAAATGGTGTAAGTCATATTTCTGTTTCATTCTTTAAAGCATAGTGGACGCTGGTTTTCTTGCATACAAGATGCAAGGAATATCATTTTAAAATGTGTATGATACCAAAAAAAATCTCCTATGTCTATAACGGGGAGGGAAACATTAACTATTCTGTTAAAAGAAAAGTACATCTGGTGCCTAGCATATGTTGAACTAAAATATGTGGTTATTGTTCAGATTATTCTTTCCTGAGGGGAAAGGACTTTGGCTTTTGAAGAGTATAGTTTCATTAATGATTACTTCCTCGAGTAAGCAGACACTCTCCCTTATCTTTTTATAATGAAGGTCAGGAGAACAATGTCAGGGTTTCAGGATGTATCCTGAAGCTGTAAATGACCTGCCCTTTTTCAAAGACACCTATCTAATTTTATATCACCAACGTGTTGTCACAAGTTCTTCATGTTCTCTCCATGCCATGAGTGTCTTGAGTGTAAGAGAAGTCAATAAAGCTTGACCTTTGTCAACCCTTCCTGATCATCTATTGCTGCTTTTATCTACACATCAGACCTTCCTAATGATAAGTTTTGTTTCAATGTTGTTCAAATTGTTCACATTTCACATGTTCTGCTAGACTTGCTTATGATAAGGTTTAACAAATTCCAGCAGAAAAAAAGCTGCCCAGGTGCCTATGGAAACCCCCTCAAACAGGAAACAAAAACAATAGCATCTGTTCATTGTGTTCCCCAGAAACTGGGCCCCTTTCAGCATCCTACCAACATCCTACCAACATTCTTCCAACATCCTCTCATGGGGATCCCAGCAGCAGTTCTTCTGGGAGGGGATTGCAATAGGAGTGCTTCTCTCCATACTGGCTGCCTCTGTGAATGAAAGAAGCATGATAGCCCCAGCTGTTCCTTCCACGGCACAGCTGGATATTGTCCCAGGCTGCACTTGGGCAGGAAGCAAAGCCACTGCGCTTCTGGACCCTCCCCAGATCAGGTAAATCTGTGATTGTGGTACAATCATGGGTCATTAATGGGGAAACCCCACCAGTGATTTACTCTGTGATTGCACTGCCTGGGGATAGAAGAAGGACAGGACCACAACGACATCATGCATAACCATCATCACAGTCCCGTTCTTCTCCTGTCCCCATGGCAGGAAGACAATGTCTTGCAGAAAGGGCTGGGGTCTGACAGGCATATTCATTGATATTGACACTAATACTAAAAGCAATATTTAGCCTAATGACCAACAGCCATTAGCAGCCTTATCCTTCATAAAGTTGTCTAATCTATTTTTAAACACATGTGCAGCCTTCCCCCCACCAATGATAATCAGGGCAAAATGGATTATATTTCAAAAGTGATATAATGAGTAGGAATTATGTGATTTGTTTAGGTGCAACCAGTAACATCTTCTAGTTACTTTTAAAAGGTACTTTAAAGGACATTTTGAAAGGGGATTTTGATGGTAATTGCACCATTCTGTGATCCAGAAAATTTTGTGCCTTTCTGTCTTAAACAATTCATAGTGACTGAAGGAAGAATAAACATCATTTATGTTGCTGGGGTTAGATGGGGTGGAAGGAAGAGAAGAGATGAGGCAGATCAATGAAAAAAAATGAATTGTACAAATTGTTAGATATCATGCTTTCTGCCTTCCTTAACTTGGTACTTTCCAGGTGTTCTGAATTGCAAATGTAATTAACTTAATTCTCAAGCCAGCAACTGAATTCTGGGATATATGCTTATTTGAAAATAATGCAACCCCTCCCCCCTCAAAAAAAATGCTTTAGAAAAAAATCAACAAGAAAATGTGATGCTTCCACCGAGAGGGTCAAGTGAAGAATTATACGACATTTTCCATCAGTTCTATGTCTTCATATTTTAATGTTAATGAGTAATATCATGGCAACTTAACATTAAAATGTTTCCCCATGCAGCATTAATACAAATTGCTTAAATTTTTCAGCTTACTAGTAGCTAATGAACTATGCTAAGCCTTTACTGCTAATTTCCGATCTCTGTATGAAAAAAGTATTACCCAAATCTCCAGCTTTTCAGCTTTCTTGGACAAGCTCTTTTTCTAGTATTATGAAAGCTGGAGAAAAATTTCCTACCCACTTTCTTTATACCATTCAGGATTTCATGTGCTTCCATCGTGTTTTCTCTTTATCACTTTTTTTTAATGCATTAAAAAAGATGTCCTTACCTAAAATTAAAATGTAATACCTTATTAACCTTTACTATCACTTCTTGTTAACAAATGAGGTGTCTTAGGGATGAGTGATATGTACATGTATTGGACTCCTACCATTCCCAAGTGATGCATTATTGCGATCCATCTGCAGTTGTAGGAAAGTATTTTTAAAACAGATAGATAAACAGACAGACAGATAGCGCTTTTAAAGGACCCAGTATGAGCCCATAAGGTAAACAGTGACAACCTCCACATTTTGTTTTGAAGGAAAAAAAGATTCAGTAGCAACTCAGTAAATTAAATGATTTCATTGGCCATTTCCACACAGGGCTAGGGAATCACCCCATGACGCTACTCACCGGACTTTTGGGCTCCCCAGTCCAGTCTATGCTGCTCCGGAGCAGCGCATGGCCACCACTCCGCACTCCTCCGGGGACAAAAATGGCAGCTTCCAGTTGGTTGAGGGTCTTGACCAACCACTGAAGCTCGCCAGCCTAAAGCCCGCACCCAGCAGATCGCAGGCTTGCACCAATGTGAGCCTGTGAATCTGCATAAGGGAGCAGGCTTGCAGGGGCGCGCTCCATGCTTTTGAAAGCCCTGTTTTTAGCGGTCTTTCAAAAGCATGCTGGACACCACTTGGGGTCATTCCAGAGCAGGCTGGGGTACGGATCTACGTTAAGTAGGTCCAACCCAGTCTGCTACCAGGTACAGACGTCCTCCCTGGAGGGCGCTCTGCCCTGTTTTAAAAACCCTGTGTGGAAGTGACCATTGTTTTCCCCATTTCCACCCTACACTGTTTAGTGCTATTATTCCACTTTCGACATCCTGTGGAATTTTGGGCTTTGTAGTTTACTGAGGCCAAAGAGTTCTCTGGCTGAGAATTCTAAATGCCCCTCCCTGAACTCCAAAACCCAGGATTCCGTAGAATGTTGAAAGTGGAATAATAGCTCTAGAACAGTGTAGTGCAGAAATGGGCTTAGTGTTAGCAACAAATCCATTTCCCAATTTCATTAACAAATTAATTTTAAAATCTAACTAGTTCTGAGCACACCTCTAGATTTTACTTCCATTTTGTCATGCATCAATCTTGTACTGATAGACTTTTAAGCCTAAAAGGCCTGATATTCTGAAATGGCAGTAGCTACTTGGGTTCTTCATGATAAAGCAACAAATGATTTCCCCTCCATTTCTCTCTGAGGTGGGGCAAGTAGGGTATGTGCCCTGGGTACCAATGCCAGGGGACACAACAAAGCCATGCTGGAAGATTTAGTGGGAGCAGAGGAGGAGGAAGCAGCCCTGGAGTGAAGAGAACAACTTCTGCACTTGCCTTAGGCACTGTGTATGCTAGGAACACCTTTGATTTCTCCATTACAGGCCACTTACTTTTTCTCTTCTGCATACTGTTGCTATATTAACATTCCTCCCCAGCCCTGCAAGCTCTGGGTACGCTTCTATTTGTATGAGACATTCAAAAATTCATGGTGCTCTGTCATCATGCACAATATTTCAAGATCCATGCTAGCACAAGACACTGCATAATCACTTGCATATAACCAGTGCAACACTTCATAATACCTTCTATTCCATCTTATACAACTGTTTGGACACCAACACCACTGTCAAAATTTGTTCCACAAAACTTGTCTCAGTTTCCCACTCACTGAAAAACTGCAGTACTTTAATATTTTGGAATTGAAGGTATAGAATTAATTTGGTCATTAATATTGATAGGTGCAGTTTAATTTTAAAAAAAAACCCTGCTATTTTATACAGACTAAAATACATGTATGACTTTTGCTTCATTTTTGAAAATAAACTGACCTTTGCTCTTTGGAACTTTCTTCTTTACTTTGGAAATATCTAAGGATGTTTCAGTATATTGATATATTTACAGCGATATAAACATATTTAACCATAATGATAATGACAATGATAAAATATTGTAACCACAAGATGGCAGCCTCTTCATATTTAACTGCATTTTTCATCAAGTTTCTTGCTAGAATTTGACCAAAACTATATAAATAAGGTAACAGTACATACTTGAGTAGCCTATAATTTTGAAATTTCAGCACAGATTGCTAACAGCGCAATCCTGCACAGATCTATTCAGAAGAAAACTATATAGCATTTATCAGTATTTTTTCTTAGATAAACTGGCAGAGGGTTGCAGCATAACAGTGCTATCCTTTTTTCACTTACTTGGCAATGTCCCTCTAAATGCCATGAACCTTACGTTTAACTACAAATGGATAGGACTGACTGCACTGTATATGTAGTACTAATTGGAAGGATATTGTTGTCTCATATCTTTCAGCCATGTCTATTGGTGTATGTACTAGTAAATGACTAGATCTGACATAATCTTTTTTTAAAAAAATCCAATTTTGGCATTCAAATTTAGGATAAGAATTTCAAATTAAACATTTAAATTTAAATGTGAAAGGTTTAGCAATGTTTAACCAATTTCACATGTAAGATTCCAATTTTTTTAAAAAAAAGTGATATCACATATTGTCAAATATTAAATACTGCTGAATGTCATAAAAATAATCATGATAAAATAACATAAATCAATTTTGGAGAATGAGTGAGGCCATATCTTTTCATTAGGAAGGGGATTTTTTGGGGGGGGGTAGCTCTTACGTAAGGGAGGGAATCCAGTTCTAAAAAGATATTTGAGAAATACATACCATAACAAAAAAATACATTGTTGTCTGATGTAAAACATGACTGAGAAGGTCATCAATGTCTAAAGTACCTGGCTGATATGGAAATCCCAACCCCAGTCAAGCATGCCCATTTCTCCTTCTTTGACAAATATACTACTTGCGGACTCCATAGAATGTTCACAAATCTTTAAAAGATAAGGGAAAGGATTGTATGAACTCCTAGACCTTCACTATCTTGGTTCCAGTCTACAATCTAGTCAACTGTTTCATAGTTGTCTTTTACTTCCTTGTCCCCGGTTTTTTCTAAAAGGGTCTTAAGTTCTTTATCTCAGATCTCTGAATATAAGATAGACATAGGGCCATAGACATAGCACTATAACAGTGTAGTGCTGAAAGACCAATAGATGTCTTCTAACCTCCGCTCATCATGTAAGTAGGATTTGTCTGTTCTATGTACAAGTTGGGAGTTATATTCACAAATTTGCTCATCTTTAATTAGAAAGGATATCTCAACCCACACAGACATCCTATCAAATAAATTGTCAACCATCCCAAGATTTGTTTGTCTTTTGTAATATTAAAAAGAGCAGTGCTTTTGTTGTTGGCACCAAAATAACAACAAATGTTGTATTTTGTTCAGAACATTGCAAAACAATGTTTTTGCACAAAATGTGTTTGCAATATTTTTCACAAAATAACCTCTGTAATGCAAAAAAACCCCAAAAAACTGCAAAAGCCGTCATTATATCACCTAGTATGAAGACAACTTGAAAAATGTTTATTCTCTTAAAATAAAATAAGGGAAAATTTATACCCTATAAAGAACATTATTAGAAATGCCACATAATTTCTGTATAATTGAACACTAAATCACAATCATCCATACCATATTATTTTCAGTTTCTATGCATGGATGCAAAAGCTGGAATTAAAGACAACTGACATTTTTTTAAAAAATCTATTCATTTAAAATACAGAGGAGAGTTTTATGAATATCATGGGCTGTCAGAAAGACAAATCAATGGGAAAGGCATCAAATCAAACCTGAACCCTCCCTAGAAGCCAAACTGATTAAACTGAGGCTACCATAACTAGAACATATCATGGGTCAACATGGCTTATTGGTAAAGACAATAATACTAAGTAAAGTTAAATGCACTGGGAAAAGTGGTAGATCATTATACATGTTTATTGAGTCAATCAAGGAAATCATGGCCCTGAGCGTGGAAAACTGGAGCAGAACTGTTGATAGTCAGAGCTCATTGAGGTATCTCATTCACAGTCACTATATGTTGAAGCTGATTTGATAGCACATAACAACATAATAAGACTTGTACACTGGGTTCACTGGTTTGGGGAAAAGCTATCCCAGGCTCGCTCTCTCTCTCTCTCGCTCTCTCTCGCTTTCTCTCTCTCTGCAGAATCTTACAGGCTATAGTTTTTAAAAATGGACAAGTAACCTGAGTAGCTCCAAAAACAAGGAACGAAAAAGAAATCAGGTTGGAGACAAACTGATTTTGAAACACGAACAATTTTTTATTTTTATTTTTGTTAAAAGACAGAAAAACATAACATCAGAACCCAATAGAACAATCTACATTCACTACAAGCTGTTTCTCAAAAGAAAAGAGGGGAAGAATGGCACAGGTGCTAAAAACCCTACTCTTGACCAAACTAAGGTGGCTAACGGTATGCAGCTAAGCTTAAGGGACTGCAGACTATCACACACACACATGGATTCTCTCATCCTCCAATGGGAAGAAAAGTCCAGTTGGCTCAGTGGATAAAGACTAGGTGTGACTGTCTGTGATTCTTCCAAGCTCTTTCTGGTCTGTCTCAATGAAAACTCTCCTCAGTTCAGCCTTTTTCTATCTGGGGTGCAGGTCTGCAAATCTATCTGCAAGCAGATTCTTTTCTTCTTTTAGCAGAAGCAACTGCATGTCTAAGTATGTGTATGTCTGTATTTAACCTCTTCCTAACTTGGAGGCTGTCAGCTGGATTCAAGGGGATGCCTTCTGGGAGGTGCTAACATGACCTTAATGTTGTACTCCAAAGCTTGAAAAGTTTAGATTTGAGTATGACCTCATCTCATTACCGCCTGGGCATCAGTAATGATTCTTAAGTAGTGTGAAGAGATGCAAACCATAGATTCCACACACATAGGACAAAGCCTGTCCAATAGAGCCATTTGCTCTCTTTCAGATCAGGATGGGATTTCCCAACATCTCTGCACAATGCACATTACCTTACAATGGAGTTATACCAATATGAACCAGTTTAGCAGGGCTTCCCTTCAGTGGAAGTGAACAACTCAGTTAAGAACTGATTGTTCTCCCAAACACATTAAGGAGCCATTTCCTTATCAGTGGGTGGTGCTGGTGTTGGTGGGAAAGTTCCAGCTTGTATTTTAAAAGGAAATCTGAGTTCTCCGAGATTGACATGGGGTTCAGCCAACTGTTTATTGCCCTAGCCTGCAAGTGTGCAGACTATGGCAAGAGGAAGCCCTCTTCCTGATGCATCAAAGTCTACTTACAATTAGCTTAAGTCATAACAACAACAACAACAACAGCAACAACAGCAACAAAAAAACAACGACAAAAACTCAACAAAATGGTGCACTGTTGTTGTTTTTTCCATCTTCCAAAAATTCATGAAACAGAGAGAAAAGAGAAGTCAATATATGAATTGTTACCCTGTTTACTGGGGGTCCCGTGAGGGACACCTAAATGCGCTCGCAATTAAACAAGTTGGGGAAATTAGTCAAAGAGCACAAGCTAGCAATGCAAGAGGCAGGGCAACGCAGCAGAATCTTTTACCCAATATCTACGGGGTCAGGCCAAGCCAAGAAGCACACCAAAGTATAAAAATAATTGTGAGCTTTACCAAATACAGACAAACAGTGTATGCAACACACTCACACAGATAACTATAGAAAATAAAGGTTGAAGTGGGATAGAGGTATTTTCTAGAGGGATTGTTGGTTTGGGCAATACTACACCTGTCCTGGAGCCCGGGCAGTCTGAAGATTGAGTTCGTTGGTATGGAGTCTCAGTACGTGGGACTGAGGGGATAGCTCGCGAAACAAAGCTGCAGCAAGGCGGAATGGAAGGCCAGAGCGATCCGAGGAAGCTCTCAAAATCAGGGTTTTTTATAGGGAAAATGAGTTGAGGGCTGGAGACAAAGGCCCTTTTCGCACTGAGGCTTTTTGCGTGAGCCGGGGTGGGCGGCTTGCGCGAAAAGCCTCTTCCGAGAGCCTGCCAGTTCCCCGCTCGTTCCTTCCGCAGGCGAAGGAACAAGCGGGGAAGCGGCAGCGTCCCGGAGGCGGCTCACGCGTCCATCCTCCCCCGCTTGCGCGAGAAGCAGGAGCCTCTCGCGCCGCCCCCCGCGCATGCGGGAAGCGAGCGACAGTCGCGCCCGTCCCCCCCGCGCGCACCAGGAGCGAGCGACAGTCGCGCCCACCCACCCCCGTGCGTGCCAGGAGTGAGCGACAGTCGCGCCCACCCACCCACCCCGCGCGCGCGTGCAGCGGGAGGCTATCGCGAGCAGCCCCCCACCCGCGCGAAGCAGGATGCCATCGCATCCGTCACGCAAGCGCCCCGCCCCACCCCTTCCTTCCGCAGGAGCGGAGGGAAGGAAGCGCTACCCGGCCGCCTCTCCGACGCATCGCACAACAGGTAAGTGCGGGTGGGCGCCGGGAGCGTTGCGCGAGCGCGGGTGATTTTCGCTTGGAAGCGAAAATCAAAGGCCCTTTTCGCACGGGCTTTCCCGAGCGAAATAGCCCCGTGAGCCGTGCGGGAGTGGGAGCGCCGCTCCACACGACGCACTCCCACTTCCGGCGCTCTCACGGGGCTGCAGTGGCGCGAGCGCGGGGTTTTGATTTTCGCTTCCAAGCGAAAATCACCCCGCGCTCGCGCAATGCTCCCGGCGCCCACCCGCACTTACCTGTTGTGTGGTGCGTTGGAGAGGCGGCCGGGTAGCGCTTCCTTCCCTCCGCTCCTGCGGAAGGAAGGGGTGGGGCGGGGCGCTTGCGTGACGGATGCGACGGCATCCTGCTCCACGCGGGTGGGGGGCTGCTCGTGACAGCCTCCCGCTTCAGGCGCGCGCGCGCGGGGGGATGGGCGCGACTGTCGCTCGCTCCTGGCGCGTGCGGGGGGACGGGCGCGACTGTCGCTCGCTTCCCGCGTGCGCGGGGGGTGGCGCGAGAGGCTCCTGCTTCTCGCGCAAGCGGGGGAGGATGGACGCGCGAGCCGCCTCCGCCTCCGGGACGCTGCCGCTTCCCCGCTTGTTCCTTCGCCTGCGGAAGGAACAAGCGGGGAACCGGCAGGCTCTCGGAAGAGGCTTTTCGCGCAAGCCGCCCACCCCGGCTCACGCAAAAAGCCTCAGTGCGAAAAGGGCCAAAAACCCCGCGCTCGCGCCACTGCAGCCCCGTGAGAGCGCCAGAAGTGGGAGTGCATCATGTGGAGCGGCGCTCCCACTCCCGCACGGCTCACGGGGCTGTTTCGCTCGGGAAAGCCCGTGTGAAAAGGGCCAAAGCCTCTGAAAGGTCAGAATTTAGCATGATTGAGTTAGGTCCAAATTGACAACAGAGTAGCCAGTATGCAGATGCGCAGTGCTTGACATTTGAGTATCCAGATTATCAAGTTGCCTGCTCGGGGCAGGGAGTTCTTTGTAAGTAGCGTGCATACATAATAGAGTGCTTGCCTTTGAGGTCTCCTAAAGTGGCGAGATGGCTATTTCTGGCTTGCCTGTATTGTTTGGAATATTGCAGTAATTAGGGGCTGAGCTTGACTGTGAGCTTGTCCGGTGGACCTCGCAGACACATGGAGAGGGATGGTGGAAGAGAGCCAAATTATTGATATCAAAATGATATCTGACATCCCACAAGTTCAGGCTAGAAAACAGCCGTAACAAATTCCTAGCCAGAATGCATGTCTGAAAGAGAACTTTGGTGGAACTGAAAAATTTTCTCTCCATTGTTGTGTTGACCAGGCTGTTGCTTGTCTGAAAAAAAAAGGAGGGAGGGAGGGAGGGAAGGAAGGAAGGAAGGAAGGAAGGAAGGAAGGAAGGAAGGAAGGAAGGAAGGAAGGAAGGAAGGAAAGAAGGAAGGAAGGAAGGAAGGAAGGAAGGAAGATAGATATTGGAAAATACCGTATATTAAAAGCATCAGTCGCTGATTGCTTCCATGTTAGTGGGGTGGAGAACCCATTCTTGCTTTTAGTCTGAACTCTAAAGGACCTGTCTATGTTTCTGAACCTTTTTGGATTCAGGTCTTTGCACAGTTTCTTTAAAGTTCAGACTAATCAGTGCCTCACTGACATGGAAGCCACTAGCCACCACTGGATAATTCACAACTTTAAGTATACCTTTCATACAGTATTAATCACCATTTAAGGGAAAAAAAATCTTAAAAATTAAGAAAACTCTGCACTAACATTAAAAGGAATGGCCTTGTTTATCTATTAATGACACCACCTTTTAAGTTTGCTTTAAAAATACAATTTGTTGACAGTGCTATTTTACTTTTCATTCTTTGCATAAGAGGTTACATTGGGATACTGGCATTCTGTCTGAGTTTCATAAAGACCTTCCAAATTAAACAAAGAAAGAGTTTTTCCACCACTGCAAATTGAAACAATACTGAGTTCTTCCTCTGGTATTTGCAGTTTTGCTTTTTGACAGGCAAGAAAAAAAAAGCATGAGCTGTAACCCTAGTCCTCATGACATTGAGTTCTTCTCTCACCAGCAGCCCATTCACACTATTCAGTATTGGTGCAATTATTCCACTTTAACTGCCAGGTTCCATGCTTTGGAATCCCAGGGTTTGTAGCTTGACTAGAGCCACAGGAGGAGCTCTTTGGCTGAGACTTCTAAATGCCCCTCCAGAAACTGCCAACCCCAGGATTCCATGGGACATTGGCATTAAATTGGAATGAGATACTATAATTGTGTAGTGTGAAGGGTCCAGTCTTCTCTGGTCATGTTGAAAGCTTTTATTCTTGTCTCTGTTTGCACAGCTATTTATTTTCATAGATAATATTGTGATATTATAGATAATATTGTGTATTAAAGGCCTGAATTGACAGATGAATGAGAGCCTTATCACTAATGAATGAGGGCATGAGATGTGGCATTCAAGCGGCTTTAAATTGCCTTCTGGTTCTAGAACTTTCACAGTTTCTTTGTTACTGCAGTTCAGGCCTACCCAGAAATAGCATATGATATCATTTTGATATCAAACCATTTGGCCTTCCTCTGCCACCCTGCTCCACGTGTTTGCGAGGCCTCCAGACAAGCACATAAACAGGCGCGGCCGATAATTGCTGGACATTCCACTCTCCACCTAGGCAGGCCGGATAGAGCCGGTTCGTCGCTTCAGGGACCTCTCTGGCAAACACCCTTTTGCTTATGCATGATACTAACAAAGGTGCCCTGCCCCGAGCAGGTAGCCTTACAAAGCTGTACTAAGCGCTCTGCATTTGCATACTGGCTACACTATTGTTGATTCGGCTTTAAGTCAATCATGCTAAACTCTGACCTTTCCAAAGCTTTGTCCCGCTCCTAAATCGCATTGTTCTCACCGAGTAAGGTATAGCCTGCAGTCACAATTCACTCTATATAAACCCTCGATTCCAAGATCTTCCTCGGATTGCTCCCGAGTTCCAGACCACCTTGCTGCCGCTTTGTTCGGTGAGCTCCCCTCAGCGAACCACACTGAGTTTCTTCCCTCCATACCAACAAACTCTATCTTCATATCTCTCCAGGACTACGAGACAGGTGTCATATCACCCATTTCCCTCCGAAAATCCCTATTTCCAACTCTTTAGTTAGCTGTGCGACTCTGTTGTCTTTTGTGTTTGTCTGTGTTTAATAAAACATCATTTTTGCTATTTTAAACCATCTGACTGCTTGACTGACCTGACCCCGTAGACGCTGGGTTGCAAGATCCTGCTAAGTTGCCCTGCCTCTCACTAGCTTTAGTGAGTGCTTCAGCTAATTTTCCCCAAGTCGTCGTTGTTGTCGTTTGGTGGTTTGGGCGTCCCTCCCAGGACCCTCAGAGAACAGGGTAACATCTTTTGTTAACTGTGTGGGCCCTGTACTCTCGATTTTTTTTCCCTTCAAAAGTCAAACTACATATTCTTTTCCAAAAGAAAGAAGTCATTGGACAAGGCCGGTGCTGGCCCAGGAACTTGAAACACAGCAAAGCAGCATTCCCAAACACCTGAATTTAGATCTTAGTGGTGCCCCAAAATTACTCCAGCCTTTGCATTCCTATTGGCAGTCTGTGAAGGTGTGTATGCACTTTCTCTATTTTCCGTGATGGGCTGCCAAAATTGTGAGTGTTTTCAGGAATGGGGAGTGTATCTGGTGATAGCAGCAGAGATTTATTTTCTTCTGAGTTCATTCTCTCTATTCATTGGTTATTCCCACTATAAGAAAGCATGAGCAGCACTCTTCTGATCTGAGGCCATTTTGTTCCACAATATTGCAACAAAACACAGCTGCACCATAGTTGGAATGCCAGCTGTTGAATTTTTTAGGAAAAGACATGGTTGCTTCCAGTAGGTAAGTGAAGGCACCAAGGGTTTTTTAAAAAACAAAAAACAAAAACAGTAATTAACCCAAAGGGGTTATGCATGGTAAAAATAGCATCCTTCAGTGATAGAAATAGAAATCTCAGTTATTCATTTCCCAATTTAAAAAGGATGGGGATAGAATTCATGACAGTCAGGAACTTTTGTCAAGGAGAATAATTAAGCAGCAGGACTTTTGTTGTCCTGTATTCAAATTTTCTGCTCCAGTATTCAAATTATTACCAAAAGTTCCTGAACAAAATCTGGCCTGCAACCAATTGCCTATAGTCCAACACCACCCTATTGTTAGCCAGCCAGCATGCAACTGACTGGGAACATGTGAAACAAGCCTATAAAGGGTACTAGAAGTCTCACAAGAGGAACACCTTTTGTGAGATCTCTGGGTTCCTATGAGATTTCAGAACTCATGGGAATCCCCAAACCCATGCAAATATCAGGATGACAGCCCTGCCATTATGAGACAAAAAGTTTACTCTGGGACCACACTGTGCAACCCTGCTAGATGGGAAGATAGGTGGGTGATACACCAGATGTGATCACAATAAATGGACCTCCAGCATTTGGCCAGTTATGTTTGTAGCAAATGCTTGGGAATCAGTTTGTTGTGAGCATGGCTGGTGCCATTTCTTTCTCCTCTCCAGCTGGGCCAAACAAGATACTCCCTGAGTAAATTAGATCAAGAAATATTTGCATTTGCAGAATATCCTCCTAAAACACTTTGGGACTTTCAAAAAAGGGGAGAATTTCTGTGGAGAAATACTTGATTTTTCTCAATAGTGGAAGAAAACTATGGCCTTTTTGCATGACACACCCAACTCACCATGGGGACAGAAGAAGGACAGGGCTAGGCTGGCAGTTATGCATGACTTCACCCTAGACCCATCCTTATCATGTCCCCAGGCAGTGCAATTACACTGCAAATCATTGATCAGTTTTCCTCATCAATGACCGGTGATCATGCCACCCTCCTGCTGCATCCTGTACTTATCTTGCTTGTAAAGGTCCTGGAAGCACAATGGCTGCACTTCCTGCCCCAGCACAGCCTGGGACAGTACTCAGCCATGCTGCGGCAAGAAGAGGTATGGCCATTGTGCTTTGTGGATCCCATAGACAGTCAGTGTGGAGGGGAGCGCTCCATCATGCTACTGGGAGAGCTGCTGATGCCATCGTCACTGGATATTGCTGGGACAGAGATAAGCTGTGGTAAGGGTCCTATGTTACATAGTCATCCTTCCTTCTCAGGACAAAATAGTATACGGTTTGCATCACTATTCAGCAAAATCATTGTTGAAGTACTATTCCACATTCTCACAGTTGCAAACTAGTGAAAAAAAGTGGGAGAGACAAAAGAAGAAAAAAACTCTGTGCTTTGTTGTCTTCTGTTGACAACACTTCTAAGAATTTAGGACAGCCTACAGGTTGCCCCCTCACTCTCCTATCCCCAATGGCCATTCCTATGAAGATAACAAAAAGAGTCATATCACTCCTGGGTCTTAATTCTGTACTGGCTGGAGGGATAATACTTTACCCACAACAGAAATAATTTTCCATATAAATGTAGTCATACTATATGTACCTGGATGTCCTATTTCAGATGTATATCTCCGCAAATCCTGGCCCAAATACTGTATATTCATCTAGGTTGACTATTTTTGCTGTTGCTATAATTAGTTCCCACTTTGTTTACTTTTCTTTTGCTTTCTTAGTATGATGGTTTGCAAAGATGAACAAAATCTTCTCATAAGTATTGCTTTGTGAAATATTGCTGTTCTTTCTCTTGTTATTTCCATTTGGAACATCTGCAGAACATTGGTCTTCCATTTGTTCTATTTTTATCACAGACAGAAAAATGGAGAGAGGGAGTGGAAACTGTCAATTTTTTGTTGTTCCAACAAAACTGTGTGCCTGGAGGTTTGCATGAGCTAACCTGGAATCCTGGGTTTCATTGTCCCTTATCCCTGTTACCAAAACATAGACAGGGAACTTTGGTACTAATTTTAAAAGAAGCCAAAGTTGTTCACAAATATTTGTAGGTAGCATGTGATGTCTTCACGCATTTTGTTAGAAAGAGATCAAAAGAACAAATTTTGGAATGTCATCCAACATTCAGGGGCAGGGCAGCAGCTCAAAAATGAACCATTTAAATATTTTATATTTGTCTTTCACAGTGAGGAAACCAAATGCAGTTGTATTCAGGAAATAATAGTAAAAAAGAATGTAACAGGAGGGAAGACATATTGCTATTGTCAATACCAATGGAATTCCAGAGAAGAAACTGAGTATGACCTCTATCCAGATTTCTTCCAGATAATCTCAATTCACCTGATGGTACAAAAAAGGAAAAAGGAAACAAATTCATTTCCTGACAACAATATGTCTGCATAATTTAAGGGTACAGCAGCACATGTTACTGGAGCTGAAATCACCATCAGTATACATGTCTCTGAAATCTGAAAGGATCATTTTGATGGTTCTACAGAGAAGTATCTGAGACTGCAGATGTTCCAGAACTCCATAATTTGTCTTTACCTTCAGCTTCCACTCCATCATATCTCCTGTTACATTTCTTGACTTTGTATCAGCTTCCTCCCTCTTCTGCTGAAGGGACTACAAGGACGTGAAGGCCAGTGTTAGCATATGGAAGCATATGCTTGACTCATGAGATTGATTCATCACACATTTTTCCTCAAAATACCTCAGCACCTTCTCCAGGTGCACTCATGAGGAAGATCTGTGCTTGGTGATGGAAGCTATCAGATCTTAATGGACAATGGAACCAACAGATATGAATAATTAAACAGTTGGAAAGGGAATTCAGTGCAAGCGAACTAGATAGCCAGTGGAAATACATTTGTAGCGACGCCTTGAAATTAGTATTAGAGATCAACTGTAAGGAAAATTGATAAAAATTCATTTGTATGTGGTGCCTGAAATCATTTATACAAAACATACCTCCTGAAGTTGTGGGAGAGGAAAACACACTTTTGCCCATATTTGGTAAAGCTCCAATCCATATTTGAGATTATTAGGAAAAATAAGGATGATCCAGGTTGGGATGTAAAATTAATACACAAAACAATATATCAGGAGTATATTAAAGTCAGATAACAAGAGAATCTATTACAATGGTAACTCATATATTAACCAGAGTGTGAGTTCTATTGGCAAATACCTGGAAAATTTCTAATATGGCTTTCTTTAATCAATGGGAAGACAAGTTAAGATGTAGCCAAAGTCCTCTTCTACACCAACATAAATCTTCAAGAGGATTCCAGCTATAGGATTGCAGCCATATGAAAATATGTTTATGAATAAGATAACCTATCACACACTGTTCTGAAAGAAGAAGATAAATTCAGTACAGGCATTTCAAAAAAAAACAACAATTTATTATTAGAACAGGCAGATATGTTTAATTGGCATAAAATATTAATTATATTTATGACTGGTAAGGCCATGTGGAAGAAAGGGACACTGGTTGGGAGTAGGTCAGAGGTGACCTCAGCATGGCCAAGTCAAAGGTTCTCTGAAATTAACCAAGAAAGCCTGACTTAATGGCTCTATCTAATCTTATCAATACCAACCTCAGAAAACAATAAGGTGCCCAGATGCAGAGGCCAGGACATCTACTGTGTCCATATCCTACTGCAGCTAGCCCAGAAACCCCACTCAACCAAGACATTGAAACCAATCAGTCTATTCCAGACCCCATCGTCTGTGTTGCAACTCCCATTGTTCACTAGGCTGGGACAGCAATCAACTCACACCCTTTCAGGGAGGGAAATAGAGGATATAAATCCTTGGTTCTGAGAAGTCAGTTACAGTCAGATGAAATACTGGACTCCACTATGTTGCTTTGAATCCTGACCTGTCTGCCCTTAGACAGAAGTCTAAGTCACCTTTCAAGCTCTTCTGGAATGGTAACTATATAACCACAAAAACCTTCAGCCTTTCTATACATATTTTTTCCTCCCTTTATTCTTCAGTTAGCTCTTGTGTGAATGTGTGACTGTATGTATTTTGTGTGCATACATGAGTGAATTCCCCTCAATAAAACACATTTTTTAGCTTACTTTTGAATCTTTGGCTGGTTCTTTCCTGCATGTGCCCATAAACATTGGTAGAAAAGGTCTCGCTAAGTTACCCCCCTCTTGCAAGCCTCCTCTTTGAGCTAATTCATTCCCCACTTTTACATACTTTTACATACACTTTTACATACTTTTACATATTTTTACTGGCATCATGGGGTGGTCCTTGTGGCATCCACATTTTGGAGTAAAAACAGTTTCTATAACAAGCTATACATGCACATTACAAATATATCTCAAATTCTAGTATGCTGGGACATACACAAAGATGCCAGACTTCGCCTGAGTTCTCTCAGTGCACATTTTCAGTACACTAGCTCTGTTACATAACTTGAATCTCATTGGGAAAGTCTGTAAAGTCTCCTGTGTGTAAAGAATGTTGTCAGGCACTTGGCTGGTTCCTCTGGAGACACAGACCTCAGGGAAATCTATCCATTGCCTTCCCTCTCATAGAATCTCTGCCTTTTTGCCAGTGATTCTAAAATCAAAACTGATTTCTCAAGCAAACAAAATAATATTTCCTTAAACTGCATGAGCAGTGTTTCAAGTAGTGAATGCCCTTAAACGTTTGGTTTTGAAAGTTGCATTTCTTGGCAAATTTTAATTTTTATATGAGTTCTATTGAGCAGAGGCAACAATTAGGAAATCAAACATCATAATAGTGCTGAGAAAATAAATTAGCTTATATCCCTTTGGGTAAACTGTAAATTAAGCTGGCTGCAAAACCAAATGTATGTCATTTATTTTCTTCCAACTTCTACATTAAGCTTCCATTAATACTGATGGAATTTACATGCTCAGCTGCTGGAAAAATATATTCCTAAAACACAGTCTGATGTAATTCCAACTGTCTGGGTTATTAAACTCCAGGGAAACGTGACATGAAATATCGTGCAGCATGATCTATTATTGGTCCTCTGCTTCCAAAGAAAACAATGTTTAAAGCTCACAAAAGAAGGTTCACCTAGTCTCTGAGTTATTCACTTACAGAAGGAAGTGTTGTGCCCACACTGAACATAAATATTGTGCAGCTTTCTTCAAAAGATTCACTTCAGACACATACATATGAAGTAATTCTCATGCAAATGTAGACCTATTTTTCCATAAGTTTGGATCATATCTTTGGAGCCCTACATAGTTGCGAAAGCCTGAGTTATCAAAAAGATTTAGAGGCCAGATAGATGTTGACAGCAAGGATGCTGCAGGAGGATATGCCATAACTGTGGTGCCACAGTCCAAAATATCCCTCCTGTCTTCTTGACATTTCATTTACTTTCTATGGAAGAGACACAAAGAGAAAGCCATGCCTGGGACATACTTATATACCAGATACACTTGATCCATGTTCACCTTATTTTTCTTAATCTGTTTTTCCTTCCAATATCATCTGTTGTTGAACTGCATTTAACCCAGCCGAACATGTCTACCTCACTGAACATTTGTTGTCCCCCTTCTCTCCAGTGTACCTGATTATTATAAGGGCTTGATTCTTTCCTCTTGCTAGCTTCTTCTCTCATTCTGCTAGATCTGCTCATGCCGCCTTCTGCTCATTTTTGGTGAATATTTACTTTTGTATAACTTGTCCTAGCATTTCATTTCATGTGGGCTCAGCTGAAGAAAAATGAGTGTAGCCAAAAAGTGTAAACTCCATGAAAGAGGGACAGGATGAAGCACTCTTCCGTCACTTTAATTCCTGTGGCTTTGCATCTTTTGTGTACTGCATCTGTGAGAGACAAACACAGACGGTCTCTGTGCTAAGCGATCTTGCTAGTTTTCAGTTTTGAAGGGGTGGACCATAAATTAGCAGTTGTGATCTGCATCATCTCTTTTGAGGATAATTCCAGGCCTATACAGTCAGCCCCAGAAAACATCAGGATAGGTTTGTGTTAGAGTTACCACAAGTCAAAAATTACTTGAAGGCACACAACAACAATAGGCAGAAAATGAAAACTTCTTAAACTGTTATTCAAGTTGGATGTTTCACTGAGCTCCAAGGTGTTTTGATAAGTAACTATCACTTCAAAATAGCTGCTTATTGCAATATTTCCAAGATTCAGTAGATTGAACAGATCCTTGGTCATTTATTATCTTGCAACTGTATAACGGCCATGTGGCTTTACCATCTTGGGATCCAGAAGAATAAAACGGTGAGTTAATCCAGGCTGGGCCAGCACTCCACTTAGTCAGGGTGAGATGCTGAGGTTGAAATGAGATATCAAGACCTAGGAATTATTTCTTGTGATGTCAGAAGAGGTAGGTCCTGATTATGTTACAGGGATTAAATTGTAAGAAGCAACCCCTCGTGGTGTCATTAATGATACCTTGAGCACCAATTCTAGTTGCACAAAGTAGGCCACTGAAATAAAAGGCATAAAGTTCAAAAAAGAAGAATATATAAACTTTTCAAAGCAGCACTCTGACCCTGAAATTCCTCCCCTGCACTCTGAGGACCAGAGAAGAGATTCTAGGCTTTGAGATCTGGGAACCATAAAATTGATAGCTATTTATTTTATCATAAGTTGTGTTCTTGAATACAATGTTCCTTGACTAGCCAGGGAGATGTTTTGCTTTAGGCAGAAGGATATATTGGTCGAGTTTCGAATTCATCCCTTAAAAAGTAATAAGTCTAGACAATCGCCTGTGTTTTCTTGTGTTCTCACTGTGGTTCAAATATTTTCTTGGGTGATGAAATTCAGGGGCCTTTGAATGAGATGGCTGTGCAAATATAGGCTGAATCAATGGTTCCTATAAAGTGGCATCACAGATTATCAAACCATTTATTTAAGGCACACCACAGATTCTGGGGTGGGGAACAAACATATACATTTGTGGCATACATAGACTATAGCACCAGTTCGTAAAACCATTTCTTAATATAATTCAGCCTTGTAACTGGAAAAAGTGTTGAGATCTGGCTTTTGCTATGAAGTTGGAGCAAGATTTTTTTTGGGAGGGGGTGAATTTGAGGTATCTTACACTGTATGCTAAAGTACGGGGAATTCTAGAAACAAGTGTTGTTATGATGCCAAGGGTGGGGGACATTGAGGGAATTCGCATCATATCTACCTTCCTTCTTCTGTTCCCTCCTTGGACATCATATTTTGTCATGCTTTCACAGAAAGAAACATTAACAAAACCAGCAAACAGATCATTTAGTCCTTCTTCCTGTCCAGATTTCAGAAGAAAGGATGGGCAAGTATCTCACTCCCAGCAGAGGAGATTGAATGAAATCTGTCTCAGTGAACAAGGCAAGAGTGAGCATTGTACAGAACAACTAAAACTGCTATATAAAAGATCAATAGTGGCACTGATCACATTTCACTGCCCTGTGTCATTCTGTGTCTTGCCTTTTGGAAGAGTCTGCTCCCCAAAAAAGTGAATTGCAAGAACTAGCATGTCAGGATATGTCTCTCCCTATCATCCACCAGGAAGAAGAATGATATGTAATCTGAGCAGTAGTCACTTCCTGTGAGAATGAGAATGAGAATAAAGAATGATAACCAATGTGTTCCCAAAGCAAAATAGTAGCTTTAAAAATGGGCTTCCTGTCTTTAATCTCAAACCTTAGATTTTATTAGCAGCATGAGCAGCAACATTTTATTCCTACCTAGAGGCTGTTTTTCCTTTAATTCCAGGATACATTGCAGCAAAGATAAAAAAAAAAAAAGACTTATGGATATATAGTTGTGATTCAACACAGCCCCTTGGGCATTCTTCCTCTGCCTCCCTATAGTGCAGGGGGAGAACAAGGCCTTGAAAGTAGAAGAGTAAGATTTTTGCAACACTGGGTACCTTTTATAAAGAACATACACATATCCAGGTCTCCACAGCCAATAAAGAGCAAACACATAGAAGAGATCTGATGATGGGCCAATTGTCTGCAGTATTATTAAATCTGAATGCTTTTCTTTTTGGCCAAATTGAATACTTAGCTTCTTCATCCTCCCTCTTTTCCTTAGTGGCTTCTATAGGGTATGGAGAGGCTTCATGTGGATACAAAAGGAAGATCAAGAAATCAATCAGTAGGAAGTGAGGCTTTCTGTTCTGAGAGTTCTCACTTTTGTGTGGCAGTCGTTTCTCTCCCTAATTAAACAATTTCACTAGTTAGTATTAGCAGCAATGAATTGGACCATTTCTGCACTAGACTATTATAGTGCTGTTATTCCACTTTCAACATCCTATGGAATCCTGGGTTTGCAGTTTAGGGAGGGGCCAGCCTCTCCCTAAACTGCAAACCCTAGGATTCCATAGGATGTTGAAAGTTGAATAATAGCACTATAACAGTCTAGTGCAAAAATGGCCTTGATCTCCCAGGTTCCCATGTTTGTCATTGTCCAACTAATTTTCAAATCTAATTTTTCAAGCCCCAATTTGTTTCCATCTAAATACTAGGTGGCCCTGTGGCCCAAACATTTCATTTTAAAGTATTCCTATTTCTTTACAAATTATTTCAGTTCTCCACATGCTCAACAGTCTATTGCTGTATGCTGTATGTAAACATGATTTCAGTAATCATGTTCAGGCTTTCTATATAAGAGCACACTAAACAAGCAAGGAGGGGAATACCCAAATCCCACATTATCTATTATCATTTCATATTGTCAGATGAAAAGAGATCAGTCTGAAACAGAGGGTCTCCAGTATGTGTACAGGTTCTCACAGGATTTTCCAATATTTATTCCAGTTTCTAGCTTCTTGCATTCTACTGATGTCTAAAGTCAGCTCATTAGAAACCCAAAAACAACTGTATAGAATGTGACCCAAAGACTTCAGTATTCTGTTCACATTGAATGACTAGATGGCTAAGGGAAGCCCATTCATGTTCCAGGTATCAAATTGCCACTGATACTGTTGTTGTTATTGTTGTATGCTTTTAAGTCATTTCTGATTTATGGTGACCCTACGGTGAATTTTCTTGATGAGATTTGTTCAAAGTGGATTTTCCTTTGTCTTCCTCTGACATTGAGAGAATGTGGCTTGCCCAAGGTCATTTAGTGGGTTTCTATGGCTGAGCAAGGATTTGAACTTTGGTTTCCAGAGTTGTAGTCCAAGACTCAAATTGCTACACCATGCCAACTCTACTGGAGGAGATATTGGGTGTTTCCGCACTACACTGTTATAGTGCTGTTATTCCACTTTCAACATCCCGTGGAATCCTGGGGTTTGCAGTTTAGGGAGGGGCCTTTAGAGTTCTCAGCCAGAGAGCTCTTTGGCCTCAGTAAATTATAAAGCCCAGAATTCCATGGGATGTTGAAAGTGGAATAACAGCATTATGACAATGTAGTGCAGAAATGTCCATTTACCTTGTGACTAGTAGACTTTTATAGCCATATCCATGTTGGTTGCCATTAAAGCATCTACAGTAGACTAAATTTCAGATATCCATGATGTAAAAAAGTACCTTTAAATCTTCCACCATTAAGCATCTTAGATCCTAGTATACTGAAACAGAATGAAAACATCCTATCTACATTTTCACACCATCCTTAATTTTAAACATTTCTACCTTTTCTCCCTTTATACACATTTTCTGTTAAGCTATACAGCACAAAACATTCTTACACTTTCTTCATATTCCAATCCCTTGGTCTTTGTCGTTGGCCTTTTTCTACACAAATTGATTAATTAATTTATCCATTGGAAAACCTATTCTGATAAATATTAATAATTTTTTTGGGAAAATGATGTAATTGTAGTTTCTAACAGCAAGATACAGGCACAGTTACTCAGATGCTAGCATTACAGGTCACAGGTTAGAATAAGATTAAATGATATAGATTCTTTTAATATACACATAAGAATATATATTCTAGTACTTCCATTTTTTGATGAACTGTAAAAGAAGGGTGGAGATTCTCCACATAAGATGTTGTGGGATTCCATTTTTGCTTTAAGTCGTCAGGAAATTTCCACAACTATCAGCAGGGTGTTGTTCAGAGCCAACATGGACAAATAAAATCTGCTCTTGAGAAACCCAACAGATGGCTTTCATTTACTTTGAGGATATGACTGCTTAACATTTAGTTGGGGAAAAAATCTCCCCTAACTTACTAATGGTATCTGAGAGAGAGAAATTGAGGAGTGGGAGAGAAAGAGAGAGAGGAATTGGGAGAAACTGAGGGAGAGATGGATGGGAGAGAAGTGTCATTCACTACTGCAAGTGGGGTTTGTCTTGCTTGCTTGAAATGAACATGCAGTGAGGTTACCACGGGAGTTTTACCTCAAGTAAAATTTGAATCAGTTGTTGGAGTTCTTCCTCAAGACAAATATCAGGGAGACTTTGAAAGAAGGCAAAAAGGGTTTTCAGTTGACTACTTACTTGCTCAGTTTTATTGGGGTTCCTTTCTAATAGGCATTCATAGGATCACACTGTTGATAAGATTAGCAGAATTTCTCTTTGATACCTGCCCAATTGAACTAAACATAAATTCAACAGTTTCTTTTCAAATGAGATGTAAAAGGATTTTTCAGACATCCAAAATGGTTTTGGCAGGAGTCATGAAAATATTAGGAAGGTTTTGCACTCACATGCACTATGTACTCGCTCTCAGTTTCAGGTTCACTGTGGCATGGATGTTGTGGGTAGACATGCATAGTTTGGTTTAAGGGTGGTTCAAACCTTTACTTTGGTCAAAATTCTATGGCTTGCTACTCTGTGAAACAAGTTGTAAGCCCAAGTGGCACACCTCTGATGGTTGAGACTTCCATTGTTGCTTTGTGCCTTCAAATCATTTCCAATGTATGGAGATCCTAAGATGAACCTATCATGGATTTTTGAGGGGCTGACTATATAGGCCTTCTGCAGTTTACTGCGATGCTTTTAACAATAGTTTCACCAATAAAATTTCTTGCATAAGAGCTGGTATAGATGCCATCACTATAACAGAAGCTGACAATGGGGTATCCAGCTACTCCATGAATGGGATTACACTGGATCAGGTTCAGTTGGTGAGTGCTACTGATGTGGACAAACTGCTAGGATGAGTAAGGATGACATTTGGAAGAAAAAGCAATGTATGTAGAACAATTATGTGAGACAAGGGAGCAAGAATGGGAAGCAGAGCATAGGCCCCCATAGGCCGTAGCTTCAACACCTGTATGTTCAGCATGGATGTCTGCAAAGCAATATCTACAGTCAACCAGTAACTCACATGGGGAGAGCATCTACTCAATTTTATAGAGCATCTACAGATGAACAGCTGTTTATATACAAATAGATGCTGTGAAGCAAGTCTGAAATATCATTTCTGCTGATTTCTTACACAACTTTCCCATTTTTCTCTGTCATCTAATTTATGATGATGATCAGCTTGGCCATGTTATTTCAAGAAGTATTCTAGAAAGGCTTGCTTTCCTACATACTTATTTTTTCCTTGCCTTATTGCAGCTGCAGCTTCTTTTTATTTTCCTTTTTTTGTTCATGCCAGATATCATATTTTGTTTCTTTTGTTTTCTATGCCAAGTTTTTATTCCATGTGTCTTTTGTGTGTTGTAATTTCTCCAGCCTCAGTGCCATAAATCAAACTTAAAATAGCAACATCTAAAGTCAGAGATCTGTCTCTATGGTTTGAAAAAATCACATTCATCATGGTGCTGTTCAGGTTTAATTAGAATTAAGTCTTATTGAATTCAATGTGTCTTTCTCCCAAGTAAGATGGACAGATGAGATTCTTCTTGCTGTTCTTTTTTTTGGGGGGAGGTATGTTAATTCATAAGTAAATAATTTCTATATTAATGTGTAATTATGTTTTTCAGTCTTTTCTCACGTAGAAGATAGATAGATAGATAGATAGATAGATAGATAGATAGATAGATAGATAGATAGATAGACAAGATATGCATGCATGCCATTCTGATACTTTTTAAAACCATGAATACCATCTCAAAATGTGGAAAAATGGCAATCTGAAGAGATCTACATTCTCATCCACCCATTAATCTGGGAGGTGCAGATTGATCAGCTCACTTCAAAATGAACCTTGAATGAGTTCCATGAGCATGTTTATGCCAAACAACAGGGGAGTGTAGTCTAATCAAGCAATCATGTGTGCAGATGCAGAAGTAAATCGTCATGAATTCAATGGGATTCCAGCCAGACACTCTACTCATCTGAACAAGCTGTCTCAGCACTAATGGAATGTAATCCCCTTCAAACCCTACTTGTGAGCTTTCCAGGGTTGTTTGAGTGACTGCTCTTGGCCACAGAATGCTGGACTAGATAGAACTTTGATCTCATCCAAAAAGGTAATTCTTATGTTCTTAGGTCAATCTGGACTCTTGGACCAGTTTTATTGTGAAGAGCAGCGCTATAGGTCACACATGATGTTTTGATTAATTGTACTTGTGTTTCACCCTCTGCTTACCTTGTTCTGCAAACTTTGTTTACAGCCCAATTGAAACCAATCACTATTAACCTAGCAGAACTCAGTTACTTTACAGATGGTAGGCATTTCTTCCAGTCCATTCTTAATTAATAAATTGTACTAGTGAGGGTCTCATCCCCATATGTTGTTATGTGGCTCACTGCCCGGTTATGGCTCTGATGCTACACATGGATATCTTCATAGGGAAGGGTATAAATGGAGCACTCTCAAGTGTATATGCTTCTGTACATTCTAAAATCTACACGATTGTTTTCCTAATTGTTTTGATGGCTTTCCTTATGCTGACACACATGCTCTATACATGCCCTTTAGAGTGAAGACTTGGAGCTATACAAATTAACGGACAGATCAATAAGAAAGCTCCTGCTTCCTCTTCAATACATGGAAACTAAGGCTGAGTGAAGATCTCTCCTGCTACCTCTTTACCAGACCATCATAGACACAGAAATGTGTATGGAGGGCTAGCAATACAGTTTGTAGGGGTTTTCTTTCTTAGCAAAGCTTCCTTTGATGCTCCAAGTGACTGCCAAAAGTTCCCAGTAGACCTGCTGCAACTGAGGAGGGCTTTGAAGACAGGAAATATACACGTCCTGAGAAAGAAAGTGGGATTTGGTCCAGCCCAAGTAGACCCCACCAAATGGTAGATTACTTACGAAGGAAGCTATGGTGACCTATGCAGGGATTAAAATGGCAACACGGAAAGGCACCTTTTGACACAGAGTTCATCCTAAAGAGAGAAAGATGGAGAAGATATTACAGAACTGGTACTGAAAGTAATTGAAAATAATTTTCAGAATGTGCATATGGAATAAGGCCATGTCATTTAGGAAAAAAAATGTTGGTGATTTAGAAAAACACCATGAATTTTGAGTTTTCAAGTAAGATCATTCATGATACTGTTTAGAAGATTGTTATTTCAATTAAGAAAGAATTCCACATGTGTTGACTGAACTCTTTTTATTTCATTTTAATGCAAAATAACAAGAATACTGGAAATATGGCAAGGAAAAGGTTTTACAGTTTTAAGAGAACCATTATTTTATTTCTGCTCAGAGAGCAACAAAAAGACAAGTTCCTGCATTTTTCCCATATGTTTTCTTTGACAGTTCCTTTAAGAGAATTTTCATTTATTATCACAGTTTGCACCAAATGAAGAGTGTCAGATTGATTACTTTCTGAATCTTGCATAAAAATCTATGGTAACATTCACTGCATGGCTTTGATCACACTTCCTAATGAAAGGCCATTGAATCTTTACTTTCTGTATAGGCTGCATCATTGCATTCTTCCTTTCCCAGTTTATAATCAGTACCCTATGCTGTTATTATTTTAAAAAACAAAGGCCACTTTCTTACTGGAACATTACGCTTGTGTTACTCCTATTCCGCTAGCACCTAGACTTTTTGGAACCTCTTCTTTCAGACTCTCTGAAAGACTGTATCTCCCTATATGCAACAGAGAGAGTCTTAAGAACCTCAAGGAATGTCTTTCTCTCAGCTACATCATTATTGCAGACACCTCTGGTGAGAGCTCAAGAGAAAGTCTTCCTGGCGACTGCTCCCAAGCTATGGAATTTCCTTCCACAGCAGGGCAAGTAGGCCCCTTCTATGATCTTCTCTCCTGAGCAGGCAAAGACTTTTTTTTTAAAATTCAAATAGGCATTTAATGATTAATTGGTTGTAGGAAGTCTTTTATGGGTTGTACATGTTGTATTTTTAACTTTCTTCTTATGTTTTTCAAAGTTTTTACACTTTTAAAAATGTTAGCACTTTCAATATGATAACTTGCTTAATTGTAGTAGTAGGCTTTTAGCTTATCTTGTTTAAATTTTTGTAAGCTGCCTTGGGTCCCATGCTGGGAGAAAGCTGGTATACTAAATTAAATAAATTAAAGTAAATGAATGCAAGGAAGCACCCAAAATCACCCTGCACAAGCATAGATATCCCAGTCCCCCTGCTCCTTTTCTTCCCCTCCCACTGACAACAACTCTTGTTGAGCTGCTTTTCCTCACTACTGGCAGCTTGAGCTTCACTTGCTCCTCTGTGCCCAAGTCCAGGTATCTAATAATGAGGGTAAAGGAGGTACAACAGCAGGAACTAGAGACCTGATAGTGAGGAGTCACAATGCTATGGGGAAAAGGGGCTTGTGAGTGAGCAGAGTCATTGCTTCTGCTGCCCCCACACCTCCTCTTGCTTTCAATACAGCAGGCTTCCCATCCTCCTGGGTCCAGTGCAGGTGGCTGGCAGCTCTTTATACTCAGTCAATGTCTTGTGGCACCTTAAAGAGTAACAAGTTTTATTTGGCCTGTGTTTTATTTCATGGTGGCAGTTGTAGACAGTCTACAAAAGCTTCTGCCAAACAAAACATGTTAGTCTCTAAAGTGCCACAAGACTCTTTGCTGTTTTTGCTGAAATAGACTAACATGGCTGCCCTTCTGGAACTTATTAAGCATGAAAACACCACGAAGTAAATGTACTTTGCAGTCTTTGTAACTTGCAATGGTTTGTTCAAGCGTAGCACATATTACTTTTTATTTTATTGAGAGGTAATGGCTTGTATTAGAAAAGGATTAGAACTCAGAAGAGCACTACAGGCTAGCAGGGTTTTCCTACCATTTTCATGCCATTTGATAACATTTCCAGTTAGGAGAGGTCTAAGATTTGCCTTGACAAGGCTGGAATAAGTCATGAAGTGGATCTGGCCCACAGAGTTCTCCATCTAGCTTGGGGGTGCCATCTGCAGTCCCAGCAACCCACCCCCTTCTTCTTTCCTTCAGCATCATACAGGTAATCCATGTTTTTATCTCTATTCATTTCCTTGTTCAGCACTGGATAGCCATTCTTCAAGGCAACGGCAGGAGACCTTGCTCTTCAAGTCATTTCCAATTTATGGCATCCCTTAGGAAAACCTATCATGGGATTTTCTGGGCAAGATTTATTCACAAGGGATTTACCATTGCCTTCTCTAATGCTGACAGACTGTCTTGTTACCCCTTTGGCAGACCTTATCCCGGGGGGATATAAAATTAATATCAAATATCTATGCCAGAGAGGTTGCCCGGGTGGGTGCGTAGACAAATAGGTCAAATAACCAGACATAGGTCAAGGCCAGGAAAATCCCCAGTCTCATTTTGCAAGGAGACCTCAGGTTAGGCACAGCCACACAAACAAAGGGTCCTCAGTCACAAAAAGCCAATTTGATGGGATTACCGGGTTTTCCTCATGTTGAGCAACACTTGCTTCAGCGACTCCTACAAGGGCAAGGTCAATTTGCATGAACCGATCATGCAAACCATCAAGTTACTATTGTGCAGTTACTATTTTTCCTTCTATTTTGTCCATTGTTCTTCTGGGGAGAGGTCCTGCCCCCGAGGTACGTTCTGCCCTATAAGTAGTCCCCGTTTTTGGGACTTTCTTCAGAGAACTCCCCGCTACACTAGCAGACCAGCACTCTGTTAGTCGAGTGCTCCCTATGGCTGAACAGGGATTCAAACCCTGGTTCTCAGTGCTCTAGTCCAACACTCAAACCAGTACACCATGCTGGTTCCCAGCGTGGGGACTTAAAGGCATTTAAACCTTAGCCTGTTTCCACACTACACTGTTATAATGCTATTATTCCACTTTCAACATCCTGTGGAATTCTGGGGTTTGTAGTTTACTGAGACCAAGGAGCTCTCTGTCTGAGAATTCTAAGTGCCCTTCCCTAAACTACAAATCCCAGAATTCTATAGCATATTGAAAATGGAATTATAGCACTATAACAGTGTAATGCAGAAATGGCCTTAGTGCAACACGATGCATCACACCACGCTGTCTTCATCTACAATGTATTGGTGCTACAACAGCAGTCTCTTTACTGTCCATTCTCTTGTTTAAATACCTAACAGAAGGATGTTTTAAAATACTTTGCCTATGGCAGAGAGTTGCTTTCAGCTCTGTCTAGGTTATTCTAGGTCTTTATCTGTGTGGTTAGTTTTGGTTGTCAGTTGGGTACTTGCTTGCAAAATGGCAGCTGCAGTTGCATCATAACTTTAGTTGCATAGATTTCATTTGTCTATTCAAGTCATCAGACTTCAATCCACCACTCTAACATTGAAAAGCATCCATCCTCCAAGCAGTGGTGAACTGGAACTAGGCATAGCAGAGGATAACATACCTTAGCTACATGGACTAAGCAATGGGCCTGTCAAGGATGTGTGTGTCCCTTAGAAGACACCATTTCCTGGCATTTTAACACAGAAGCTGTTAATGCTACATGCTGAACTGAAAGGGTTTTTTGGGGGGGAGCATGCATTTAGTGGAATTCTGTTGCATTCCTTGCCTGGTCACAAGGGAGAAGGGAAGAGAGATTGGAAAGCACTTTGTTGGCAGTTGTCAAATATCCTGCACTCTTTTGATTCTCTTTTTACAAACTCCTGTGCTGTTAAATTGTGTCCTGAGGATGGGAACTACTAAACTCATGCTGGGACTTTATTTTTTAATTATCCTGCTGATATCAATGCCTAGCGTGTCACACAAAAATTTCAGAAGGTAATTAAATATTGAGTTTTAAAGAAAGATCTTACTGAGAGCTTTTTCCATAGTTTTAATAGAGCCTGGAAAGTTTCGGTCATTTCAAGGTAGTGGTTGTATTCAGATTAAACATCAAAAATCCCTTCTTATCTATGTGCTATTGGACAGAATATTTAAAAGGGGTAGCAAGTAGTAACAGAGAAAATAACATTGTAAATGGCTTTCATGTGTTTCCAGAAAAAATATAGCCCTGATTCTGGGTACCATCATGGATGATGATGTGAGTCAAGCAACTGATCTTTTTCGTTTTGGTCATCAATCTTTCTCATTTTTGGAATCAATCAGCCAGCAGTGGATGCATGGAAAATTGGCTATCAGCTAAAGAATATAGTTAAAAATCCTTTTTCCAAATGAATAAAAAAACAATGCTAACAATGGTTTGCAATTTGGGTGTAGTCATGGATTTCACACTGGATTGGATGCACAGGTTTTAGCAATGGCCACAAGTGATTTTGCAGAGTTAACATGAGTGCAAACAAGCGCACCAACTGCACTCATTCCTGGAGCTATTAGATCTGGCCACACTGGCATCCCCGCTTGAATACTCTTGACTACATGATCTCTGTTGAGCTGCGTTTGAAAAGTATGGTCCAGAATACTACTGACAGACTGTTGATTAAGGGAAGTTACAGTGAGCATATGGCCATTTCCGCACAACACTCATAGTGCGATGATTCCGCTTTCAACCTCCTATGGAATCCTGGGGTTTGCAGTTTTGGGAGGGGTCACCTGCAAACCCCAGGATTCCATAGGAGTTTGAAAGTGGAATCATCACACTATAAGAGTGTCGTGCGGAAATGTTCTGTGTCTCTCTTGTTATAACAGTTTCACTTCCTCTTGTTCTCTTTCACAATTCAAATATTTGTTGTAACCAACATACTTATCTGATTTATGAATGACATTTTTGCCAGAATAGGAGTCCAAACAGCTTGCACCCTAATTAAAAAACACACGCAAATAAAACACAGAAAATTATGTTATTAAAACTGATTATTTTTATCATTATGACTACAATTTGTTGGAAAATGTGAAACATGGTACTGAATGTCTCAAGCAGAATAATCAAATTGGTGAAACAGAGACAGAACAATAACCACTGGTTATTGTAGGCAGAGAAAAGTAAAAACTTAGTCTTCTTAGTGAGAGCTAAGTAAAACTTAGTTTCCTTGTTGATCATGAAATACATGGTCTAATGAAGGAGAAAGAGACAGAAGAGAAAATACAACTGTCGGTCACAGTGCTGAGAAGAGAGTAAATACGGTAAAATACACAAACAGGAAGTATGCAAATATGAAAACTAACAATTAGAGAGTACAGGCCTGTTAACAGTTGGTAACTCTGCCGTAATTGATAAGCTGCCAAACTATTTTTAATTCAGTTCTGGTTTAATATTATGATTTCAGCTGTAATACTAAAATGGATTTTAATTAAGAATAGTTTCAAAACACACCAGCCAAAATTGTAATAATTCCAAATTAAGAAATAAAGTGACCACCTGTTAGACACCCTGACCCTCACAACCAGCCAGGTGCTTTCAAGTTTGCTTGAATAGGAAGATCTTTTTAAAATCTTAAAATTTAAACACTTGAAACTAGGCTGTCTGAAAACCTTATTCCTCCAGATGAGACCAGTGTTCTTTTTAATTAATAACTGCATTTCATTTAACATAATGGCAAATGTGATCTGTTTAAATTGTTCTTTCATCTCTTTCCATGTATTAATTATAGCCATTTTTAATTGACTTTGGTACCATTCAATGACTCTAGTGTCAGTTTTGGGAAAAGGAGGCGATATAAATTCAATTAATAAATTATTACAATTTGAGGACATCATTTGACCACAGCTGAAATATCTCTTCATTGCCCAATGAAATATATAGGAATCGTGAGTGGCCAATGAGGGAGCTGAGGACAGAAATGGACTCAATGAAAAACCATGAAGTTGCATCTGAACTTGGCAGCCTGATGCCAGTTTCCCCACCTCTCTCATAAGCTATGGGTTTTTTAGTCTGTTTTTAACTACACTGCAGTTATTTTAATTTGTAAGCTACCTTTGTAATCTCGGGTATGGCTCCCTGGTTGGGGGCTCCCAGATATCACATTGATGTCAGTTAATTCGGCCTTAGCTGGACTGGCTCTCAGTTACCTCACTCCACATGTTTGTGAGTTCTCCGGACAAGCACGGACATCAGTGCGGCCGTTAATTGCTCTCACATTCCAGTCTCTTTTCAGGCCAGCAACTTAGCTTTGCTCCCCGCTTCAGGGAACTTTCCACATGTATGCTTTCACAATAGCGGCGCATCTCTCAGCCGAGCCAGCCCGGGAAACAAGTCATTTACATATTGGCTACACCATTGTCATCAAGCGTCAATCTCATCATGTTAAAGTTGACCTTTCTAAATCTTTTGTCCAGTGCCAAAACTCCTTTTGTTCTTACCTGGCTTGCTATAGCCAAGAGCTACAAACTCCCCTATATAAACCCCTCACTTTCAAATGGTCTTCGGACTACCTTGGATTGCTATCCTGCCCTGCTGCTGGCCTTCTAAGGAAACTCCCCTCAGTTTTCCACACTGAGCTTTCTCCCTCTGAACCCCATCTCTTCGTTTCTCCAGGACAATGAGACCAGGTGTCGTATTGCCTTTCCTTACGCTTCCCCATTCCTTTTCCTAGTTAGTTAGTGTGTGTGGTATTTATTTTCTGTTGTTTATCAATAAAAACTTTTATTTTTGGTTACTTTAAAACTTGTCTGCCTTCTCCCTGACCTGAAGCCGTAGACATTGGGTTCAAAGATCCTTGCAACGTTACCCTACCTCTCGCTAGCCAAAACAGTGTTCAAGCTAATTTTCCCCAATTTGGTATTTTAATTGGCAAGCTGGGCACCCCTCAGGAGACCCCCAAATTACAGGGTAACACCTTGAGTCCCAATTTTGGAGAAAAGGTGAGTATAAATGAAAATGAGGAGAAGTAAATGTGGGACACCATCATCTCTATAGCAGCCTGGATCCATTTTTTTTGGCTGACGCTGTGTGGAGGGGGTAATGTACGTTTTGCTCATGTCAAGGAGACAATGTATTTCCTTTAAGTGTGTGTTACAAGGAGAAAGCTGAGCATGAGGTTGCTGTTTTTGGCAGCAGCACTGTGACTGGTATCCTGTGCAGTTCCAGCCTCAGGATACCAGGTAATCATATCCAACTGGAACAAAACCATTGGCAATTTTTCTCTCTATTCCTAAATCATTACATGTTATATTCACGCTGCCCGTGTACCAGAGATTAAGAGCATTTTTTCTGCTTGGTTCTTTAACGGCTTTTGGGAATCCAGGGCAGATGGAAAACATGGCAGAAGATGAGAAGCCCCTTTGACAAATTATCTCTCTTTCACAGTCTTCCATCTGGAAAAGACATTGGGCTCTGTGTGCAATAAATTTGGAATGCTTTGGCCATGGGAGGACCAGGATAATATAAATTAATTGTAAAATGGAGATTACATAAGTGATTCTTCCTGCTCAGCATTGCTTGCCTACAAAATCAAAGAAGCTGCTACAGAAAAGTAGGATCAAGTCAGCATGGAAAACCAATTGAGTCTGAATCGCATCACCTGCATTTCCAATTATATAAAAGTTGGTGAAAGTGTGATAAAACAAAGAGATAGGCAGACCAATATGGGTCAGGGAGCCTGTCATTTTTCAGTCCCATAGTCATATGTATCCTCAAACTATTTCTGTGCTAGAAATAACTTCAGGAAATGTATATTCTGCTTGCTCACTTGGGATAACAGGAGATTCCATTAAGGTTCGGGGTATTTGCTAAGGTTTTACACTGGCAAAATCATTACTAGATTTCCCAACCCCATGGAATTACTAAGGGGCTTGCATTTGTTATTCTTTGAAACATGTTTTTAAAGCAGCATGAAAATGATGCAATGGCACCACAAGAACATTTTCCCTTTTCATGCCATTCTAAGATACATGTGGTATATTTCTCTGGAATACTGAAGAAAGAGAGAAGAGAAATATTTAATATAAGCAATTTCCTTTTTCTATGCAAATAGACTCTGGGGACTTGAAATATGCACCAATGTTTTATAGTGCTCTATATTTCACTTCAACTGCACAATAATTTAAGTTTCTAAAGGACTGTCTATTAATTAGTTGCATCCAGCATGGAGGAAATTCCATGCTAAAAACAACAGGACAACTAAAGCACTCATAAATAATGACTGCATATAAAATGCTTATTTTTCAAAAAAAAAAAATCACTATTTTTTTTAAAAAAAGCAAGAACAATTTGCAACGGAACCGATACCAATAGATGTCTTCTAGTTCTTTTTTAACCATTTTTTCTGAGCTTGGCATATGCTGCTATAAGACCATCTTGGTTCATAAGTTATGCAGTAATTGATTGATTGATAGATTATACAAGTTTTTATTACTGTATTTTAGTTTTATGGCTGCTTGACTTTATGGTACTGCCGGATGTTGTCTAATTCTGCTTATATAAACCTACCTGGAGGGCAAAGCTGTGGTGCAAGTGATATGCCACCAAAATGGCATGGGATCTAATACCACTCTGGCAAGGTTTGCAGGGAAAAATACTGATGGGGAATCGAGTTCACCTCATTCTTTTGCTGTCTGTATAACCATACAATGCAATATATCAGTTATGTGAACTATGTGTACTCTGAATAATGGGTAACATATATATTGACTGAGGAATTCCATTAATATGAAACCCCTAGAACAATTTTGTTTTGCATTCAGGAGATTTGTAGGAATATGTGCCATTCTTGTCAGGAACTTTTGCATCATAGGTTTTGTTAACATTGACTGAAGCATCCAGATAACCACCTTCCCATATCCAAATCAAAGTGATGGATTTCTGCAGAATGTGCATCTTCTTATCTACATTTCATTCTGTTTCCATTTCTGATACCCATCCACAAGTACTATCATACTGCTTACTTCAGTTAAAGACTCCATGGCTGACATCCTGTTAGTGGTTTGCTCATGTTTAAGCGCAACTCACTTGCATATATATCCCATTTTGGAGAGTGCACGGGAAACTATTCTCTTGCTCTTGCACTCCATCCAAAACTATTCTCTTGCCCTTGCACTCCCACCATCATCCATCAGCTGTCAAGCCACAATAGGGACCCCTACTGCTGTCACTGGTGGAGAATGGAGGGAAGGTAAATGTGAGTCAGACCATGAAAATCAAGCTCCTCTGAGTTTCTAGGGGAAGAAAAGGGTGTGTGAACTCTGTTTGAGAGAGCACATCTCATGGCTGAGCTCTGACCAGCTGATTCACCATGAAATTGCCTTCCCTCATTCCCTTCTCCATTGGTAAGCAACAGCACTAGGGCCCCTCCTAGAGCTTCACTGCTGTCAGGTGGTGGAAGTACACGCAACAGTACTTGCAGAACAACATTCCAAGAGAACATCTCAGCCCATATGTGTCTCTATATATGTATTTTCAATAACGAGGAGAATGAATCATTGAATTTCTAGTGTTAACACAATCCTATCTCATGCTATTTCATTCAAGATGTCATATCATTGTTCACCATCCACATGTGTACACGCACTGAATTTGGTAAGGAGGAAACAATTTGTCACAAAAGCCAGATATCATTAGAATGGTAAGATTGTGAGAAGTCATAAAAGGCTTGAAGGCAAATTATGCGTCAGCCTTAAGAAGGGTAACAGAACTGAATCCAGTATCCAGGTGGGAGCCACTACAAACTCAGCATAGATTTCCTTACACACACACACACACACAGGGGGGGGGCGGGCAGGATATAAATATAATAAATATTTTTTGAATATCATGACAAAATATGTGACAAAAAAGGGAATAAAATAGATAGAAATGTTTTATGACATGAGTAATAGGTTTCAGAGTACCAAAATGGCAAGCTGTGATCCATATCCCCCATCTCAACTTCATTCAGAGATCTAAGGTTTGTATGTCCATAAGTTGGAAAAGCTGAATCAAGACAAATATACATATTCATATTAAAAGAGATGCTTTACCACAAACAGGTTAGCACATCATGAAAACGTGCATAAAGACTTAAAATGACTTTTCATTTAAGGGTGGAGAGAATTAAGATATCCAAGATGCACATACAGAGACTTTGCTGAAATGCTGCGGTGTTGGGTACAACAAACAAATTTTCAAATGAAACTCCACATTCAGTGTAAATCTCATTTTGATGAATGTTATCAGAAGAAGTGGCACAAAGTTCCAAATTATACCTGCATCCAAACCATGCCACACTGCCTTACTTTAAGGCCCTTTTCACATGGCATTTGCCATGCAAAAGAGGGCCTGGAGCGTCGTGCGATTGCGAGGAGCGATCTGCACGACACACTCACAATCGGGTGATGCTCCAGGGGCCAGCAGGGGCCGATCACGCACTTTTTCATTTTCAGCTTGGAGCTGATGATAGTGATGAATGGTGAAAAATGCAGCCCAATAATATCTGAAGAGTTGCATTTTGCCCACCCATGCTTTAAGTTCAGTGCCAGATTAGGGCCAGTTGATTCATATATGACTGAACCCATGATAGCTACATTTTAATTATGCTTTCAGCAACTCCCCATTCAGAAGAAGTAAAACATCTGGGGAAGGTTTGTGATGGCACGCAAAACTGGCAGATTCTGCTTACATTGGCTTTATTCCATGCTGTAAACAAGGCATTGCAATCAGCTAATGGAAAAAGTGGCCACAGAACCCAATGTGGCTTGGCCTTTGTTCAGAGAGAAAGACTGAATGAACCTGGAAAATGAGACTTTTGACCTTTTAAAAGCTAATTTGCCATGACATGACATCCCTTTTTGTCTTTATGGTACAACAGACTCTGAGGGCTATGATCTGTAATAGCATTAGGTGCCTATAGACACTAGAAAGTTTTACACACACCTGTACTGGCTGTGCTGTCTTTCGGTTTCAACTGCCTAATACAAGTATTCTTGGGGGCTGGGGCTGGGGTCAGTGTAGAATGCTGTTGATGTTTTGTATTATTTTTATAGTTTGACTTGTTTGAAGTCCAAGCTTGCATCCTTAATCCAATCAGGGTACACTGTCATCAGTAGAGACAGAGCATGGAGATCATTCCAACAATCATACTCTCATCTCCTTTTCCTTGTTTATTTCTTTCTGTATCCACTTAAAGAGCCTTCTTGTACGTTTTCTGGAGTACATGCTGTACTAAATGCTTGAGCGCTACAAAAATAAAATAAAGCTGTAAAACCACCATGGAAGAGGTTGGGCCATTGCAATGACTGCCAATATGCTTTTCATCTCTGGGGAAATGCTTGCTTTCTAACAGCAGCTACCGCATATGTTACGGGAGGGAGGAGGGGAACGTAACCTCAGCATAAATGAGGTACAGAGCTGTGGGAAGCAATTGGTGTGTAGAATCAGAAATGCTACAGGCAACTATTATCCTAGTGCTTTATAAAAGATGTGGCTAGGGCTTACAGTGAAAGCCACTGGATTTCCCAAGTTCATGTAAGGTTTTGCTGAGATTTGGAAGCTTCTAAATGTGGTACCAATATTCCAGCAAGAGTGGTGGAATGGTCTGGGTTAGAGAACTACAGCTATTCATTTAACATCTGTAGTCTGTATAAAACTATGGAAATGTTCCTTCAGACCAAGTCAAAAATACTGTGTGTATAGTAGTTCAGCATTATATTGACTATAGTAGACTAAGAGTATCTGTTAGGAAACTACCATATGTAAATTCTTTGTTTCATTGTCATGAACCAGGATGGGATGTTTTGATGCCACAGAACCACATTTTGATGCACAATCCAAAGAAAACTAGACTGACAATTGGCATTCGGTGTCATTGTCACCAGAACAGTTTTCCCAAATTTTAGACATGTGTCATACATAGTTATTACTTTTTTAAAAAAAAAAAGGCAGAGACAAAATATATCTCAACAAATCTAATGTTGGTGTGTGTGTATTTCTGTCTGTCTGTCTATCTATCTATCTATCTATCTATCTATCATCTATCTATCTTCATTCCAGCTAGTTTAACTGATTGGGACACAGATTGGCAAACCAAGATCTGATGAAGCAGAAATGAAAGTAGGTTATTGTTACTAGGGATGGGGGATTCTAACTGGGATCAGTAAATATAAGAAATATGCAACAGACCCTAAGCCTAACATTCAATACATTGGAATTCTTACTGCAGTTAGAAAATACTCTACAACTTACAGTACTTTCCCCCCACCCTCATCTCTATTCTTGTGCCAGTTCAGAAGGCTCTGTGGACAACACACCGTTACTGCCTACCTCTCTGAGTAGACCTATTGTCACGTTTTAGCCCTGCATGCCAAAAGCACAGATGCCCTTCTTAAAGGAAGGGGTGGACATTTGATCTGTGTTGATAACCTTAGTATATTTACATGTAATTTTTTGAGGAAAAAAAGGGTAGTGTCATCTGGTATCTTATTGGCCATTAGGTCCACTTGAAGATAATGGCCATTTTTCTACAGGAGCTACTTACGTAGCTTAACTAAGAAAACTTAACTAAATAATCTCTCCTAGCCCAATCATAAAACTTAACTAAGTAACCTCTCCTGGCCCAGATATCCCAAACCTGATAGAAAAGTCATTTGCCCATCCTCAGATCACTGGCAGAATGGCCCTCCTTCTCCCCATATAGCCAAAGCCCAGTAAAGTAGGTTGGAAGTGGGAGTTATGATTGTGACAATAGCAATTGTGAATAAAAAACAGTTACAGATGAGTTTATCTTTACCTGTTCTGTATTCACAATCACTATAATCATATCTCCTCTCCCAACCTACTTAATGGGCATTAGCCTATTCTGCTAGTGATGAGAGCATGGGTGAATGATGTTTCCATCAGGTTTGGGGAAACTGGGCCAGAAGAAGGTTATTAGTGAAATACTAAACTATGTAGCTGATGTAGAATCATAGATCTGGAAGAGAATACTGAACAATGTTTTGAAATTCTTTACAATTTGTTGAATTTGACCATACTTCTGCTGTGGTGCTTCCAAAAATAATTCCTCTATCTCTGTTTGGCAAGCTGCTTTGCTCCCTTTTTAAGAAGACTCCTCTTCAGGACTATTGTTTTTGCAAAATGTTTTTTGGATCAATTATTTCCACCTAAATCTTTCTCACTTTGTCCATTCTACTGTTTTTAGGGACTGACTTCTCCATTCCTTCCTTGTTTTATGTGCCTAAAATCAAGCTGAACTCCTCTATTTGATGTCTTGTAGTATCTAGTTCTGTAAACTAATAATACTTCAAAATCTGTTAGGAACATACACATATATGACTGGCCCTTACATTTGTGGATATCCTCTTTCAGGCACTGCTGGGGTTGGTATTCCCTTCCACCCTCTGTAGCCCCTGTGCCTGTCCCATGACAGTTTTTGAAGCTGCCCTGTGTGTGCTTCAGGATGGGAAAGCAGAATTGTAGAAGCATGTAACTACATCCTCATAACCAGATGCACAATGATGACAACAGTGTTGAGATCTGTGAGAGTCTTCCAAGGTCTCAATGCTTCTGTAATCATTATGCATTTGTCTATGACTTTCTTGCTTGCTGTGATCCACAAAATGACAATGTTGGTAGTTTCAAGTAAGTCAGAGGGAAGGTATGTCTCAGTGTAGCATAGGTTCATATGTGGATATTTACACTACACTGGGGGGATGTTGGATTGAGGCCCAAATTTGTCACAGTGGATTAGATGATTCAGGCACAGATTTTGCAAACCAGTGTTTGAAAAGTCAACTTTTATTGTTTCTGTTCATCTTGTCCCTCTTACTTCTGTTGTAAAGTTTTTTTTTTTGGACATGGAGAAAAGGGGTAGGAGAAGATGATGAACCTAAATCAGAACAATTTAGGTATTTGTTAGATACTTGTACTCAAAATGTTTGGAAAGTTCTTGATGAGTAGAGCTTTAGTTGCCTAAATGGTTCTGCATTAAGTGGAAGAAGAAGAAACATCTCCTTGGACCAAAAATTGGCTAAGGAAAAGGAAACAAAGAGTAGCCATGGACCAAGTTATTCCAACTGGAAAAGAAATCTCTACCTAAGCCTCAACTGGGAAATATTGTGTAACTGCTTGCTTTTAATTATTTCTAAAACTGACTCTGTAAATAGCCCACTTCTCATCTTTGCTATGCTGTTTCTCTGGAACATTTCATTCTCCAGGCCTTCATATGGCCCTTCTACATTGATTACTTCCAGCTCTACCTTTTGGGTCTGGGCGCTTTGTCCTTCTGTATAAATAAAAATATTGGACCATGTCTCTAACATCTCAGCCTGGCTGTTTAAGCTGTCAACTTAAGCTCAAAATGGCCATAAATGAACCGTTAATAAAGCCATCTGCTGTCTGGTTCTATGCTTTCACTGTCATAATCACCTCCTTGCTAGCCTTAAGAAAAACATCTTTCTCTTCTTAAAACATTGATTCAAGGTTTGCTTCAGGGACTCATTTTTTCCTGATCCCATCATCTTTCACCAGCTCCTCACTTACATCCCTGTCCTCTTCTGCAGCTACAACCGTTTTGCTCTCTTCTCTAAGTAATTTCCTCTAGCTAAGAAATTTTTGCTTCCTGTTGCATTCTCCATTTTCTCTCTTTTAAATCCAACTTCAAAAACCTATTTCTAATATACTGCAGAAGAAGATACCTGAAATAAGTTCAAATGTTCATGAAGATGGCTGTGCCAGGACTACCTCATGCAAAGCCCTATGGAGGGGGCAACTGCGTAGGAGTTTTGGATCCTACGAAGAGCATCTTGGATCCTAGAGTGACAAAGCCACAAAGGATCCTAAGACGTTCTTCCATGAGCAGAAGGAAGTAATCAACTTACAGGAGGACCTTACATCCTTCAGAGGCTCCTGATAGCAAAGCAGAGTAGAGGAAGGTCATTGTCATCAGTTCCCCCTCTCCTCTGTGCCATATTCCACATTGTACCAGAGCATCTGGTATTTAAGGGTAAAAGAGAAACTGTGAAAATGACTTTCATCTTCCATTAGTGCAAAGTGTTCTCTTTCCATAAGTAGAACTCTGCTTGAAGGAGCTTAAGATGCAATCCAATTAAATATTTGTAATTTTTTATTTAAAAGATTTTGATTTTAAATTTGTGTGTTTGTGCTGTGAGATTATATCAGTTTCATTTTATTTTTCTTTCACTTTTATTTTTAAAAAGATAACTGTGCAGCTGCTTTCCTTTGTGGCTTAAAGACACTGGAGCTGTTGATTTGTTTTTAACTTCTTGGTCTACCCTTGCCCATTACTGAAACGCCTACAGGGTTCTGCTGTTCTTTATAATAATCTTTCCACTCTCCTGAATGTATATGTCCCCACAACAAAAGCAGGGTCTGTATGTTGTTCCAAAAACTTTAAGTAATGGCTGGTTATTTGGAGCTGGGCTATTTTCTGATGTTTATCTTGGCATTTGAATGCAGACTGAGATTTTCCAGATTTTGGTAGTTCATTAACACTGAAGATGGGAAATAAGTCATTCATTGAAAAAAAATACAGATGTAGTACCAAATTACTGAATTACTGAACAAATAGGATGTTTCCAACAGAACTCTTTCACAGGCTTCTGAAATCCTTGCCTATACCAATATGAAAAATCATTTTTAAAAACCACTGAGCAATGCCACAGTCATGCAGGGCTCTCTTTATCCTCTTTTTGCCAAACAAAAAATGTTTCTTTTCTCATTCTCCTCCCACACGTTTCTCAACTGCAAACTACCTGGTTCTTCTACTCCATAGCGATTTGGCTGACTTTTGCACAGTGGCAACAATAGTGAAGGAGAAAAACATAATGACCTTAAACCAATTGCTAATACCATCTGGTTCAGATCCATGAAATCAGCTGGTGAACATGAAGGCAACAGATCCATGGAATCAATTGGTGAATGTGAAGGCAACATTAATGTACATTAATGTAATCTAGCAATTGGATTTAGGCTGGTGGCTCCAAAATGATATGAGAGATGTGGAAACCAGCCCATCTCCAAAATTCTTATTCCTACCCATTACTACGTCAAGCCCATCCTGATCACATTAATCACAAAGGTCTAAGGGACAGATTTAAACATGTTCCAAGACAGAACACTCTTGGAAACCTCTCTGTGACAGGGCTGTCAGAGTATACACTGAGAAAAGCAGGGTGGTGAGGTCTTGAACTCTTGCACTCTGTGACAAAGTGATTTCAATATTACATCAGGCAGTTTCAAAGTGATTTCAGCAAAGTAGCAAGCTAGCTCTATTACCAAGCCAAAGATTTCAAGCACTACCAGTACTTTAATTCTCTTATTCTTTACTGACTAAAATAAATCCATTTGCTTGAAAACTTGGTCAACTTTCTTTATCTACCTGTTAGATAGGAAATCATCTTTAACTGGAATCATATCATTAATTCCTCTTTTTTCAGAATGGAGGGCCAAAGTGTTGATCTTAGACCCCGTGGAGAAGTATGCTATGCATGTGTCGGCTCTAAGATACATTGAAAACCATAAAAACAGGTTGTTGGGTTTTTTTCACAAGAAGGTATACTCTTAGGTCTCATGTAAGCAGTAAATATTTACTCTTGCTTTCCAATAGGAGCACAGGTTAATCTTGGCACAGTTTATGAACGTGCTCCTGCTGCATCATATCTTTGGCCATTAGATCTTGCAGTCTTCACTAACTGTGTTCCAGTGGTGTGGTGAATTTTTGTTCATTGTACAAAATAAATAAAATTATTTTAACAAGAAAAAGAGAATAGGAGTTGTAAAATCAGAAAAACCAGGTGTAATGGATGTGGCAAAAATGAGCACCGAATCTGGTGTTTTTATAAGCATTTTTAGACCAAGGCAGTCAAAGAAGAGTGAGAGGAGTCAATAGTGAAAATAGGATGGATTCCCTTGCTCAGATCAATAAAGACAGAATCTTGTGTCCCAAGCTGTAAAATATGAACCATAAAGGGACAAAGGGAGGGGGAGGCATCACACATTTTGCTGGGACGATAAAGGCTACAACTTTATTGATGACAGTACCAGTGCAGCTGTTGCTTTTGCATAAGGATTGAATCCCCAACATGGATTTTGATCAAAAAGGATATTGATAAGCTGGAATATGTCTAGAGGAGGGCAATCAAAATGGTAGAAGGTCTGGAAACCATGCCATATAAGGAGAAGCTTAGGGAGCTGGGTATGTTTAGCCTGGATAAGAAAAAGTTAAGAGGCAACATGATAGCCATGTTTAAATATTTAAAGGGATGTCATATAGAAGATGGAGCAAACTTGTTTTCTGCTGCCCTAGAGATTAGGACATGGAGTAATGGCTTCAACCTCCAGGAAAAGAGATTCCATCTAAACATTAGGAAGAACTTCTTGATGGTAGAAGCCATTCGATAGTGGAATGTGCTGCCTCAGAGTATGCTGGAGTCTCCTTCTTCGGAGGTTTTTTTAAAGAGACACTGGGTGACCATCTGTTGGGAATGCTTTGATGGTGTATTCCTGCATGGCAGGAGGTTGGACTGGGTGGCTCTTGTGGTCTCTTCCAGCTCTATGATTCTATGGCCCACCTGCCACATATGATGTCACCAGAAACTAGGTTAAAACAGGACACCCTGAAAAAGTGTCAGGAAGTACCAGGTTTTATTCTTGTACAAATTAATTTTACACATCCTGAAGTGTTTTGTGTGGCATCCTGGCATTACCAAAGACTTTTTATTCCCACCCCCCCGGTTTGTTGAAATTAACCAAGTACTTTCCAAAATGAAATGTTTCAGCTACTTGTCTGTGTGTTTCTGCTCCCTCAAATCCAGGAAAGATAGCCACCAAGTAAATGCAGCTATTATTTCCAGAATACAGATTCAACAGTGATCAAGCAAGGGAAACAGGAATGTATTCACTAAAACAAAATGATCCTAATGCCTAACTAATATAATATTGCTAAAGTGCTTTAGCAATTTGACTATAACTCCCTGATTTCTTTAAAGGTTAAGTGGAAAATGGTGAAAATAAATTTCTGCAGTGTTGCATTAGACTCTACATAACATGTGATGAGTGGGAGAGGAAGGAAGAGACAAGGAAGACAAAGCCAGAATATTTCAAAAGAGAAGGATAGTCGCAAACCTGTGAATATGCAGGAATAATCAAAACAAAAAGAACTGGGATCTCTCAATACTTTATTTTTTTATTAATCTTTTTATTAAGATTTTCTGTATAAAATAAAATTGAGCAAATATCAAACATAGATTACATATTACACAGATGTACATTCATGTCATTTCAAAATATCTCATACAAAACTTAGAAAAAGTTCTCTATGAAGTATAAAACCATTATTTTCTTCCTCAGATACTTTCTTATGAGGCCCCTTCCCCTTGTCCTTCCTCCCTCTCCAACCCCTTAAGCCCCATGGATAACGGTATTGTATTCGTATACCGTCAGTTCATCTTTTTCCCTCCTTTCGCTTCCCATGATCCTTCCCCCCCTCTCTCCCGAACCTTACTATCTTTTATTTGCGTTTTCTCTGGTCTAATCTCCTGCTTGAATTTGTCTTAAACTAAACCTCCTTAATATGAAATCTCTTTTCATTGTCATATTCTATCCTAGTATTCACTGCCTGGTACTGTATATTTTCCATTTATTATTTTCTCATTCTACATTCCACCTTTAATGTACAAGTTGCCACATTAGACCTGCTCTTCTCCTCTGTACTTTAATCTCTAATTCTCCTTCACCCATTTGATAACTGAATTCCATTGCTTTTCAAACTGTTGGTTTGAATTTCCTTTCAGCATGTTGGTCAGCTTTTCCATTTTAATAATATCCATTACTTTAATCTTCCATTCTTCATGGGGAGACTTTGTTTCTTCTTTCTAGTGCTTTGTGTAGCACAGTCTTGCTGCAGTTATTAAATTTAACAGTATCCTCTTTTTTGTGTTCCTTTGATTGCTCCTTTCAATCATGTTTAATAAATAAGTTTCAGGAGTCATCTCATATTTAATATCAAGAATCTTTGTAATGCTGTCATGGATCTTTTTCCAGTATTTTTTTGCTACTCGGCAGGACCACCATGTATGAAAGTAGGTTCCTGATGTTTTCCCACATTTCCAACACTGGCCATCCCCTTTATGTGTTATCTTCTTTAATTTTTGAGGCGTCATATACCACCAATGAATTGTCTTATAGAAATTCTCTCTCAGGCTTAAACTTTGGTTACATGTTATATCTTCACTCCATGCTCTTTCCCATTTTTCCAAAGGACCTCTCAATACTTTAAAGCAGTCTGGTTGAGCCCATAGTTTCTCCTAAATGCTCTGCTGAAAGGGTGGATATTTGCAGTACCATTTTTAACAGAAAAATGAGATAACAGCACTATAGGGATAGCATTTGAAGATGGACAGTCTCCAGCGTGAGCAGTCTGGTAAATGGCCATGTGTAAGCATAAGTTTTCCTTTCACAGCAGGACAATCCTGTATAAATCTGAGAAGTGAACACAATGAAGAAGCAAAGGCATGTCATGAGCATGCCCAAAGCTCACAATCCCCAAAGCATGTATTTGTGCCAAAATAGTCATACTCCTTATGGCCTTCATTTAGAGCTCAGTAATTTAATCCTACCAGCTAAAGTCTGAATTTCCATTAAGCTGTTTTGCAGGATGAAAAGACTAAAAAGTGCTGGCTGAAGTGACATGATTTATACCATGTTCCAAAACTTAAGCTGAAGAGAGGAAAGAGAAGACAAATCCTCACCACTGGAACCAACTACACTTTCTAGTTTTCAGTCTTATGCAATACTACAGGGCCAAACTTTGGCACTGCTATAGCTCAATCACAATTTGCTCCCATTAACAAATATTCTCCCACAAATGCACACACACAAAAAACACCCTATTAAATCAAACAGATGTTGGTTCCAATGACTTTTGCCAAACTCTGCTATGATTTAGAGCTCCTGGTCTAAATTTCTTCTCAACAATGGAAATGTCTTTAAAACCCCAGTGGGACCTTTCCAATAACACAGTCAACCAAACCCACAACAGGCATCATTCTTATTAGGTAACTGTCCTAATAGTCTTGTGTATGAGTTTGGCAACTACAGAACCACATGCTTGCAAGTATTCCTGTCTAGTAAAATGACCATCATTGGCAGGTGTGGGCAGGAAAGGAAAAGCACCCATGTACTACAGAGGCCACTGTGGTCTCACGCATCTTTTTGTGTTCTGCACACACATATATCTCCTTTCTTCCACTGCATCTCCCCATCTCTGGAGGCTAAGAAGCCTAGAAAAAGGAACTGAGGTAAGATTAAGAGTACAAGTGTGTGTTTTGACAGGTTCCTTTTCATGGTATCTACTGTCCAAAATTCTTACTCCTTGAAACAGGTGGCATGTTGTATTTTTGATGCCAGACACAGGTGATAAGAACAATTGCTTAGTGCTAATTAACCAATGAATTATCCTGCTTTTCTCCCAATATGGAACCCAGGTGGCTATTAAAAGAAAACAGAGGTTAAACAAGAGGTAATGCAAAAGTTCAAAACAGCCAAACAATTGCATCAAAACATAAATTTGAAGCTGTTAAACACCTTGTAGTAATGTTTAAAATGCAACTCATCCAAGTTAAAAGACCTTCTGTAGTTAGCACTCAAAGGCCTGACTAAACAGGAAGGTCTTTGCCTCCCAGTGGAAAGAGAATTCAGATGGGGCCAATCTGACTTCCTGTGGAAGAGAATTCTATAGTCTGAGTAACAACCACTAAGAAGGCTCTCTCCCACATCCTCACCTAATTTTCCTACGATGGCGATAGGATTAAGAGAAAGCCTTCACTCACAGATCTTCAAATTTCAGCAGGCTCATATTTAACATTATATATGGTCTTTCAGATAATCTGGGTGCATATCAGGCTTTATTGCTCATAACCAGCACTTTGAAAAGTGTCCAAAAGTATCCAGTGAAACAGTTTCAACAGGGGAGTCTCAGTTTCAACAGAGGAGCCTCAGCTTACTTTAAAGGGTAGCATGAATATTGTGGAGGACACTGGAAACCATACATTCCCCACTGATATTTTTAGAGAAGGCTATACCACATCAGGCAAAACTGTTCGACCAACATGGAGGGGTTTTATCCATACAGAGTGAGGGTGAACTGTTTGTCCATATGGAGTGAGAACAATACATAGGATGCTTCCTTGTACCTAGAACCATTTACTTTTTTTGTAATACAGATCTAGAAACCTTAGGCTGGTGGATTCTGGGAAGTCATAGCCCATAAATTAAATTGCCTTAGTCTGCTTATACCAGGCCAGACTACATATCCCTCCAGCTCATCACTGTCTACTCTTAGGGCTTTCTACACTACATTGTTATAGTGCTGTTATTCCACTTTCAATATCCTGTGTAATTCTGGAGTTTGTAGTTTACTGAGCCAAAGAGCACTCTGGCAGGGAATTCTGTAGGCTCTTTCCTAAACTGTAAATCCCAGGATTCCATAGGATGTTGAAACTGGAATAAGAGCACTATAATAGTATAGGACAGAAAGGCCCCATAGTGTTTTGTGGTATCATTACATTTATTAAGGTTTGTTCAATTGGTGCAAACTAGAGATGCACCAACCAAATCCTTGAATCCTCTCTGCACTAAAATAGGCAAACCAAATCTTTCAAATCCACCAACCAAATAGTTTGTTGGAGACCAGGACGCCTGAAAACCTGGAAAACCAGACACACAGGGGGAGATGGCAAGTAGGTGAATTTTTTTCCCTTGGAGTAATAATGGCCTTTGCTAACAATTTCAGAAATTACATCTGGGGTTGTATTCTAAGATACTTAAATTGAACACTTCATATTTAAGTTCAGCACTTGACTGGAAGGTACAGGCTTGAGATTTCAACAACAGCTGAAACATTCCTTTGCACAGCTCCCTTGCAAACCTCTTTCATACACAATTCTGGGGTTTGTAGTTTTACAAGGTGTCACAGCCTTCTCTGACAAAGTGTGCTGGTGCATCATCAAACTACAAACCCCAGGATGTCAGAAGGAGCTATGCAAAGAAAATCTAGTTTTGACCTGGACTATCTCTGTACTGTGGTATGTGGATTAATCCACATTTTCCTGCCTGTGTAGGAAAGGCCTTCATGTCATTTTCAATCTGGGGAGATCCTGAGGTAAAACTATGACAATTGTCCTGGCCAGATTTCTTCAGAGGGAGGTTTACCTTTGTCTAGGCTTTTGCTAAGACTGAGAGTGTGTGTCTTGCCCAAGATTATCCTTCTTTCCCTGTTTTTTAAACCTTTTTGGCAAAAAAGGATTCGAAAGATTTGAGATTTGTGGATTCCCAGAACCTTCCAGGGATTCGGATCCGGATTTGGATTTGGAAAATTCTGGATTTGTCCCATCCCTAGTGCAAACATACTAGGACCCTTTCCGCAACTCACCTTTTTGCAGAGCTGGGGTGCGAGGATTGTGGAAGAAGCCTCTAGCGACAGGCTCTTGCATCCCGGTTCCTTCAGCTCCACAGCTGCTGCCTGCTTGCGTGAGAGCCCCTCCTTTTCCTTCCACAGTGCAGCCTGGGAATCGCACACCATTTTTGGCTCATAGCCGAAAAGGAAAAAGTGCACGATCGGTACCTGCCAGACCCTGGAGCGTCGCACGATTGTGAGTGTGTCATGTAGATCACTTGTCGCAGTCACGCAATGCTTGAAGGGTCCTTTTGCATGGCAAATGCCATGTGAAAAGGGCCTAGGAAAAGGAAAAGAAAGAAATGGGAAGAGAGAACAAAATGAACATCAACAAACAGGTGAACTGGAATTACTCCCTTCCTTTTACTTTCAGATCCCAGATCAATATTGACAGACGTTTGCTCCAACCTTAGTTTTTACACTATATAGCTCACTGTAAATATAGATTTTACCTCAGGAGTTATATTAGAGATTTCCTGCAGCCAGGTCTGTTTGACCAACTTTGCATTTTTATATATGGAACAGTGCCTATGTGAACACTTTTCATGAGTCTTTCTCTTACTTTTTTTTTTTTGTTTAAAATATTTACATACTGCATTTCAGCTCACCAGTGGCCCCAATGTGATGTACAACAGATAAAATCATTTAAAATGTTAAATACATAGATGAAATGTTCTGAAACAAACTGATAATTTAAAAGTAGAAAGTTAAAACAACAAACAAATCTCAGGGATCAAAGGCCATGCAGAATAGCACTGCCTTAGCTGCCTGCTGGAAGCTCAGAGGAGATGGAACCAGCCTAACTTCCACTGGCAGGGAGTTCCACAGTCAGGTGTTATCATACCCTACCACCCCTCCTACAAGATATGGGATTTTCATAAATTGGACTTATTAATGACCAGAGAACATGAGCAGGGTCATGCTGACCAGAGATGTGTTTGGGGTCATGAAAGTTCAGATAGGATTATGTGGAAAACCCTGAAGTTGATGGATTTGTGCTAATTCTTTCACTGCTTCAGGCATTTTTGACAACAGAGAAAGACACATCACTCTGATTGGTGAGCAATCAGAGGCCATCCCTTGATCTTATCCTACAGAGATCTTCCTTGTACACTCTACCTGACTGAATATTAAGAGATTGCCTTGAGTCCCATCAATGTTTTGTCACTCCAGATTTAAAGCAATCATCTCATTCTGGACCGTCTTGTCAGTCCCATGGGAAAGCCATTACACCTTTCTCAATGGACCCTTTCAGGGTGTGAAATAGGGTATAAAAACCCTAACTTCAACCCCAGCTAGTTGTAGTATTAATACATAGAATTTAGTCCCAACTGCCGCTCCTCCGTTCTACCCTCAGACACTGTCTAAGCCCTCTGCTGTGACCTCCTTCTCCAAGGCTGGTAACTGTCACCCTTTTTTACCCCAATCTCTTCTATCCAGCCATTCTCATCTCACTTTATGATAGCCATGTATGGTTCTTAAGAGTGTCTGATTTCTCATATGTTTGTCAGTTCAAATAAAATACTTTGTTTAACTGTAACTGGAGTTGTCTCTATACATAGGTGGTATACATAGGTGAAAAGATCCCGCTGTTACCTTCCTCTTGCAGGGCTCCTTTGAGCTATAATTTCCCCAAATTCTAAGGAGACACTGGCATTGCAAGTGGACCCCAATGTTCCTCACCTCTACGATAACACAGGGTGGTGCTTCAGAGAAAGCTATGTTGTGTGTGCACACTAACCTAGACTTTTGGAGTACTGGGAAACAGAAAAGTGCCTCTGTTGAGGATCTCAGAGAAAGCAGGTTCATAAAGGAGGACATGCTCTTTTGGATATCCTGGACCTAAGCCATTTAATACTTTATACATCAAAACAACATCTTGAACTGACCTAGGAAACATCTTGGAAACCTGTGCAGTTCTTATAAGACAGGTGTTATGTGGTCTCTATACATAACACACACAATAGTCTGGCTGGTGCATTTTGCACTTGTAGTTTTCATATACTTTTCAAGGGCAGGTTCATGTAGAGTACATTACAGTCCTAGTTACTGGTTATTTATTTGATACTCTGACAACTAATAACTGAGGAAGTACTTTTCAGTGAATGAATGGATCAGGAGTTTCTGAAATCACCAGAATACAGTGTGAACTCTACTTTTCAATCAAAATAGCAAGTTAATACCAATGCGTAGCATTTTAAGGTTTCTGTCGCCTTGTGTTCTACTGCAGTGATTCTTAACCTTTTCTTTATGACGGAACCCCAAGACTTAAGATGTTAATATCTAAATTTAGATTTAAATATTCAAATATGTATTTCTTTATTAAAGGCTTCTAGAGACTAGGATTCAAATCACTATTCAGACACTGAGTGACCTTGGGAGCTTTATTTATTAATATGTTTTACAGTGAATATTGTTTTTGGGGTTTTATGATTTTATATTCTTTTAATGTTTTTAACTGTTTTAAATGTTTTTAATGTGTTTATTGTTGGAAGCTGTCTTGGGTCCCATTCCAGGACAAAGGTGGTCTACAAATCTATCTATCTATCTATCTATCTATCTATCTATCTATCTATCTATCTATCTATCTCATTCTCTCAGCCTCAAAGGAAGGCAATGGCAAACCCCCTCTGAAAAAAATCATGCCAAAAAACCCCTGTGAGAGGTTCACCTTAGGATTGCCATAAGTCAGAAGCAGCATATAACAACAAAGTGCCTCTGACAGGGTGAGGTTCTTTCTAGCCATCATGTCTCTCCCCTTTGAAAACTGGCAAGATTTATTACCCTTGTCTTTCTGTGACGCTGAGAGAATGTTACTTGCCTGAGGTCACTCAATGGGTTTCATTGGCTGAGTGGGGATTCAAATCCTGGTCTCCAGAGTCATACTTTGGATGTGCATGCACCTGCCACCATGTCTTCTTCATAAAGGATGTGGCAGCAGGGAGGGTGTGGATGCCGAAACTGCTCTGTCATTTGCAAATGACAGAGCAGTTTGGGTTCATGCACATGGCTGCTGTATTGTCCCTCAGCACCCACATTCCCTGCTGCTGCATCCTTGACGGAAGGGACATTGCAGAAGGCATGTCTGTGTACCCAAACTGCTACTGCCTATGCCAAGAGGGAGCTGTTTTGACACCCGAATGCACACACCCTGCTGCCACATCCTTGTTGCTGCTGCTGCTGTTGGTGTCCAGCAGCAGGGCTTTGCAGATCCCCTGTGAATGCTCCACAGACCACCAGAGGTTCATGGACCCCCAGATTAAGAACAACTGTTCTAGTATAGTGCTCAGTGTAATCAAATGGGAGAAATTCATGTATTGTTCTACTGAAACAAATGGATTGAGACCAATCATGTCAGTTCAATTGTGGCTGTGGCTTAAGCAATTATTCTTATACATGTGGCTTAAAGAACTTTCACAAGTCAAAATCTTCATCAGACACAAAAAATTCAGTATTGAACATGTTTTCTTTTTTATTTCTCCACAAAAGGACATTTTGCAAAAATGTTGTGCTTCATGTAATATAGGTTTCACTTTCAAAATGAGGGTTAACTCTGTGAATTAAAGACAAACATCAGAAATAGGAAGGAATGACCATAAAATATACTGTCCTACCTTAAAATGCAGATTGTTCACATGCAAGCATTTTATTAAATATTCATTTTGACACAGAGGGGGTAATTAGAAAGGAAAGGGCCTATTTAGAAGGGATGCCATGTAGAGGAAGGAGAGGGCTTGTTTTCTGCTGCTCCAGAGACCAGGACAAGGAGCAATGGATTCAAGCTGCAGGAAAGGAGATTCCACCTGAACCTCAGGAAGAACTTCCTGACAGTCAGGGCTGTCCGGCAGTGGAATCTGCTGCCTCAGAGTGTAGTGGAGGCTCCTTCCTTGGAGGTTTTTAAGCAGAGGCTTGATGGTCATCTGTCGGGAGTGCTTTGAGGGTGTTCCTGCATAGCAGGGGGTTGGACTGGATGGTCCCTGTGGTCTCTTCCAACTCTACATTTCTATGATTCTATGATTCTATTTGGGTCATTATACCCTAAAATAAAATTTTTGCCTCCAAATGAATGTTTACTCAGATTTCTAGCATTACAATAACTTAAAACTTCAACATTTAGGGCCTTATCACACTACACTATTATAGCACTGTTTTTCCATTTTAACTGCCATGGCAATATCGCATAGAATCATGGGATCTGCAGTTTAGAAAGAAGCATGTAGAATTCTCAGTCAGAGAGCCCTAGTGCCTCACCAAAACCCAGAATTCCATAGGGTGCAGCCAAGGCAGTTGAAGTGGAATAATAGCCCTATTACAGTGTCGTATGATAAGGACCTTAGAATGCCTATAGTTTAGGCATTCAAATAAAAGAAACAGGTAAAGTTATCAATACATAAGAGATGTAGGTGTGAATGATTTTTAGCATCTCACTTTCTTCGGTGTTATAAGTTTGAAGACTGAGGGAAAAATTCACTTGGGAGCAGGATTATTGGGGGGACCATGCACTCATTTTGCCTTCCTCTCATGCATGCCTGGTTTGACTCACTGAAATAAAGGAATCCAACTATTTCATTTTAAATAAACTGACAGGATCACAGGGAAGTTGGTGTTCTGTGACCAATTCCACAAAGCAGCAAAATAAAATTAAAAATGTCATCATTCAGTGATGCATCCCATCCAATGGCCAGGTCTGTAAGAGACCACACCACACACACGGTCAGGAACAGATGCCACAGAGATAGTCTGTGTAAAAGATTTGCCCCTGCATTTCGGAAGACTGCCATTTTGCTTCATTTTATTGGTCTGCAAAGAGGATTTTTATCTTTTAACAGTTGTCCTTTCAACGGCATGGAGTGCCAAGTGATTTATTTGTTGTTGTGAGAATGTTGCCAACAGCATAGCTCTGTTCTTATCTTGGATGCATTTAATCGAAAACAAGCGCAGCACATCGGTGTCAGAGATCCTGATTAAGGCGCAAAGAGAGCAACCCGGAGAAGCAAAGTAAAAGGCTCTATTACAAGAACTCCTTTCTAAAAACAGAAAAGTTATTTAGAGTGCTAAATGAGGGCTGCATTCAAGGGGGGTGTTGACAGATGACTGGCAAGAAGTGGGGGAAAAAATCCCACAACGTCAGTTTACTCCATATAGAGCTTAGGGTAGATAGACAAGAAGCAAAGACACTTCAGGTCACACTGGTTGTCTAATGTTATTAGCATTGTCCTCAATAGGGTAGGTTGCAATATTCTGCTTCCCCAAATCTGGGCACTGAATTAGCATATTGTGCAAATTATTCTAATTATGCAAAGTTACTCTAATTTGCACTTAATTATGCAAATTCAGATATTAATTGTGATTTGTTTCTTCTACTATATTTCAATCTTCATACCCTTTTTTACAGTTACAGATAATCTGAAAGATCTTGTTGTTGTTGTGTGCCTTCAAGTCATTTCTGACTTATGGAGACCCCAAGGTGAACCTATCCCAGGGTTTTCTTGGAAATATTTGTTCAGTGGGGGGTTGCCTTTCCCTTCCTGTCAGACTAAGGCCCTTTTCACACCTTACCTCGTCATGGCAGCGGGGAGCGCCGCTTGCACGAGCCACTCACAACAGCTCTTCTTCCTCCCGCGTTGGCTTCCTGGTAGAGCGACCGTCGCACTAGCGCCCCGCCCTTTCCTTCCGCAGCACAGTCTGGGAGCTGTAGGCTGCGCTGGGGGAAGGAAGTGCGACCGCCCCAGCTCACCGAAGCACCGCACATGCTAGGGTGCCGCGAGCATTGCGCGAGTGTGCAGTATTTTCGGCTTACAGACGAAAATATAAAAATGTGTGCTCGCCTCGCTTCAGCCTCGTGAGCATCGTGCGAGTGGGAGTGTGTCATGAGGAGCGACGCTCCCACTCATGCGACACTCAAGGGGCACTCGCACACAAAAAAAGCATGCGAAAAGGGCCTAAGAGAATGTGACTTGCTTGAGACTACAGAGTACAGTTTAAAGTGCTAGACTTGAAGACTCAAGTTCAAATCTCTGCTTGGTCGTAGAAATAACCATGTGGCCTTGGGTTACTACTACTTCTCAGCCAAGCTACCTTATAGACCTGCCTTTGCTTTTTGTACCATTCATGCCATTCACTCACCTGTTTCTACACTGTACCCTCCCTTCTTCGCTATCCTTTCTCTTCCCTCACTCTCCCACTCCCACACCTCGCTCTCCTATCCCACTTCCTCCTTCCTTCACTTCATCTCACATCCTCACACTCCATGCCTCTCTTTATTCTTGCACTCCACTGCTTGCCTCTTACTCCTTCCTCACTTTGTACCCTCACAATGAGCACCTCCCTTGTTTCTTGCACTCTGCATCTCACACCACAGACTCTCCCTTTCCTCTTTCCCCTTGCCTCACTTCACACTTTCACAGGGCATCTCTCCAGTACCTGCACAGCTTACTCTTCATTCCTTCATCTCTGAAAGACAGAAGTGGACTTGTTTCTTGCAGAACAATTTCACAGAAGTGTAACCTTCACATTTTCCTCCATATCTCAGTTCCTACAAGGACTAGAGACCTAGCTTTAAAAAAATAAAACCTTGGAATCCAGACCATATGATAATCCAAATCAGCTCTGGGTGACGTGCCTAGAACTTGAGTAAAACTCAGCCAAACTGGGGAGGTAGCAACCCTAGCTGTATAAGGACATTTGGACTCTACATAGAAAAGTGTCAGCTACTTACAGTCTATCACTGATACAGTCTACCATCTTTTCATGATCATTGTAGCAGCTCCTATTGAACCTCTAGGTATTATATATTAGTGATGTATTTAAGTCTTTTACTCTAAGTCTTAAGTCAAGTTTCAAGTCCTTGAAGATACTTTCAAGTCAAGTCTCAAGTCTGGAAGCAAACTTTATACCCCAACCAAAATTATTGAATAGAGTGAAATAAATTCAGTTTTAACAATTTAAGCAGAGTCGGCTCTCCACATTTGCAATTTTGCCATCTGCAGCTTTGGAAGTGGGAAATAGGATCCTATCTTACTCCCCATTACTGAAGATTCAAAAACTTTAAAAGGAAGGATCCTTCTTCCTTAAGCCCGTTACCTAATGCATTTGCTGGTCCCCTCTGAGAAATGCACCCTGCACTCTGGGGTGAGTCCTGCATTTTGCTCTAGGAAACATTTTAGAAGGCTCCTCCAATATGCAGCAGGGACAGACCCTTGAACAGACCTCAAGCCTGCTACAAACCCATTGCCTAACCTGTTTGCTGTTCCTGTCTGAGAAATATACCCACACTTTGGACTTGAAACAAATTGTCATGTGACCACTAGGCAAAAAGAGATAGAAGCGTTGTTCAAAGTTATAAGGTTTCTGGATGAATATGTTATGTTACTGAACCAAGGGCATCAAGTCAGTCATTAAAAATATACAAGTCTCAAGTCGAGTCAAGTCAGTGCATCATTTATGGCTGAGTTGAGTCCGAGTCAAATCACTGAAGTGACTTAAGCCTGACTTGAGTCTGAGTCTATCGACTCGAGTCTACATCATTGTTATATACATATAGTGTATGTATGTATATGTATATATATGTGTGTGTGTGTGTGTATAGGCATTATATATATAGGTATTTTATATATATGTGTGTGTATGTGTGTGTGTGTGTGTGTGTGTATTTTATATATATAGTATATATATAGTCCAGAGGAACAAATGAAGAGATATCTCCATATTGCCTGCAACAGAAAGTCTTTATAAGCCTACTTAATACACAGCCAGTGTGTAGCAAGTTGCTCCTTCTCAAAGTCTACACTCTCACAGATAAGAAGAGAATTCACATCATATAGATTATCAAAAACAGATAGACTCCATTTGAAACTTGATTAAATTGTTGCATCAGTGCTTAAATCTGCCTTTTCTGTTAGCACCTACAGCTAAAGCTAACTAACCAGTGAGCTGAACACCAGTTTTTTCTGCCTTGTTCACTGCTTGAATGCACAACCAGCTTGGCTTCTTGCCTATTCCAGGTTTAACACATTTTGTATTTAATACAGCCAAGGGCAATTTGCACTCAAAAATACCCAGTTGTGGTTCTTCTTTTTTTGTGTGTGCAAAGTATGCCACTATTATAACCAATAAGTAATGGGTTTAAATGGGGGGGAGAGAAGCTAAAATGAAGACTGGAGGACTAGAAAGACCATGAGTACATGTACAAAGAATTACTTAACAAAAACAAAATTAGAAATGTTTAGTCTTCTTAAAAAATTCAGCTGTTTTAGTTAGAACATGTAATCCCTCATACAAATGCTATTCATTCAGAAAGGAGCTCTGATTACATTGGAATAATGTCCATCATCTGCTTGTTTGTGACATTTTTTTTCTTTTTTCTGGCATTTGCATCTGCTATTTCTCCTTTCAAATGATTTGTAATATAATTGCATGTTAATGGTTTTAACCTTGTGTTACTTCCTACTGCTATATAAGGGACATGTTTCTAGGTCAGGAATTAAGCCATCTGATATTAGGAACTGGTAGATTTTTCTCCCAAATATGATAAGGACCAACATCATATTTGTGCTGTTGGCTGTTTCTTCTTGTGCTGGAAATTTACCATGGACCAGCAGCCAGTGCATTATAGACTGGCACTGGTCCATGAACCTCCTCTTTGAGTAGCTCTGCCCTAGATTAACTTCTGATAGAAGTACTGCAAATTCATGCATCCCAAAGATGATTGTTTTAACTACTTGTTATGGTTGAACCAGAGGATTGAAAAGGTTTTTTTTCCCCTCTACAGTTTCTAGAATTCTTTAGTTTCTAGTAGTCTTTAAAAGAGAACCAGCATTGTGTAGTGGTTTGGATGTTGGACTAGGACTCTGAAGACTAGGGTCTGAATATCCAGTCAGTCATGGAAACTCATTGGGTGACCTTGAGCAAGTTACAGTCTCTCAAACTTTGGCCATTTCTGCACTACATTGTTATAGTGCTACTTTCAACATCCTGTGGAATTCCAGGGTTTGTAGTTTACTGAGGCCAAAGAGCTCTCTGGCTGAGAATTCTAAATTCCTCTCCCTAAACTGCAAAGCCCAGGATTTCATAGGCCCTTCTATGAACTAATCTTGCCTAGAAAACTCCATGATAGGTTCAGCGTAGGGTCATCATAAATCAGAAATGACTTGAAGGTATACAACAAACACTTTTTAAAAGGGAAGCTAGCATGGTATCATGATTTGAATGTTGGACCAAGATTCCAGTAGCCCAGGGCTCAATTCCCCACTTAGCCATGGAAACTCACTGGATGGACTGACAAATCTCCTTTGAATAAATCTTGCCAAGAAAACCCAATGATGAAATTACCATAAGTCAAAATTAACCTGAAGGTACATAACAACAATAAAACTTTTTAAAAGTTACTTTCTCATGCGCTGCACTTGCCAATGTCTAGTTCAAATTTCCCCACCATTTCAGACCATCTCTTAGTTAAATTAAGTGATTTTTCCCAGAACTGATTAATTCTCTGTGCTAGTAGTCTGCTCAATAAATAGACTTAAATATTCCATATGCCAATTTAACTTATTTTGCATTGTAACTTGGAGTCCGTTGATACTACTGCGGGCAGAAATATGCACTCCACAAATATAGCCATATCATTCCACTGTCATGGCTGCATCCTATGGAATCCAGGGGCTTGTAGTTTGGAGATGCAACCAAGTTCCATGTTTGAAAATTCTGAATGTTGTTATTGTTTGCCTTCAAGTTGTTTCTGACTTGTGGCAGCCTTAATGTCAACCTACCATGGTTTTTCATGACAAGATTTGTTTAGAGGGGGATTGTTTTAATCCTTCTCTGAGGATGAGAGAGTGTGACTTGTCTAAGGCCACCCAGTGGGTTTCCACGGCTGAGTGGGCATTCAAACCCTGGTCTCCAGAGTCATAGGCCCTTTTTGCACCTTACCTTGTCACGGCAGTGGGGAGTGGTGCTTGCGCAATCAGCCACTTGCGCGAGCTGCTCACAACAGCCCTTTTTGCCTCCCGCATCACCTTCCTTGTAGCGCGACCGTGGCACTCGCGCCCCGCCCCTTCCTTCCGCAGCGCAGTCTGGGAACTGTAGGTTGCGCGGGAGGAAGGAAGCACGACTGCCCCTGCTCGCCAAAGCACTGCACACAGGTAAGTGTGCGAGGGCGCCGCGAGCATTGCACGAGCCTGCAATATTTTCGACTTAAAGCCAAAAATCAAAAAATGTGCATGTGCCCCGCTTTAACCTCATGAGCGTCGTGCGAGTGGGAGTGCATCTTATGAAGCGACGCTCCCATTCACATGATGCTCAAGTGGTGCTCGCGCAAAGAAAAAAGCATGCGAAAAGGGCCATAGTCCAATGCTCAAAGCACTTTACCACACTGGCTCTCTGTAAATATGTGTGTAGAAAAAGCTAATACAGTCATTGATGGGGAGTCCACTGTCTCATTTTGACTTGAACCTCATTTTGACTTGAATGGGAGGTGGGAGGTTTCAGTATACACCATAAGGCCAAGAGAGTAGCCCTCTGTGCCCCATCCAGAAAGGGACTTGCATCCTCATAAGCTGAACTTACATGCATGTAGGTCACCAACAGGATTCCAGGCATTGTGTGAATCCTGATTAAATGGAAGAAGCCAGAAGAAGAGGAAAGCATATCAGCCTGGGAACTGAAAATGGCATTGAAAAGTATTTACCAGAATAAATAGTAGAACATTACTGGACAAGAGTGGACAAAAAAGTCATTCATATGACTGAAATGTGTTCAGGAAAAGTTTCTAACACTCTGAAATTACTAGTTTGTAGCTGAAACTGGAAAATAATTTAGTGCAGTTTTAATTTTCACATGAGTACAATATGATCAAAGCTTCCAGGAGTCTGTTTTCCCTTGTGCTATAGCTTCTTTATTATCTGCCAATGGTTTATCCACCACTGGAAGAATTGATGTCCTGTATGTGAGAGTGCACATGTGTTTTTGCAATCAGCCAGTAAAGTTTGCACTATTCTAAAATCCAACTGAAAGGAGATATCTGGAGAGACGCACTAAACCAAATGTTCTCAATGTTAATTTAATATACAATATTGTAATGGTAATAATATAAGAAATGTGAACTTGGCTTAACTCTCTGAACTGTGGAGAATGAGTTTAAGTTACATCTCCAAGAAGTCAAAACTGTTTTTCCCTTATTTTCTAATGACTTTGAATCACACCAGCTTCTGCCTGTGCACTTTACCACACTTTGTTTGCAAATGGTTATTCTCTTATTCCACAACTTTCTACTTAGGTTATCCTGATATCTTTGGGATCACGTGCTTGAAAAGATACTGTCCACAAATATTATGGCTAGCATTCCAACATGCTTGATGTTGATCCCAAAGTTGAGGCTTCCCAATCCCATTTATTAATAGCTGAGAGGCAGAATATTTTCCTTGCTGCTTACCAAGATATTAATAATGCATAACCTGGCAAGCAATTTCAGTCTGACAGCTGGAACTGGTATCTCTTGATGTAAACCAGCTAGTAAAATTACAGGTACAGACAATCATCTTTGAAAACCATACTGTGTTGTATAGTTTGATAAGCCACGCAGTTCTAGAGTTCTAGAGTTTTTGTACTTCATTGCAGCCATACAAAATCCTGTGTAGCACACTATCACCCATTTGAAGCAAACTTAATAGGAAGTTCAAACCATCACACTTAGGAAAACTTTCAAGCCTGGAAAAAGTGATGTAACTATTTTCTTTAAAATGAGAAATTTTATATTTTCTTTTATATGCTGTCCAAGCTTCTATTTATCCTGGAGTCTATTTAAAACTATATCCACACTATTCTGAGGAACATACAATAGTATAATAGGTTGGATCCACAATTTGCTTTCTGCAGTTGAAAAGGCTCCTTCCATTCATGCAAGACTTCTGCCCCAAAAATGGAATCCAACTGGCAAAATGGAGGACGGGAAAGTCTTCACTGACTCTCCAGTCCTGTTCCCTGTGTTTCTTGCTCCAGAGAGAGGTCAGGGCATAATGGGAAGTGATGCAGGAGTAGGAGAGAAATCATAAAGACCATCTCTCCACTTTCTGCTAGTGAAGGTTGTGGAGACTGAGGGAAAAGGGAAGTGCCTCCCCCCACTCAATGCTGACTTCTGCCTTGAATAGGTACTAGGAATTTCCCCCACGTTCTCTTAATTATGCAGCGCCACCACTCACCAATTTAGCACATTCTACAGCAACGCAATGGGAAGTTGCCTGGGAATTAATAATCTCTATGCTTAAAGGTCCCTTTCCTCACCTCATCTCCCCTTTCTGGGTGAGTGGAATCCTATCTACGTGTGTTGCCAAGGAATGCATGGGAATGGTAAGGAAACAGAGGTTTTACAGGAAGTATTTATTCTAAGACATGCAAGGTAAACAAGACAATAATACTCTTGAAAAGGCTTCCCCCTCTCAGGCACGCTTAATAGTTACAAGTGGTACAAGAACAGATAGATTCTCCAGATCAGTCAAACTTCCTAAATAACAAAAAGACTTAACATAGCTAACTAGATAACATTCTAAACTACTCACAGCAGTTGGTAATTTTCTGAGATTTGGATTGAGGAGGAGACAACCTATGCCTGTCTCTACCAGCATCCTTGCCCCTTTGTTGATGTCTTGGATGTTTCCTTTTTCCTCTCCCTCATGGTCTCTCAAGGATTTTTATAACTTCTTCATCGAAGCAATCTTGAAGATACTTACCTTTCTCCCCTCGACTGGGCAACTATCTCTTGTGACCTGTGATGCTAACCCTAATTAATGTAACCTAACCCCAACAGTTCATTTTATGTGCCTGAAAGGAGAAATATTCCTCTTCAGCACTGAAACCTGGATAATGGATAATCTGGATAATCATTATCACAGAGGTATTTTGAGTAGAAGTCCTCTCAGAGATCCTGATGATAGCAGAAAACTAGCTGGATCTAAGCCATTGATTAGGGTCTTGAATACAAGCTCTCTGGATACAATCCAGCCAAACTGAAATGCTTTTCTATCTCACTGATTGTAACAAAAGATCCAGTTTAAACTTTTGTCATTTCAATGTGAGACCTCTGCTATCACGAATAATATAAGTTTAACAATATCTTCAAAACAGATGGTCAGTTCATGTATATCAATGGGAAATATGCTTATGTATGCAAGATTGATTGTTCCAATTTTTTAAGAGGGTAACCCCTCTTAAATTCTAAAGTAATTTCCTAAGGATGGAACATTATCAACTACTTAATGTCCATATGTAACTTGCTCTCAATCTATACATGAACTAGTTTGAAAGAACTTCAGTTCTCTCAGATCAACCAATGTATTACAGTGGAGGTGGGAAAAGTGTGGCCAAGTAAACCCAAGGGCATTTATGATGTCCATTGGTCCCTCCCAGAGCCACATGGAAAAAATGTTCACCCCTATATATCCCCCAACATCCCCTGCAAGGACAAGTTTACCATGATTTTGGCCCTATTTAGGCTGTTTTGGGATGAGGCGAGATCTTTACAGGATGTGAACTATAAATTAACTCCGGTTCATTTCTTGTTTTAAAAAGGGGCTTTCTATAGCCTAAAACAAATCCACTGGAAAATGTGGGAATTTGGGGGCTTGAGAGTGTTGCTCTCCAGAGTCTACCTCTGGTAGTTGCCTACCCTGTAGTAGATACAGCACTGTATACAAATTTAGAATCAATTTAGTATGAACCAGTCTTATTATTCCCCTCTTTTGCTAGGAAATGAGTTAAACATCTAAATTAACCATTTGATCACACATCACTGTGTAAAATATTGTCTAATTATATCTATCACTGCATACCTCAGAGATGGTAGCTCATGCCCTGTTGCATAAAGCATTTTGCAGGAATAACAAAAAGCTCCATAACATTCATGAATAAAGATGTGCACTTTGTGATTCTCTTTTTCTTTGGCACACTGTCTACCTTTAATGGAGAACCAACGTGGTAAAGTGGTTTGAGTGCTGGACTATGATTCTGGAGACCGGAGTCTGAATCTCTGCTGGGCCATGGAAACCCACTGGGTGACCTTGGGAAAGTCACACTATCTCAGCCTCAGCAGAATGGAGAAGCAAACCCCCTCTGAATCTTGCCAAGAAAACCCCATGACAGGTTCCTCTTAGGATCACCATAAGTTAGAAATAACTTGAAGGCACACAACAACTACTATTACTTTTAATACAGAAATTTAGACAATGCTACTAAATGACTGAGAAAGGCACCAGGGAAACACTTCTTCAGACCAAGTATCTTCCCTTTCAGAACTGAAAGACAAAAGGAAATTCCATACATCCCCAGTGCAATTATTTCAAATGGCTCAATTGTTTTAACAGCTGCCTTTTTTCCTATGACATGTCCATAAGATACTAATACTCAAAGTATATAATGTAATAACCATACCATATAGGTAAAATGCAATACAAATATGTATTCAGTTAGTCATTCAAGTGCCGCAAAGTCAAAGATGATTTTTTTATGCCTGCAGTGAAAAATCAATTCCACTGAAAGGAATGTGTGTTTTCTGCAACAATTAATATGTGGGATCCCACATCACGTATGAAGTAGGTTACCTTTACAGCTGTAGCTTCAAGTCTCAAGTCTTTATTTAGGACAGCTGTCATAAAAATCAATGGGACCCCTCTAAATTAAGTGGATTGAGGAACAGAGCACGATATATTCAGATATTCATTAGCTACAGTCCCACAATGTATTGCTGGAGCTGCTGCTTTGAAGCTGCTATACTGAAATTCTTGGAAAAGCAACTCCAAGAAAATATATTGAACACAATTTTAATTAAGATCCTAAGGTCATCAGTAGAAAGAGACACATTATACTTTTTGGCCATTTCTTACAAACAAATCCCATCCTGATTTCCAAATAAATAAATCTTATATTGTTAACTATGGCCTATTCTGTCTCTTGATATGACCCATTCTATCCCATGCATGTGTGAATCTCTACAGAACAGGATGGGCAATCAGAGTTTGAGAACTACATCCAACCCCCAAGGCTATTCCTGCTTCCCCCATCCCCACCACAACTTTTTTCTGATCAACCTTTTCTGGGGAAAAAATGGGGAATTGTCTCCCTTGGAAGCCTCCAAGACCACCCATTCATTTGTTTTAAACAATTCACAGTTTTCCCCCCTCTCCCTGAATGTTTAAAATCAAAAACATTTGTTTACTATTTTTCAAAACTAGAAGAAGACTTCATTCACTTCTGGTTTTCATTCCTTTTCCATTGTCTGGCAGCCCTCTTTGGCTCCTGGAGTATCTTAGGGCAGAAAACTGGCTTCTGAAATCACCAAAGCTGCTTACTCTACTCTAGATGGCTGCTCCATTAGTCATGGACAAAAATGATCTGCAGAGCTATTGTTCTGGGAACAACTAGGAACCTAGGGCTTAGGTTTTTATAGACATCTGGGCCTTTTCTGAGCAGAATGCAGTAGAGTCACTACAGTGTCTTTACTGATTCAAGACTACCCAGTAAGCTTCATGCCTGATGAGAATTTGTCACTGAAATCTTGGTCTAGCGTGCAAGCCAGTATCTAGACTGGCACACAGCACATGAAACTTGTGTACCTGTGAGGAAATTCCCTGCACTGCATGACTCCCAGAGGTATGGTGTCTTGTCTTCCACTGGTAAGGACTCACTGAAGCAAGACATCTCTGAGCACAAAGACACACTGAATCCTGGTGATCTCTGCAGCATTGTGGGTGTCTTTCCTCTCCCAACTCCACTTGTCATAATGATGGGCATTCTGCTAGTTTGTAATATTTGTACACACGTGTTTGTGCTGTTGCCAAACTTTCCTAAGAGATTATTGGAACAGGTACCTGACAAGAATGATGCCTGGCTTGTGGACTGTGTTGGCTGCACTGAGATCCCACTGGGTTTGAAAGACAGCCCCATTGCTGGGAATAAATTTTTATCAGAAGTTTTAAATCAGAGGAGAGGTTTGGCAAATGACAGTGGAATCAACATCTGCTTGATGTAAGACTGGCCAGCAAAGGGATTTGTGTACAATTGTTCACAGATGACTATCATTGCACCAAAGTTGGCTCAAAGGGAAACAATCATGTGTGGCAAACTATGGAAAACCAGAATATTTGTCATTCATCCAGAAGGATTTTCCTCAACTTTCCTGTCTCTAGTCTAGTTTTGGAACAGAATTCACTACAGTAGGGCACTTCATCCAGTACAATGAAGCCTTATGGTTCTCCTGAATATTTTGATGGAAGCTGTCCTTCCATCAAGGTGTCCTTGGATAAGGTATCCTTGGATAACATTTTTAACTCACAAGTGAAAGTCATGACTACAGTTATTCTGCTACCAACAAATCCTCTATGGACTGGAGGCTTTGGATGTGTTGACAACATTCCCTCCATGCCTGCCTTGTTATCTTTTCACTTCATTGGCAGTTTGGATTTATGAGTAGTATTGTCCATGTGGTGTAGTGGTTAGAGCATTGGATATTGACCCTAGGGACCAGGGTTCAGTTCCTCGTTCAGCCAAGTAAACCCACTGGGTGGCCTTGAGTGCATCACACACTCTCAGCCCCTGAAAACCCTGTGATAGGTTTGCCTTAGGGTTGCCATAAGCCAGAAAGACTTGAAAGCACACAACAATATTTGGCCTTTCATGAACAGTTTATTGTTCTTAGGTAGGCCATAGAGGCTTCAACATAGCAAGCTTCTTTACAGCATGCTAATGTTTAACTCTAAGATATGGAGGAGGGCTACTACCACATGGCCTAGGACCAATTTTTCTGCTCCTGGGCCTTTATGGGGGGGGGGTTACACAGACTGCAAAAATGAGTGGCAATGGGGAGAAAGCTAAATAGAAGTTGCTAGAGGTCAAAAATCATGTATGTTTCTTGTTGAACAGGACAGGGGATTCCCAGAAATCTATTTAAAAGATGAATCACCACTCCCGAGGGCTTAGAGGAAAGGCAATTTACAATATTTTTGGCCAGAAAATGAGTAGTCTGAAGAATCTGGAGGGTTCAAAGTTTGCAAAAATAGCTTAAAGTGGCACACGTTGACTACCCCTGCTCTAAGAGGAATCCCTCTGGCATGCTGCTTCATATTCTGGCTCCTAAGGAGATCAGTGCAAAAGACAAGAAGACTGGGTCCTCTTTGCCAAATCTCCCTGTAATTTGAGCACTGAGCATAGAACATGGTGTTTTGAATACCCTTGTATAACACTCCTGATGTATAACGTATCATCTCTCAATATTTTTAGAAAGTTAAATAGTAGTGAGCATGCTTAACCCAGCACCAAAAGATGGAAGTACAGAGGAAAGAAGCTGTGAATGGAGAAGGCCTCTGAAGATAATCTTAGTTTGGTTCCTAGGCAATACGTTTGGGAGTAAATGTCATGATGGATTCAGTTACCAGCAGGGTTAAGATCTGCTATAAAATTCCATACACATGTGTTGTCATATCCTTTGTTACTAATTGTTTTTGCATTTATTTGAATTTCTACCACAGCTTGTCCAGAAAATGTCTAAGGCAGCCAATGTGGCAACACTTAAATAAGAACCGCTGAAATAATTGAATAATAATTTAAAAAAAGCAATAGTAACATAAAAATGTGTGAGGGAGAGGGTAGAAAAGAAAGAGGCACACAGAGACCAAATTCATTCTTTTTAAACTAGCTTTGAAGTAAATAACTCTCTTCAAAGAGAGGATACCATCAAACTGAGAACAGTCATCTAACAGCTCTTATTGCCTTATGTAAACTAGGATACACACCCTCTCCAGTTGTGAGCCATTTACCTGTAATTTTCCTGATGAAGCAGATTCTGGGGAACTTTATGTAAACCTTCACGATTCTCAACTCATACTACGGATTATCCAATCTTCAATCTAGAGAAGTGATTATTCAGAAGCAAATTGTTTATAGACATGTACAAGGAAGAAAATACATCTATCCTTCTTCCTTTTACAAGATACAGAAAGAACTCAGAGAAAGACACTAAAATGTGTATAATGAAAATTCTATAATATATTCCTGTAAACAAAAAATAATGACAAAAACATCTTTTCAAGATAGTGAGATAGCAGCCAAAATACTAATGTCAGGACTCAGTCATCTAAATAAAGGCTATTAGGTGGAATGCAGGGAAATCAATCCAAACAGAGCATAGGCACGCTAGACTACTGGCAGCAGATGTTTATTTTTAAATGTTAAGCCAGGAGACTTCACAAATATTACTTAGAGAATATCATTTACAGAATATGAGGCATGATATTTCAGGGATGAAGTGAATGGCTGTTGATATTAAAAAGTCAAGGCAGAAAATTAGCCATCATTTTTATTATGTCCCTCTCGGGAACAATACAATTCTCCCATTACAGCTTCTGGGAGGGAAGACTGGCCACTGCTGTTGGCCTTTGTTAACTACCATTTTCCTGTTGGTCCTGCTGCGTATCAGGTATTTCCAAAGTAAAACCAAACCAAACCATGGGTTGGTGTTTATAATTCATCAGAGTTTCTAAAGAAAGTATCAATTTCAAAGTGAGCTGCAGACTCACACTGTCACCAAAGTACAACACACTGTCACCAAAGTACAAAATTTTAAAATTACATCTCACTGACAAAGCCAGGACAAGAGAGTCAATTGCATAATTGGAGCTCTCTGCAAGTCCTTGTACAAGGCAGCAGGCTTATTGGCACTTTCATGAAGATCTGGATGTGCACATCCTCCACACCTCTCAAATTGTTCCCGATGGGATACTTTCGAAGCATGTAAAATAGATAAATAAACTAAACCCTCAGCGAAATGGAACTATCTGAAGGTTTATTTCCAGTGTGAATGCATTGGTGTCATGTGACAGCTCTAAGGAAGTATAATCTGCATAATTTGCTCAGGAGCATGATATGTTAGCCTTGACTCAGTCCTTCTACATGGGCATGCAATATATAGAAGAGAAAGCAGTACCACATGCCCCATATGGATCATTATACAGCCCACTACTCTACTGTCTAAGGATTTAGTATAGCATTTGAACCAGTAGTCTGTGCATGTGTAGTTGGAGGTGCTCTTTCAAGTGAGAGAGGAGTTGAGCCCAGATGCCATCTGATTGCCATTGCACAACCTAGGGAGAATTGTTGTACAAGGATATAATATATATATATATATATATATATATATATATATATATATCCTTGAGCAACATCAAAAATAACTTACACTAGAGTATTCAGCCTCCCAAAGGATGCCCTACGTTTTCAAAGTGTCTCTAACAACAGACATGGATTTGAAAGTGTAAAATGCATGTTCAAATGTATATACTCACTACAAAAAAAAATTGAAACATTGTTTTAGATATGAAGGTTTTAATTTACAGAAAAATTGATCATGTGTTTTGTTCTTATTAGATCAACTCAAAGTCTGGAAAATGGGCTTGATAAAAGCCCCGAGTTCTCTGTATAAGCATGTTTCATTTGCAGAATTATAACTGTTTTAATCTGTTTGAAATGTTACGTTGTTTGACATGGGTTTAGACAGTTTCAGTTTTTGTTTTTACTGTTTTAAATTTAAATTATTTTAAATTCATTTTATCACTATATTGCCCTGAGATGCTATGATACAGAGCAGGAGATAAATTTCTTTCATTAATACATTAAAAAATCACACTGTACAGAATTATTTACAACATATTCTAGACAGGTTAGATAATTAATTCAGTCTTCACCTAGCTGGCACTTCATTCTGTTTTTACCCCATAGCAGCAGAGGTGGGCATCAAAACTGAGCAGTGTGGACAGCTGGCCCCTCCTGAAACGGCAAACCCCAGGATTCTATAGGAGCTTGAAAGTGGAATCATAGCGCTATAATAGTCTAGTGCAGAAATGGTCTAAGAATTTTTTCCCAATGGTCTCTTGGATTCCACCCAGACACAGAGATCTAGCAAACAACGAGGCACAGCCAGTTAGCAACTGCACTCCTTGAACCATACATTGAGATGACTTAGATATACAGCAGATGTACAGCTGAGTAGTAGATCAGGGGCTCCAACATTGTTAAAAGGCGAAGAGAAAGAGAAAGAGGAAGAAGGGGAAGGGGAAGGTTTTAAGCGCTCTTGCTAATATTCTCACAGTTTGGAGGCAAAAATGTTTATTGATCCATAACAAATGTCATTTTATCCATGATTGCTATGGTCTGCCTGGAGACACAAGTCCAGTTTGAGTATACTCTGGATTCAGCCCAGAGCATGGAGGCCCAGGTTTTCTTTAGAGGCCAAGAGTGCATTTGCACAATTAAAGCTAGTGTGCTAGCTGCAACCATTCCAGATCTAGGCCCTTTTTGCAATTTTTTTCTAGCACGAGCGCCCCTTGAGCGCCGCACAAATGGGAGCATCACTCCATACGACGCACTCCCACTTGTGCGGCGCTCACGAGGCTGAAGCGGGGCGCGGGCGCATTTTTTGATTTTCAGCTTTAAGCCGAAAATACCCCATGCTCACGCAATGCTCGTGGCGCCCTCACGCACTTACCAGCCATGCGGTGCATTGGTGAGCCGGGCGGGTCGCGCTTCCTCCCCCAGCGCAGCCTACAACTCCCATACTGTGCTGTGGAAGGAAGGGGCGGGGCGCTAGCGCGACGGTCATGCAAACAGGAAGTGACCTGCAGTAGGAAGGAGGGGGAAGCGGCAGCTTTTCGGACGAGGCTTCTCGTGAGAGACGCCCTCCCCCGTCGCGCAAACAGGTAACATGCGAAAAGGTCATGGTGGTACATTTCTCAGTTATATCCCAATTGGATTATGATAACAAGCTATATGAAGACCTGTCTGTAGTTAGAAACTTCAGCTGTTCCAACAATCTGCAAACAGAAACTTAATGGGGGGCTGGCTATAGAAGCACACAAACCCCTTGTTGCAATAGTTTTACTAGCTGCATGTCCTTTTCCAGACAGAATTCAAAATGCTATTTCTGATGTATAAAACCCGGTAAGAATTGAGTTCAGGCTATCTGAAGGATTTTATCTCCCTATATGAGTCTGTCTAGGTTCTCAAATCTCTCCTGCTAGTCGTAGAACATCCCCCACCCTTGATTTAAATTTCCCTTTGATTTGTCAGATCTTATGGAAGAGGTCTCTTGTTCTACCCTTTTTTGTTCTCATCTTCTATTTTTCTGCATTGATTGTTTATAGTAGTTCTTTTTGTCCCTGTGCACAAGTCACTGAACAGTTGTATTCAGGGTTCTCACTCTATTTCTGTCCCCTTTACTTTTGCTTCTCATCTGTACTTAACTGCTTGAATGGTTCTATCTGTCATCCTTTGAGGCTTTTCTTTCTGGGCACAGATACTGTCTTTTTGAATTCTTCCTTCACAGTGTCCCTTGCTTCAGTCCAGAGTTCTTCTGGCTTCAGGTCAATTAGGCTTAATAGTACAAGATTTATTTTTTACATTATCTTTAAATTCTACAGCAATGTTCTTCAGGTTGCAAATTGACACAGTGATTGATTTAACATTTAACCATAGCTAAGCCTAAATAACCTGAAAGCAGCAGATCCCATTGAACTTGGAAGATGAGTAGTTTCAGACCTGGTTAGCACTTAGATGGACAATCATCAGTGAGTACCAAGTACTGGAGGCTATATATCAGTAGAAAGAAATGGCAAACCATCTTTGAATATTCCTTACCTAGGAAAACTCTATGAAATCCATGGAGTCACCATAGGTTGATGGGTGACTTAAAGGCACATGCACACAAACACACACTAGCATTTCACAATGTTCTAAGGATTTTCCCCCCTTTAGGCCCACTGGTGCCAGCTTCCATGCTTTCTTTTCATGGAGATAATCATGTAAATCATCGCTCCTGGAGTATATTGCTAAGGCTTTTTGTATCTAGAAAATATGAGAATACATCTTTCCAAGCCAAATGTCTGAGCATTCAACAGATTCAGTGCAGGGAGTAAGATAAGGGGTTTTTGATTTGGAGGGAGAGATGGAGAATTGATGGTTCCTGCAGGATGAATGGAAAAAACAGACAGACTGTAGTAGAGATGAACAACCTTTAGTTGGATCGCAGATTTACCTTGGCAAAGTCTACATGTTCTCTTACGATTCTATCAATATACACCACAGGTGTTTTCCCCAGGTATTTTATCCACTTAGATTCAAAAAGAATGACATGATGTCTTTGCACTCCCCCAGATCAGTTCTGTGCCAGTTTGCTCCCTGAGTACAGTTTTATGCCAACAACTGAGTTAGCTGGAAAGCTGCTTATTTAGCAAAAAAGACATAGTTACTTCCTCTGGGTTCATAATAGCAGTCCTGTCTGTAAACTGAATTTATTGTCAATTGTTCCTGCAGCATGAACAGAACAAGGATCATGCAGAGGTTAAAGAACGTAGAAATCCTCTTTCTGAACCTGCCATAGACAGCCTCATGACTTGGCCAATCATTTCAAATTACTCAAAACTACAATGATGAAATATTCCAAAAGTTACACAATCTCTATGCCTTGATTGAATTGCAGAGACTATTAATTTTGGTGGACCTTTCTTAACAGTACATATGTTTAAGATTTTAGCTTTACCCAGCTAAGGAACTTTCTTGAAAACTTGTGGTAGGATTTCAACTTACTGGCCTTTGTATGAGCATCACAGCCTGATAATTTTGACTCTACTGTGCCTAGATATGGACCAACAGCAGGAGTGGAGTCTTGGAAACCATGAGCCACATCCAACTCTGAAACCCATTTCTGCTGCTCTTAGACACATTCTCCCATTTAAAAAAAAAATTACAACAGTGAGGACTCATACTGCTAGATGCCACTTGAGTATGATTCTGACCTAAATCAAAGTGCACATACATGTATCACAACTTGCTTCGTACCCAAACCCTGTGTGTGTGTGTGTGTGTGTAAACTTGAAAAACTGGAAGTGAATGGCTCGCCATTTCTAGTTTCCTTCAAAATGCAAAACAAGTTTACCCAAATGCAGCCTACATGGATTTAGGATAGGATGAGACAGCTGTAGCCCCCAGATGATGATGATGCCACTTTCTTCTCAAAATTGGGACTCAAGGCGAGTTACAATTGAAAAGGAACATAGTTAAAAATAAACAGAAAAATAAACATTAAAATGGGATTAAACTCTTAACAATATTACACAATTTAAAACTACACTTAAAAAGATACAGTACCATCAAAGGATAACAAGCAATTAAAACATTTCAGACTACGCACTTTTGGTTCATAAAAAGGAATGGGAACTACACTGATGACAGTAGCCTTCCCCACCCTGGCATCTTCAAGATACGCTGGATAGAAGGGCCCCTCAGTCTCAGCCTGTGCTATCATTGCCTATGCTGGCTGGGAAGATGGGAAATGCAGTCCAAAACATCCGTAAAACAACAGATTGGGGAGCACTGACATAGAACAACTGGAAGCCCATAGCTTTGTCTGATCCAGGTTGAAGGAAAAAAGTTTTCAAGTAGCAAAATGTAATGTAGACATTTTGCATGGATTTCATATTCGGTATCTAAGCAGTGGGCAACTGTGGCAGGTCTAGGGGCCACTTGTTTGGCCCAGGTCCTTCCTGGTAGGCAGCCAATCCCACTCTTTAAAAAAAAAGTGGCAGGATGTCCACTTAATTTTCAAAAATGGATTTGTTTTGTTTTTTTTATTTTGATGTTAAACAGTACGGGGAGACTTTGCAGCCTATTAAAAGGAATATCATTATAGACTTTCACAAAAAAAAAATTACCCTCTTTTGGGGGCCAGAAAAAGGCATTCTGGGGATTCAGGAGGTGTTGAAGCCCACAATAAACATCTTTGAAGGGCCTACACATAGCCACACTTGTCCATCACTGATCTGAGCTAGCTGTGGTCATGCTGTTTATTAGATCAGGTCAATTTTATAATCCAGTTTGAAAATAGCAGTTTGTGCTGCTAAATAATCTTGGCCTCTAGAACTATTAACTGTAGAATGACCCTGATGAGGAATGCCCATCCCTGACATAGGTTGGAGCATTTGGTATCTATTTAGAGCAGCAGCACCTGCTCTTTAGAACATGCCCCTAGCTGACTTCCACCACAACCCTGAAATTTTGTGGGAAAATTACCCTGTTGAAATTCAGTACTGTATCAAGAAAAGCCATTAAAAAAAACAAAAACAAAAACAACAAATGCTTATTGTAACAGGTCTTCCCAGTGTGCAGCCAAATGTTGACAGCAAACCGGAAAAACATCCTTTCACGCAAGCCTTTTTAGCTTTTTCTTGTCAAAATTTAATGGAGTTGTATGCCCCCAAATTTCAGTGGCGAAATTTCGGGGGAGCCTGCAGGGGACACATGACACTTCCAGGCCACTTGGGTAACAAAACTAAACTTTAGGAAATTCAGAGGAACTCTGTACACCACACAAACTTCAGTGAAAGATCAGGATGGGTAGGTTCCTGAACAATATAGAAATGGAACATGGGGAATACCCAGTAGGTGAGAATAGCCCTTAATTAGGCTTGGATCTTAAGATAAGTTAATTTAAGGAATTTCACAGAAGGAAAGTTTTCATGGAAGGAAAGTTTCTTTTCTGCCACCCTTCACCCTGGACCACTTTTGTTTTCAGGCAATGTAGATGGTTTCAGGGGGGAAAGGTTGTGAGCTGCCTTACATTAACTGGTTTTAGGATCAGAAACTAATGGGCCCTTTGCTTGCTCTGGGGAAAAAAGCATTTTAAAAAATCAGAAGTATTGTTGCACAGAGATGACTCCATCTATCAACCAAATGCCTTTCAAAATAAGTAATGTATAACTGAAAGCAAGTAGGAGCAACTGAAAGTGTGCGCAAGTGAGGACAGTATAAACATTTTTTTCAAGATGTGCTGAAAATGTTCACAATAACAGTGCCTTATTTTGACTCGTTACTTCTAGATACTGTAAAACTTATTTATTTACTACATTTCTTAAATTCATAGTATTTCTTTACTTTTTTATATTTTCTAATATAAATATGTTATTTTAAAAACTTTAGTTACCATTATTGATCTATCCTTAAGAAAAATGATATTGATGTCTGCATAAATAAGAGAAGAAATTGCTTTGGAAACTGTATCTGCCCATTTCTTAGCTAATTAGTATAATCTTGACTCTTTCTGCTGGTCCTGGAATAAAATCAAATTCCATTCACTATTATTGTATCAAACAGCTCCCAACTAAATATACTTCTGTCTTTTAAACTAAGGTTCTGTGCAAGAAATTACATCACTTTCAGACACATATTTGTTCATATGAGTCCAATTTAATGTGATTGCTGCGATGATCTATGGTCTGCCTGTTAATAGCAGTTTACTAATGTGTTGCTGGCTGGGAATCACAGGAGACCTGATTGTTTTTCCTGCAGTGAATTTCACAGCAGTTTATTTAATGTTGATCTGTTATCAATAGCCAACCCCATTCACCTCTCAGCTGTGAGGAACATATTTCTAAAGGATCTTTTGACTGATATCAGAAAGAGTAGCTGATACCAGATTCTTGCAAGGGCAGCTTACATTTTGATCCATAAAGTAATAAATTAAAATAGAGGCAGGTTTAGAAAACCATTTTTTCATAGGATTTAGGTACCGCTTCTGCATGTGTTTCTGGACTTTCAGCAGAGCCAGACTTATGAATCCTGTACCAGGAGAAAGGCAGGTAATAAATTAAAAAAACAAATAAATGAAATATTTGTTTATTAAATCTATCCTGGCTCTTGACCAAAAATGATGCTGAAGATGGCTAACAATAATCAGCCACAAATAAAAATGAAATATCAGTGAAAATATGCAACAGATCAATTTAAAACAAGGCAGGAAAGCAATAAAAAGGAATAAACAGTACCAAAGCAGTTTAAAAATCTCAGTCAAGTTAGTAATTAGATGCAAATGACTGAATTTATCTGCCTCATATAAAAGAGAGAAAGATTCAGCTGCAAGACAAACTTCAATTAATAAAATTCCCCTCACTACACAACCATAAGTGGTAGAGAGTATGTCTTCTTTTCTGTCTGATCATCATAGCTGGCAGCAGACCAAAAGTAATTCCGGTAGATTGTATTGTCCATGGATAATTGAGAGCAAAGAGTATTCATTAAGGTGACCATGTATCCTACTTTGCAGAAAGGGGTGTCTCCTTGAAACATTGTCAGACGACTTTCAAAGGATGTGCAGTCTGATTTAACAGTAAAGACCCATTAGAAGGTACGACAAGAGACTAGAGGACACCTATGAGCAATTGCCAACAGTGTCACCCCAAAATGTGGGTGACTCAGGGGTCCACCTATGATGCCAGTACCTCTGTGCAAAGATGGGGAATATGAGCTCAAATTAGGAGGCCTACAAGAGGGGGTAACCTACTGAGATCTTTCCACCAATGCTTATGGGGTCTTTGCAGGGAAGAACCAGCCAGAGATTGAAAAGCAGGCTCAAATGAGTTTTATTGGGGGAGCTGATTATACATACACAAGATCCAAACAGTAACGTGCTCACACAAGGCTAACTAAATGAAAAAGGGAGGGAAGGTTTTGGAGATCAAGATCCAAGATGTAGTGTATAATATTTACCGGTCTCAGAGAGTACCAAAGAAGCAGCAGTGTGGCTTAGACTAGCATCTAAGGACAGTACATATTGGGAATTAGAGTGACAGCATGGCTATCAGCAAGCAATGTACTGCATCTAACTGGCTAAAACTGGGGGTTTTTATACCCAACATTGCCTGGAGGGCATGGATGTGAATGGCTTTCCAGCTGAACAAACTATGGAGTTTGCAGAGTGGACAATGAGGTCTGAAATCGGCTAACAATCTTAGCATTAGGTGACAAAGAGCTAATGGACATCATGATACCTCTGTAATGGTTGGACAAGAGCGATGGCAATTGAGAGATTTAAAGGTCAGTGGGAAGAAGGGTTGAAACAATTAGCGATTTGGTGGGAATACTCTTTGCTCTCAATTATCCAAGAACTTCTCTGTTGCTATTGTTGTAAAGGAGAGTTGTTACAGCTAGCATAAGCCTATTATCTCTGGAGTTATCTGTTGATTTCCTGACTATGACCTGGCTACACTTGGAGGTGGTCTCTGACCTACTTTGCATGCATCTTCCTCCTGTCTAGCTTGGCCATAAAGTCACATCAGGGTACATTTTATATCAACGTCAATTAATACATCTTGCCAATTAAATCATATTTCACAAATTAAACCATGTCAAAGTGTGGGTGGTGTATGGCCTGGTAACAACAGGACTGAGCAGGCATACAGGTCGCACAGTCACAATTGTACCCTACAGTACTAAGATGTATTTCTATTAAATTATAGAATGGTTTCTAATATGCATATATACTGCACATATAGCATATGCAAATTTTATGCAAAACTGTGGTTTTTCTAGTCCTTCTAGTCCTTACCTTCTTCTTTTTTGCTTTTCCCTCCAGGGGCATATTTGACTTTTTTGTTTTTGTTTGTTTTTGGTAATGCATAAATGGCCAAAGAAATATTCCTGCATGCTAGTAGGATTTCTCCAGATGGGAAAAAAGAGTACATTTTTATCCTGTAAAAATCCACATTACCAATAGGCCACCTGAAAAATGAATAGCAGAGCAGGGATCAAGGAAACAAAATAGGGAAGGTATGGGCCAACTGTATTAAGGTATCTGGCCAAATAATATCTATTGTAAATGACAGTGGCTCACTACAGTCTTAGGCAAAGGTCTTTTCCATCAGCTGTAGTTAGTGATGTTAGGCATATTATGCATGCAAAACATAAAATCTCTTTCACGCTACATAGTTATAACACTTTGATACCATTGTAACTGCCACACCTCCTTCTATGGAATCCTGGGATTTTCAGTTTAAGGAAGGACATTCAGAATACTCAGCCAGAGAACTCCTATAGTGACTTGGGAAACTACAAATCCCAGGATTCCATACCACAACTACACACCACAAGTGGTGACAAGGTGCTGTATCTATGCAGGCTGAAAGACACCTATGTTTTATTACTGAGCTATAGCTCCTGAGAAGTAATCAAAAGTGAATATCCCTAACTACATCTGGAAACATCAACAGAAGTTCTCCACAGAAGAGTAATTCTAGGAGAACAAGGCAATTCAGAGAGCATGCCTCCTGAGCTAGAAAAATATCATGAGAACTAGGAACACATCAGCCTCTGTGCAGTTTCCTAATCAGGCGGTGTTTGCTGTTTCTTTTGCTTCTTGGAATGGTCTTTGGCATCAGGCCCCTGGAGTTCTTTTCCAAATGGAAGAGAGTTTCAGTAAAATGTTTTTCCAGCCTCTGGTCAATAACCTCTTCATAACTGCATTTATAAGTTTGCTGAACATTCCACTTTTTTAAAAAAAGGGACATCTTGGCACCTGGGATTGAGCACGTATCTGGGTTCAAGTAGTTTGCTTATGCTATGAAATCTGAACAGTTGTCAAGCATAGAAAGAGTCAAATCCTATTTTTTACTGGTTTATTAGGCACCTACTAGATATTACGAAGAGTTATGTATGCAAGGATATCATATCTACTTTCAGATGATGGATAAACAAATGGATGGAGGGATGAATGGATGGGAATGTATTTGACCTCAGAAAGCCGTTACAGATGCCCCAATCCTTAGGTTCTTTAAGCATTTAAAGGCCTCTATCATTACTAATTCTGTCCTTCAAAAGAGTAAAGATGTGTGTTAGAGAGAAAGAGAGAGAAAATGAATGAATAAGACTTTTGGTGCCTTGCATAAGGCCGTTTCCACCCTACACTATTATAATGCTATTATTCCACTTTCAACATCCTATGGAAATCTGGGGTTTGTAGTTTACTGAGGCCCAAGAGCTCTCCAGCTGAGAATTCTAAATGCCCTTTCCTAAATTGCAAAACCCAGGATTCCATAGGATGTTGAAAGTGGAATAATAGCACTCTAAAATTGTAGTGCAGAAAAGCTCTTACAAATTCAGGGCTGTGACCTCCTTTATTGAGTCAATCCATCTGTAATGTGGATTGAGTCAATCCATCTTTTCCCATCATTATTTTCTCCATTAAGTCATGTTTTATATATATAATTGAGTAATATCACTTGATATGAAGTTTAGCAAAAATAGAGTATTTTGGTTCATTTGTTTCATGGTTCTTTGTTGTATTTGATATCTTATGGATGAGAAGGTCCCCAGAAGTTGAGGCTGACCTAATGGCAGTTAGCAAACATGTACAATCTTGTATATTTTGATTACATGCACTTGTCGGTTTGCTTTATATTCTATTGCTTTTTTATATATTTTATCTGGATAATTTGTTTTGTAATTGTACTGTATAGTTTTATAATTTATTATTCTTTCTTTTCTGCTGTGTATATCTATATACACAGTCAGGCCCCCATATTCACAAATTCAACCAGCCACAGCTTGAAAATATCCCCCCCCCGATAAAAAAAAATCCAAAAAGCAAAATTTGATTTTGCCATTTTATAAGAGATGCCATTTTACCACACTACTGTACATCAAGGGTCTTGAGCATCCACAAATTTTAGCATCCACAGCAAGTCCTTGAATCAAACCCTATACCAAAGGCTCACTGTATATGCATATATTTTACATTATACATCTTTGGCAGGATCCACTGCTTTTGGTTGTTTTATTCACAAACCATCATATACATGGATGGCACTATAAAAATGAATAGATGATGATGATAATGAAATAACAATAACAATATCCATCCCTGTATGAATGGTTGAAGCTATTTGAGGTTGTTTTGTTTTTCAGGAGATTCATACCAGAATGGATACAACTGTTATTGTTGTTGTTGTTGTTGTTGTCATTGTCATTTACATGTAGTATGTGTGAAAAGCTTTAGTTGTACTGTGGTAGAAATATTATAGCTCGATTTGATAGTTTTGTTCATATTGCTAAAAATTCCTGTTTTTCATTAATGTGACCCACAATTGATGTGACCCACCACAGCTAGCAGGGTGAGGCACATGCCTCAGGCAGTAGGCACAAAGTGTTAGGGAATGGCTGCCATATTTCAAAGGACAAGGCCATGTGGGCTGGGTGAAATTGCATTGTTGTTTCTCCTCCAAAGGCAAATGAAACCATGCTAAATTTCAGGCAGAGTGGTATAGGGTACGCTTATAGTTTAACATTTTTAGAGAGAGGGAATCAGAAAGGCAAGTGAGGCAAGTAAGAAAGTATACCAAAATGGCATACATTCTAGAGGTGCTACTGCATAAACCATTTGCAAAATTCCAGAAAATGTGCAAGGTTTTATATGGAAGGAAAACCTTTAAAACGTGGAGATAGTGAATGGTACCTCTCTCTCTTCCCCTCTGTTTCACTGAAAAGAAAGGGGCTGGGAATCAGACCTATGTAGGGAATGGTGGCCCATCCCTGCCCATTTTTCCTGCTATTTGGCTGCTTCCCAAGCAGGAGAGTAACCAGAGATGAAACTGTAGAGTAAATGAGGTTTCAACTTCCCTATTAATCCTTTAATTTTTCTTATATTCCAGTGACAACGATCAAGCTAAGATGGATAATCAAAACAGGGTGCTTTGCAAAAAAAAAAAAGGGGGGGTTCTTCTGGGGTGAATGCATTAAAAGTAGCAGAATCAATATTTAATTATGATAATAAAAACAGATTTCTTAGAACTGAAGGCACAGCAATAGTAGGTACAACTTTAAATATCATATTGGGATTAATTTATCCACTGGAATAGATATATTAGCTTCATTGCTCATTTTGTTGATCCATATACAAATTTTCTTCCAGAACAGGGAGGCAAAGCAGCATAATTTAAAAGATTCCAGCAAGTCCAAGGCAAGGAGTCTTCCATCACCAGGAAAAAAAAAGAAAAAAGATTTTCCAGTATTAGTAGACATGAAGTTTTCTTATCTTCAGCAGACTATGTGCTCAGTAGACATTTTAAGTGCTGTTATTAAACTTAAGAATTTACACTCTAAGTCCTAACCTCCAATCACCCTTTGGACATAATTCCTGTTGACATTAGTAGGAGTTCAGTAGTTTGGAAGACAGGAGAACGGATGGCCTTTTCCAAGTACTAAAAGATGGATATGTAGCCAGTGGGCAATAAAGTCATGAGGAACATTCATTCTGGCATTTGTAAAGAGAATTGTGCTATATTAGGCAAACCCCACAACCTCAACAGAGGCTCCAATGATGCAGCCAGTTAACACATGGCACTTATGACAAACGGATAGTTTCACTTCCATCTAAACATTACAGATTTCCTTCTTAGAGGTCAGTATCACGATTGCATGAGTTTTCCAAACTGCTTTTTGGAACTCTAAATGAGTCCCAAGAGAAAGTATGCATATAGCTAATTCCACTTTCCTGGAAAAGAGCATGCCTGAGTGTTCCAGATGTCAATCTTATTATCTGGAGGGTTAGGAACTAGGAAATTCTCTCTCCATTCCCTCTCAGCAGAACTGATAGGGCATGCCATAGCATGAACAGCAATTGCCATCTGCAGATGGAAAATGAGAGCAAGAAGTCCTTGTTATTTATTGCAGCCTAAAGAATTAAGCCTGCAGTCCATAACACAGTTAATAGAAAATACACTCCATAGAATACAATGAGACTCATTTGGAGTAAACAAAGAGAAGATTATACTAACATGTGCAAATATTTCAAATAGTAAAATTATACTTTTACATCCACAACCATAAATTCCCTTTGAAACATACTTCACAGGGCAGCAACCATAGCAGGACTGTTCAGCTGCTGAGCGGGGCACAGGACGAGGTGATTCCAACCCTCTTCCACCAGCAAGCAAGGCTGTGACAATCAGAAGCAGGACCCCTGTTATGCTTTCTTGTCACAGCATTGCTCACTGTTGGGAGATGGTGAATATCATCCTCCTGCACCCTGATAGGCAGTAGAACAGACCTCTGTCTCTCAGTGCAACTGCTGCCTGGCAAAAGCTAACTTTTGTGCTTCCCCTAATGGAAAATAAATTATCTAACAAATTAATTCTTGTTTCTTGGATTTTAGTTCTAAAGAGGGTCAGCATGCAAAACAAACCCTGACTAGTGGGAAAAAAATGGAAAAGAAAAGAGGAGAATGAGTGGGAAAGTTCCATGGCAAGATTGCTATGGGCACTTGGCTTGAACACAGTGAAAATATGCTGCAGATGTATAAATTATGAAGGCTTGGACACTGTTGGTCAAAATCTTCCATGCTGGAGTCATGTGGGAAAGAGAGTCTAGACATCATAGATTAACTTATTTCTCTCACATATGTGCAATCTAGACACTGCTTAATGAAACAAAAGCAGAAAAGCTCTCTCTCTCTCTCTCTCTGTCTCCCTCCCTCTCTCTGTGTTACCAGTTTTCCCTAGAAAATGCCAGGATGTCTTTATGTTTTTGTATTTACATATATGAAAACAGGATGCACAATTAATCATTCTGACTGAGATAATAAATCTTTTAAATCAGCCTTCACCAACCTGGTGCTTTCCAGATGTATTTGACTACAGCCCCCTTATCACCCCCAGCCAGCTGCAGTTGCCAGATGAGAAAGGGCTATGTTATATTTAAGGACTTTGATGATTTATGCTTGTGCAACCATCACACAGGAAGATTATCTAGTACCCCCTTTCAGAATTTGTCTCCCCATCCCCTGACTTCATGGAAGTGGGATGATACCAGGATGCAGTTCCACAACCCTGAGAAACCTAAACAGCCACTGACTAATCACCGAAGACACTAAAAGAGATCCCTGGAACTGCTGCTCACTTAGCTGCCACTCTCCTCCTCAGAATAATTACACCCATTACAAGATCCTCAGCATAGCTATTGTAGCAAACTTTACCTTCTGATAACATCAAAAAGGATCCAGGCCTACAAATTATTTTAGTATGTTGTTACTGTTGTCATAACTCAGCCTCCGGAGTTGGAAGATTCAGACACAGAGTCAGAGTTCCAGGAACTTATAACTCTTAATGTCAGTGGTCTCTCTGAGTCAGTAGTGCTAGGGGCTGATACAGAGGCCATTTCCGCACGTGGTGATGGAATCGCCCCGGTCCGGTACCTACCGGACTTCTTGGCTCAATGCTCGGGTCCAGGCTGCTCCGGAGCACTGCATGGCCGCCGCTCTGCACTGCTCTGGCGATGAAAATGGTGGCTTCTGGTTGGTGGAGGCTCTCCACCAACCGCTGAAGCTCGCCAGCCTAAAGCCTGCCCCCGGCAGATCTGCAGGCTCACAAATCTGCACCAGAGCATGGGAACAGAGTGGCACAGAATGGCGCATTCCATGCTTTTTAAAAACCTGAAGAAACAAGTTTTTAAAAAGCACGCTGCATGACCACTTCGGGTCATAGAATCATAGAATCATAGAATCATAGAAATGTAGAGTTGGAAGAGACCACACAGGCCATTCAGTCCAACCCCCTGCCATGCAGGAACACCCTCAAAGCACTCCCGACAGATGGCCATCAAGCCTCTGCTTAAAAACCTCCAAGGAAGGAGACTCGACTACACTCCGAGGCAGCAGATTCCATTGCCGAACAGCCCTGACTGTCAGGAAGTTCTTCCTGAGGTTCAGGTGGAATCTCCTTTCCTGCACCTTGAATCCATTGTTCCTTGTCCTGGTCTCTGGAGCAGCAGAAAACAAGGCCCCTCCTTCCTCTACGTGGCATCCCTTCAAATATTTAAACATGGCTATCATGTCCCCTCTTAACCTCCTCTTCTGCAGACTAAACATACCCAGCTCTCTAAGTCTATCCTCATAGGGCATGGCTTCCAGGCCTCTCACCATTTTGGTCGCCCTCCTCTGGACTTGCTCCAGCTTGTCCATATCCTTCTTGAATTGGGGTGCCCAGAACTGGACACAGTATTCAAGATGGGGTCTAACCAAAGCAGAGTAGAGTGGTACCAGTACCTCCCTCGATCTAGACACCATACTCCTATTGATGCAGCCAAGAATTGCATTGGCTTTCTTGGCTGCCGCATCACACTGCTGACTCATGTTCAGCTTGTGGTCTATGAAGACTCCTAGATCCCTTTCACACGTACTGCTATCCAGCCACGTGTCCCCCATCCTATATTTCTGTATTCCATTTTTTCTACCTAAGTGTAGGACCTTACATTTCTCTCTGTTGAATTTCATTTTGTTCGCCCTGGCCCAGCTCTCCAATCTATCCAGGTCATTTTGAATTTTGATCCTCTCCTCTGGCGTATTAGCAACCCCTCCCAATTTGGTGTCATCTGCAAATTTGATGAGCATGCCCTCTATTCCTTCATCCAAGTCATTGATAAAAATATTGAACAGCACTGGGCCTAGGACAGAACCCTGTGGCACCCCGCTAGTCACTTCTCTCCAGGACGAAAAGCAGCCATTCGTGATCACCCTTTGGGTTCGGTCGGTCAACCAATTACAAATCCAAATAACAGTAGCCCTGTCCAGCCCACATTTTACTAGCTTCTTTGCAAGAATGTAATGGGGAACTTTGTCAAAGGCCTTACTGAAATTGAGACATGCTACATCCACAGCTTTCCCTTCATCTATCAAGCTAGTAACTCTATCATAAAAAGAGATAAGATTAGTCTGGCATGACTTATTTTTGAGAAATCCATGTTGACTTCTCGTGATTACCGCGTTGCTTTCTAAATGATTAGAAACTGACTGCTTAATGATCTGCTCCAGGATCTTTCCGGGTACTGATGTCAGGCTGACTGGGCGATAATTATTTGGGTTCTCTTTTTTCCCTTCTTGAAGATGGGGATAACATTTGCTCTCTTCCAGTCTGCTGGAACTTCTCCTGTCCTCCAAGATTTCTCAAAAATTATAGCAAGCGGTTCCGAAATGACCTCTGCCAGCTCTTTTAATATCCTAGGATGCAATTCATCTGGCCCTGGAGACTTGAATTCATCCAATGTGGCCAGGTATTCCTGTACCACCTCTCTACTTATTATGTGCCTCATTTCCTCTGCTTCCTCCCCTGCTTCCCAACCACCAGGTTGAGTGCTTGTATCCTTCTGGGGAAAAACGGAGGCAAAGAAGGTGTTAAGTAGTTCTGCCTTTTCTCTCCCCCCTGTGAGTAGTTCGCCATCTTCTCTGCGCAGCGACCCTACTGTCTCCTTCTTTTTCCTTTTGCTGCGGACATATTTTAAAAAAACCTTTTTATTGTTTTTAATGTCTCTGGCCAGCCTAAGTTCATTCTGTGCTTTAGCCTTTCTGACTTCCTCCCTACATCTCCTAGCTACTTGCTTAAATTCTTCTTTGGTGGTTTCCCCTTTCTTCCATTTCCTATACATGTTTCTCTTGACTCTTAGCTCAGCTGAGAGTTCTTTAGTCAACCATTCTGGTTTCTTCAGATGCCTTCCATTTTTCCTCCTTATTGGTACAGTTTTAGACTGTGCCTTCAGTATCTCCTTTTTAAGGAACTCCTATGCTTCCTGAACTCCTTTCCCTTTCACTATTCCTGACCACGGAATTCTAGCCAGCAGCTCCCTAAGTTTACAGAAGTCCGCTTTTTTAAAATCTAAGATGAGTGTCTGGCTACACTTATCTTCTCCTTCCCACTGAATGCTAAATTCCAACAGGGCATGGTCACTCCCCCCTAAAGATCCAACCACTTCTACCTCATTAACAAGGTCATCCCTGTTGGTCAAGACCAGATCTAGAATATTTGATCCCCTTGTGGCCTCTTCCACCTTCTGGACCCTGAAGTTGTCTGCAAGACAAGCAAGAAACTTGCTGGACCTTGCTGTCATGGCAAAGTTTGACTGCCAGCATATATCCGGGTAATTGAAATCTCCTATTATTACTGTATCTCTCCTCTTCGAATGTGCAGTCATTTGGTTGAGGAAGGCGTCATCCAAGTCCTCAGCCTGGGTTGGAGGTCTGTAGTAAACCCCCACCAGAATATCCCTATTGTTTCTCGCTGCCTTAATTCTTATCCAAATGCTCTCGACCTGGCTTTCTGGGTTTAAGTCCTGGATCTCTTCACAGGTGAAAACATCCTTGACATACAAGGCTACTCCTCCTCCTTTCTTGTTTGGTCTATTTTTACAAAATAGGCTATACCCCTCTATTCCTATATTCCAATCATGAGACTCATCCCACCAGGTCTCAGTGATGCCTATCAAATCGTATTTATTTTCTTGTACTAGGAGTACAAGCTCATCCTGCTTGTTTCCCATACTCCTTGCATTAGTGTAGAGACACTTAAGTCCCCGGGCCCTTCCTGCAAGTCCTGTACTATTGTTTCTAGTCCTCCTGCCATTGGCCGCTTGTACTACTTGTCCAGTATCATTTGGGCCTTTTCCCCCTGTGTTCTCTGAGTCCTTGCCCTGAATAATATTGTCTCCCTCCCCAGTGGATCTTAGTTTAAAGACCTCTTAATCTTCCTTGCAAGACTGTTTGTCATTCCGGAGTCATTCCGGAGCAGACTGAGGTGTGGAACTACGTAAAGTTGTCTGACCCAGTCTGCTCCCAGGTGCAGATGTCCTCTCTGGAGGACACTCTGCACCGGTTTTTTAAGCCCGTGCGGAAATGGCCAGAGAGGGATGCTACTTCCCAGGAGAATGTTGAAGACATGCTGTAGCCATTTGATGAGCATAGGAGAGGTAAGGAGAAGTTAAATCGCTCTCAGGAGCTCTTAAGCAGAAGATGTTGACTAATTAAGCACCTGGTGCCTTGAGACACCTGGCTATAAATAGCCCAACAGTTCACTGGCAGCTTTGTTGCTTACAACCATCTGTCTTGGTGACTGGCAGCGCTCTTTGGCATTTTGTGTTCTCTGGATCTTGGACTGGCTATTTATGACTCTGTTTTTCTCCTTGTTGCTTTGTCTATTTAGTCTACTGACTTGCTGTGCAACTTCTGGACTAGCTGATGACCACGTTCTTGCTTCTCCCTTCATCCTGCTGGGTAACCTGTAATTGATCTAGAGTGTATTAATTATCTGACAGCTCTTGCATTCCAATTCCAGTACCCGCTTTCTTGAATACTTCCTTACTGGAACATAGGACACCTACTGCTGCCGCCACTGCTGCTGCTTTATTACTACTATAGCCATCAGTGGAATAATGATACTAGTAACCCCAATAGTATTACTTGTTGTTGTTGTTGTTGTTGTTGTGTGCTTTCAAGTTATTTCCAACTTATGGTGACCCTAAGGCAAACCTATCTAGGGCTAAGACTGTGTGACACACCCAGGGTCACCAAGTGGGGTTTGCATGGCTAAGTGTGGAATCAAACCTTGATCTCCGGAGTTATTAGAGCAAACCCTCCTGATTTGTCTATTTATTTTTTAAAAAACGAAGTAGGATAGTGAGCTATGAGACTTTACTGAAGGAAATAACCATAATTTTTTAATTCTGTATTTCCAAACAAATGTCTTTTAGGAAATCAGTGGGACAATCTGAACCTATCAAAATGTACAACGTGCCATTGTGGATTCAGTGCTTTGCACCAGTAAGTGAGGCAGAACCTTGTGATCCTTCTTTTGATGCCCCTTAGTATTCCATGAGTTAGGTGTATAGCATGGAAGTACTCTCTCTAGAAAGGTAGACAGAAAAGACATGGTATACCAGGGTATTATTTCCCAGTGGCTAAGAAGGTCATATTAGAACTGATATTTCTGGGCTCTCTGGAATTATTTTTACATCTGGTTTGAGACATCAAATTTATTTCTGTAAAATGAAGATTGTCAAGTCCATCTTGGTGCACAAGTCACTGGAAGAACTCAAAAACAATTATGAAAACTAACATATTCTGTGAAAGACAGACACAAAGCAAGAATAATTTTCCAGACTGTTCCTATTGCTGAGTTCTTCCCATCTTTCTGGATGGTCCAAAGTATTTTGCTGCCTAAGGCAAGGAACAGCACACATACATTCACACACATCCTACAAATCAACTTTCAGAAGTTAATTGTATATGTAGCTGAACTTTTCTTGAGGACTGATGATAGGAGACTATAATTCTGCAGCATTCAAGGACACAAGTCTAGCTTAGATGGAACAGTGCAGGCTGTTCAGCTTATGCCCTCCCCTCCGCCCCAATACTTTGTCCTTGCTCTCTGTATCCACAACACACTCCATGCAACGGTAGGGTCACACCATCTCTTCCTATTTTAGAATTTTCAAGTTTTACTTTAAGTGAAGATCCTCAATATTCAATTTAAACAAAGAGAAACTAAAGACAGAGACATTTGTGGGGTTAACTCCCCCCAGCATTATTTTCCTGAGTAATTACACAGTCTCCATTCTGATTAAAGTGGCAACACAAATCTGCCCAATTCTTCATTCCCTGAACATAAAGAGAGCCCTAGTGGACCAGATCTTATCTAGTCCAGCATTCCATTGCCCATAATAGCCCACAAATACTTCCAGGTGGATGCTCACTCACAGGACATGAAGTCAACAGTTCTCTGCCATTCTCCTTCCCAACAACTGCTAGTGATAAGCATTCTCACTCCAAAACCTGGATTCTATTAAGTTTGCAAATCAACAGAACAACTATTTTTCACTGTTATAAGACAGCACAGAAATGTTTTACCAACTTGCCAGTGGAGCTTTCATGTTCCAAGAACATTATGCCAGACATTTTGCAATCCAGGCAACCATACAAATATCGTGGAAGACAAATACCAGTAGGCTCAATGTAGTGCTGTAAAAGACTGGTATGTTTCAACTGTCTCTGTCTCTTCTGTCTTAATTCTGAACTCTAAAAACTTTTTTCCTGCATACAAAAAGACACAGGAAGTATTTGTAAATAAGCCTCCATGGCCTCATTAGCAACATTTGCTCCTTGGTAATAGATCTGGTGGCAGAGTGACTAACTCACAACCACAATTGCTTGTGCCTCATCCGTCTGCTTCATCCATGCCTGCAAAAATCCATACCCATTAAAAGAACAGGTCCTTCCAGAACATGTATGATGGCAGCAGGAGGATTTATAGACCCTAATTCTTTTCTGCGGAAGGACAAATAATTATCTGTTCAAGAGAAGTGACTGGAAGGCTAGCCCATTTACCACAATACAGAAAAGTCCAGAATGAATAATTTTGAGTCAAAGACCCTTTCCGCACCTTACCTTTTCACGGAGGTGGGGGGCGGTGTTTGCGCAAACAGCCTCTTGTGCGAGGCGCTCACATCCCTTCTGCTTCCTCACCACAGCTGGCTTGCCGGTCACGCAAATGCCCCACCCCACCCTGCCTCTTTCTTCCGCAGTGCAGCCTGGGAGCTGTAGGCTGCACTGGGGCAGGAAGCGCGACTGGTCCAGCTCCCGAGGCTCCGCAGGGCAGGTAAGTGCATGCAGGGCCTCGGAGCAACACGCGACCATGCAGCATTTTCAGCTTTAAGCCGAAAATAAAAAAATGCATGTGCAGTCCACGTCAGGCCCTTGAGCATTGCGTAAATGGGAGTGCATCATGCAGACCGCTCCTCCCATTTACGTGACGCTCAAGGGGCCCTCTCGCTTTAGAAATGGCATGTGAAAAGCGTCAAAGTCTGAATAACAGAGTGCCTCTCTAAGGTGCTCTGAAGAACAGTTAAAAGATCAGAGAGGATATCCACAATGCACAATTATAGCACTCTGATACCACTGTAACTGCCATGGCTCTGTGCTACAGAATCTTGGGATTTCTAGTTTGCTGAGGTGAGGTACATAGAATTCACTGATAAAGAGCTCTAGTGCTGTAGTGTAACAGAGTAGACTAGAGGCCTCTAAGTAGAGAGAATATTAAATCTCTTACCAAACTACAAATCCCAACATTCCATAGGATGGAGCCATGGAAGGTAAAGTGGTATAAAATTGCTATAATTTTGCAGTGTGGACACATCCAGAGTTTTTACAGAAAGTACATTTTATTGAAAGAGTAAATGAAGTAGCAATTTAATAGTACAAAACAATCACTTGCCAATTCTGTTCAGAATAAGTCCCACACTGTGAAGATTCTTGTCAGTCCAGGATTTTTCTTATCAGGATTTCTCAACACCGAAGAACCATGTTCTCTGACTATTTAAAAAGTATTTTAATCTTTTAATCTCTGGATAGATAGACTTCCACTGGAGTGAATTCTCACTAAAAGCCAGGATGGCAAAACTGAGGCTGTCATACTTTGGACATATCACAAGACAATGTGATTCATTGCAAAAAGGTGATAATACTTGGTACAGTGTAACGCAGTAGAAAAGGAGGAAGATCACATTATAGACAGATTGATTTGGTTAAGGGAACGACAGCTGTCCTGAGTTTGCCATACATTGGCAGAGCTATTAATAATAGGTGTCTTGGGGGATTTCCAATTCATAGGATTACCATAAGTTGAAGTTAACTTGATGGCAATAATATTAATTTATTTTCTCTCTTATTTGTCCTTTTTAATTGAAATTTTCCTCGATTTTCATTTTCTTTGAAGATTACTTTTGCACAATAAAAAAAAATTAATCACTGTCATATAGCCTGTGGCTATATCACACTGTCAACCTCTCCAGTGACTGGAGTTTGGGGACAGGATAAAATCTTTCCCCTGGCAGAAGATGCTACCACCTTGACTGAAGGCCTAAAGAAAAGAGGTGTTCTAGGTCCTTATCACCTTAAAAGAAATGGATTTGGGTTTCCAGCTGATCATCTGGGGCCCATCACTATAGAATTAAAGCACTATTATTCCACTTTAACTGCCATGATTGCATCCCATAAAATTGTGGGACTGCAGGTTTCTGGAGGGGTATTTAGAATTCTCAACCAAAGAGCTTCACTAGGGCCTCTGACCCATCTACAAACCCCAGGATTCCATAGGACTGAACCATGACAGTTAAAAGTGGAATAATAGTGTTATAATTCTGTGGTGTGAGAGGTATCCTGGTTTTTGGAAACTGCAAACTCTCCTTTAAAGGTCCCTTCTATCCTGGAACACTTCTGAGAGGCCTGGTAGAATGAGTCACTTAGGAATCTAGATTAAATCTATCTATATTGGATTTACCATAGCTATGTATATATTCTAGTGGGAGCTGTCTCCTACAAAACTATCACACAGGACTAAGCAAGCTGCAATCATTTCTTAGACACCAGAGCAGACTGCTTGGCAGTGGCTCATCCTGCTTCCCCTCGTAAAAACAAGACCAGTTTTCTGTAACTATAGGCTCATTCAATCCATATTCACTCATTATATTATTTTAAAAAGGTTTTTTTAGAGGTCCAGAAATCACAAGTCAGAGGAGTTCTCACATGGATGGCAAGAGCATGGATTCAATCTCTACAGACCTATTAGGGAAGGGAAAAGAGAAGAGATCATGTCTTGTTGAAAAGCTTTCTGTAGCAAATGTAATTTGTTGACTGGAAATCAGCTTCAGTCTGTTTATCTTCACATACCATGAAACAACCCAAACCCAAACCCAGAGTCTTCTGGTTGCTATATACAGCTTTGAATTGGCACAAAGATTTCAAATACCAGAGTTCCATCAAGGATAGGATCTAGCCACCCTGCAAAAGTAAAGTCTCTTCTAAGACAGAATATCTTGTGAACAATCTTAAAATAGATACACATATTAAAATAGTAGGCTTTCAGTGGAAACAAGCAGGTCTATTTATGCTTATTGATATTTTGCCTACTTTAATCAAGCCCCTGCAAATCTGTTTTGGAATCAAAACATATTTATCAATTTACACATATCAGTAGATCATTATTCTTGAGTAGCAGTACACACCCACTACTGTTAGAGATAATGAAAATTTCCTATACCTTGATTCAGTCATTAATCAAATAAGGACTGCAGACAAAAAATCAGAAGAAGACTAGGACTTGGAAGAGCAGCTATGAAGGAACTAGATAAGATCCTTGAATATAAAGGTATATCATTGAATAGCAAAGTCAGGATTGTCCTTGCAATTGTATTTCCGGTTTCAATGTATGGTTGTGAAAGCTGAACAATAAGGAAAGCTGATAGGAAGAGAATCAATTCATTTGAAATGGAGTGCCGGGCAAGAATTCTGAGGATATCCTGGGCTGCCAATAAGACAAATAAATGGGTCTTGAACCTAGAAACCAAGGCCATTTCTGCACTAGACTAGTACAGTGCTATTATTACACTTTCAACATCCTATGGAATCCTGGGGTTTGCCTCAAGGCCCCTCCCTAAACTGCAAACCACAGTATTCCATAGGATGTTGAAAGTGGAATGATAGCACTGTAACAGTCTAGTGCGGAAATGACCCAAGATGACTAAACTGAGACTGTCATACTTTGGACATAAAATGAGAAGAAATAACTCACTAGAAAAGACAGTAGTGCTTGGTAACGTGAAAGGCAATAGGCAAGAAGAAGACCGCATGATAGGTGGATGGACTCAATCAAAGAAACCACAGCCTTGAGTCTGCAAGCCCTGAGCAGGGCTGTTGATGACAGGATGACTCAGAGGTCTCTCATAGGGTTACCAAAGTCATCAAAGTCAACTTGATGGCAGTTGGCAACAATCAGAAAACAACTTTGACCCAATTCTTTCTGCTCCTGTTTTTTAAACAATTTAAGCAACTATCTCTGCTCAGATTAGCAGGGTTTGCCAAAGCTAATAAATACAAGGCCAATTCAAGTTTCTTCCAAGGAATTAGTTACTGGCCATGCAGATAATCAGGAGAAAGATTTACACGTTTGCAAGTTTGTTAAGATTAATATGAACCTAAATTCTAAGTCAGTATGAATTCATGAAAAACGGAAGCTCTGACAAAAATGTAGTACCTCACTCTTTGACCCTTTCCGCAGTCTACCTTCTAGCTTAACTTATAATACAGTCAGAATTCTGGCTTCCATAAATATTCAGGATTGGAACCCACTATTATATGGACAATTCCTTAACAAATGAAAAGGAGAAACTGTATTAATCAGCATTATGCTGAGGCTACATGGTGAAGACATGAAACCACTCTGGGTCTTAGGGAGAGGAGCATCTCAAGTCTTGTAAGTGGCCAGAGATGCATAGGAAATAATATATCGCAGCTTAATAAATCATCCATATCTCTAGTCAAACAGAAACATCAATGGGTGCAGCTACTAGCTCCAAAATGCACAGTGTGCTGCTTTTTCTTTAAAACTGGGAAGATTCATTTTCTGCCACAAGCCTGAGAAAGTCTATCTACTCAGCTTCATCTCTCTTTACCCTAGGGGTGAATTTTTCTGAAACTGCAAGAGGTATATCCTCTTTCAAAATGGGCTTTAGTGATTCCATTTGCCCATCTCCACTCCCCTTGCTGTAGAGATTATATTTTAACTTATAAATCACTTTTCCATGCAATGTGAATTCTCTTGTTCCTCATTTTTATTTTATTTTATTTTATTGTGTTTTATTTTATTTTAATGTCATTTATTACAATTTTAAACCTTCAACTTACTAGAGTTTTCTGGACAGTATAGTGACTGTAAGAGATCTAAAATAAAACAAGAATTCTAGTAGCTTTTAGCTATCTAACAATCTCTTCCACTCTTTGGCCCTTCGTGCAGCCTATCTTTGTCCCGGCAACATCTGGTGACAATGGTGGCAGTGGGTCTCTCAGTAGGGAAGTGCAATAGAGCATCCCCCTCTGCACCAGCTGCCTCTGGGATCCAGGAAATGTGATGGCCACACCTCTTCCTGCTGCAGTGCATTTGGGTACTGTCCCAGGCTGTGCTGGGGCAGGAAGCACAGTCATTGCACTTCCAGGACCTATGCAAGCAAGGGAAGTATGGGCATGCAGCGGGAGGGTGGTGCAATCACCCATCATTGACGGGGAAAACCCATCAATGATTTGTGGCATGATTGTGCCACCTGGGAACAGGAGAAGGACGGGACCGGGATGATGTTGTGCACAAGTGTTGTCCTGGCCCTGTCCTCCCATCTCCATGGTGGGTTCGGTGTGTCCAGCAGAAAGGGTCTTTGTCTCCAAGCTACTTTGCAACTTTATAAAACATCTAATTTTAAATACTACATCCTGATTCTTTTCCACTTGTAACGCCACATCTCTTTGCAGTGGATACAATGACTGTCTCTTGGTTGATCTTTTAAGCAGCTTCTGAAGAGTTATTTATTGAAACTTTTCTCTGTTCCTTTCTCTTCATTATGTGTTGCCATTCCTTCCCTTCTTATCCCTTCATATCTCATTACATTGCACAGAATCTTTTTAAAAAATTATTACAATGCCTAGACTTCAACATACGTTATAGTTAACCATATTATTCCATCTACCTGAGTTATGTTAATCACTCAGCTTTTCCATCTTCCTCCTGGAGAGTGTGAGTCCCTACAGCACTTTCTCTTTGATACTTGGGCAACCAACATCAATTTCACCTTTTTACAGTTCTGACAAGCTAGCAAGCCACACTTTGGAAATTATAATAAGACTTCATTTCTTATAGACCTACAGCTCATAAAACATAAATATTATTATTGCTACCTCACATACAAATACAGGCCCTGGGCCCCCTTAAATTTACCTGCTCTTATTTGGGTAAATAGTGCCCAAAGAAAAACTTTCCACAAGCAATGGGAATTTTGCACTATTATATGTCACAGTACAATGCGGTCCTTGTACGTGATGAGTATCGCTGCAAGAACTGAACATATACAAGGAATTTGTTCCACAGAGTTCTGTGGGAACTAAGACATGTCATGGCATAGGAATCCTGTGAACTAAAGCATATCTGCTAAGAGTCATATACACCCATAAAGGGCAAGGATATAAGAAGTATGTGGATCCCTTAATGAGCAGACAAGTAATCATGCAGCCTGTGTTTGGGGATTCTATTACTATATTTTCCCATTGGCCTATGAACTAACAATGAACATATCAAGTTTAGATTACCATCATGTTCTAATCTAATAGTGAGAGTTTTGGAAGAAACATCCTGAATAATGCATTGGTTATAGAAGCAAAGATTTGCCATGCAGAAAAAGTCCTTATTTAGAGGTCCAGAGAAGTAATCATGGAGCTTATTGTGTATCCATACAATCTGGTGATGATGTCAGTCCATCTGCTCTTGAGCAGTGCCATTTTTGTAGCACACAGAAATCAAGCAAGGATTGTCCAGTCCATGCTGTATGCATATCAAAGCATTGTTTATGTGGCATTATGATTCATCTTCATGTGATTCAGACAGAAGCTAGGCTTAGAGGATGTCCTTAAAGTGATCTTCCGTTGTGCTGAAGACTATGTCTCATATTTAACTGAAGTTGTTTACATTTCCAGATGAAACGAGATGACAAATAACCAGAACAAACTTGTTTTTATTTCATTCATAGCTGTCTCACTCCAAAAATATGTCTTGAGATGGTGTACTCTGATGGAATGTGCATGGCTTTGATGGCATTTGGAAACCATAACTACATAACACATTCTGGCTGGCAGATCTGGTGGCAACAAAAGATGCCTTTGTAAACCACAAGCTTCTAAATTATATTTTCTCTGACTTATTTTAATCAGATACTGAGATTATTAGCATGGTTTTGAGTTGAAAAGGAACACCACTACAGGGCCTCCTAACTAGAAAGAATACAAAGCACTTGGACAGTCAAACTAAGACCCTTTCCACTCCATCCTTCCAACCTGTGGGAGGGATGGGAGAAGGATGGAACCACAATGATGCTTATGCACAACATTGCAGCAGTCCTGTTCTTCTCCCATCCCCAGGCAATGCAACTGTGCTGCAAATCATTGACAGGTTTTCCCCATCAATGACCAATGATCACACCACCATCCTGCTGAACTCCCTCACGTACCTTCCCTGCTGAAACCCTGGAAGCATAATGGCCACTTCCTGCCCCAGAGCAGCCTGCAACAGTACCCAGCTGCACTGACACAGGAAGGAGGGTCATTGTGCTTCCTTCTGCAGCGACCAAGCTAGTGTGGAGGGAAGCACTGGCGTCTGTGCTCCCATCCTGGCAAAGCCACTGATGGGACAATGCTGGGACAATGCTTGACCCAGGTAAGTTGCAGAAAGGACTTAAGACAACCCGCTTAATAGTGCAGACTCAAAGCTCTGCCTTGTACAAAGAATGTGCGGACAATTTCCCTACCAAGGTGGAGTGCACCAAACTGTCTGGGTTCCATCTTTGAATAATCTTTGACTCTGAATTCAACATATTCTTTAATAAGTAGGTGTGAGGAGAGAAAGGTGAAAACATCTGCAGCTATATCCTGTGACTTTTAGCCTCTTAAAACCATATCAACAGAAAGTTACTGGCCATTAGCTGTATCTATTCTCAGTTCTTCAGGCTTCAGTCATCTAAACTGAGAACTCCATTTACTGAAATTTTGGAATAATGAGTCACAGAGCTGCAAGGCATCTTTTGCAATGAAAAGCATTAGTCTGTCAGGGAACTCTAAAATGTCATTCAGATCAGCTCCTAAAAACTTAACAACCTTTATATATGATGTAGGTAAATAATATTAAAGAAGTGCAGTGTTGTTGCTGATGCAGGCATACAGTGATAGTGACAAACAGTAAGGCCCATAAATGGCTATACTCCCTGCCACTAAGCAATTGTCACATATCCCCTCTATCCCATCACTCTCAGGGTTTTTGTGTTCAGTCGGCCAATTCCATAGCAACATCAGCCACATTCATTTAAAAAAAATATTCATTCTGCTTTTCAGTGTGTGAAAGCAGGTAGAAGAAAAGAAAGGGAAAGACTATGCACAGCAAATCTCTTTTTCAAGATGGGAAAAGAAAAACATTATTTTTGCTTCTGATGACATCCATTAATTTCCACTAATTTTAATCTGTCATTTTATATTAAACCACAGGCCACCAAATGATGGTACAAGCTCCTTTTAATGGAATATGCTTCCAGGAGGGTCTCTCCATGCCTGCCTTTTAGAAACCAAGGGACTGTTGAGATTAATTCCCCTCACCAATGCTCCAGAAAAAAAGTAAGTATGTGTGGGAGCTGGGGAGTTCAGAAGAAAATAATGGAATATTGCTGAGGATAGAGGATCTTCTCTTGACTCTGAATAGGCAGCAAGAATTGCACCCTTCCTTTTCTGGCCTTGCTATTAACCAGGATGCTTCCCCCCAACAGACCCAAACAGTCCTTTCATGCAATATCTTTCTTTCAACTAATTCAAATGGATGTCCTTTCCATGTATGTCTGTGTTTGCGTGTGTAGATTTGAATAAATTCTTCTGCTTGAAGAAACTTGTAAATTTCAGGTGGAGGTGGAGACTGACTGACCTGGAAAATTACTTTTTAAAAAGTAATTAGGTACACTTAGGCCCTTTCTGCACCCTACCTTCTTGTGTGGTCCTCTGATGACCATCCCAGCAGCCTCTTTGCCAGGAAGGGAGTGTGAGGGAAGCACTCCCCTCTGCTCTGGACCAGCTCCCTGTGGAAGGGAGTGCAATGGACACATCTCTTCCTTCCACAGCGTAGCTGGGTACTTTCTGAGGCTGTGCTGGGGCAGAAAGTGCCACAATCGTGTTTCCAGGCCTTCTACAGGACAGCTAAGTGCGGGATGGTGGCATAATCATGGGTCATTGATGGGGAAAACCCATCAATGATTTAAGCCATGATTGTGCCTCCTGGGGATGGGAGAGGAGTGGGACCATGATGTTGTCATGCAGAAGTGTCCTTGCAGTTCCACTCCTCTCCCATCCCCCTCCTGGGATGGGAGGCTACTGCAGAAAGGCTCTTACTGTCTGAGCAACAGCTGCCTCACAAATTTGTTGTGAGGATAAAGTGAGGAGAAGGAGGAGGTCCATGTACACCACTTGGAACACATTGGAGGAAAGGTGTAATACAAATGTAGTACTTTAACTTAACATTCCTGCAGTGTAAACATAACCTTCTGGCTAGAATCTATTGGTGAGTCCCAACTAGAGTAGATCCCCTGAATGAATTGTTGACTGGTAAGTCAACATGTAGATAAATCCCACTGATTTTATGCGTCTTCTCTAATTGAGAATAACAATAGAATTGAGATCTATGTGTTTATTTCTCAGGATATTAGCTAATATCTTGTACTTTTTTGATAAAACGTATCACTTTTAGGATAGTATGTTGAATGAAACTTGAGATGCTTGTTGCTGAAGCTGCATATAAGTCTTTTGTGGGTCCAGCAACATTGCAAAGTATAGTGTTAATATTTGGTATTTAGTGTTATGGATTAGGGCTAGTTTTTAGTAATTGAAATTTAGGATGTCTTCATATTGTGTTAAAACATAATTTTAAAAAGAATCAAAGAACCAAAGGATACAGCAACATCTTCCTGTTCAAAGATGACAGAACTGGGGCAGGAAGTCTTTCTGTTCAGGAAGTCATCCAATTGCCAACCTCAACAGGCAGGGTGTGTCCAGGGCAGGGAGTAGTAAACAGAAAGGAAGGGGAAAAAAGGCAAAATTTGCCATATTCCTGCATTAGGACTTCATGTGTGTTAATTGGACACAAACCTAGAGATCCAATAATTCCTCAGTCTAAATATGGGAGGTGCTGCTATACAAAATCCTGGTCTGTGGGCATACAGAAAATGTGGGAGGGAGGGATGGGAATTCAAATTCTGTGTTTTGAAATAGATGATTGCTTGTGTAATTTACCACTGTGTTAATATTCCTCAAATTATAGTCTTTATAATTTTGACACCAACAGATAATTTGCTTCCTTGTCCATTTCAAGGTCAGTTTAAGCTATAAACAATAGCTCAGCTATAATCATAGTTGATGAAATGCAGACATGAAAATGGATTTTGCAATGACTTTTTGGCAGTAGGTGTTTATTTTAAGCTATGTATAGCAGTTTTGCGTGCCAAATCTTCTGAAGGAAACTGCAACAGTGAAGTCATTGTATAAGTAAGTCGACTAAATACCATCCCTATTAAGTTCTACAACTGTATTCCAACAGAAAAAAAATAAAGTGAGATTAAACACAGCCACTTTAATAACGTTAATTAAATTCAACATTTACAAAATTGTTAATTATTTCAGTAGGCAAGATGGGTATCTCAGCTCGAAATAAATTGAACTAAAATCCATTTTCATCCTGGAACATTTTTCTATCAGATGTAGGTGGAATCAAGCAAAATCTGCTTCTCTGATAGAAGGTTTCCCTCAGTAGGACAGAGAGAAGGCAATTCTCTCTTTCCATTGCATTCTCTCTCCCATACCACCCTAAATCCAGAGATTTGTGGAAGCTTGCAGGGAGAAAGTCACTCCCTCCTTCTTCCAATGATAAGAGCTTTACATCAGTCTAAGGAATCTAGTTGGATTCCACCTATTATCTGTGTTTTTCTTATCAGCTCTGGAATGTACTAAAACACACAAAAGTCTTTCACATTTCTGTAATGAAAAACCAGCTACAAGCTCAGTAGATTTTTTCAGCCCTCATAAAAGTCCTGCTATCTTGCTCTTATGGAAAGTTGGCCTTGTTCCTTGAGATGTTTCTGACTGAGGTATGAGCTTGCTATGCTGGCTCCAAGAAGAATAGCTTGTTATTTATTATGGAGAAAGGTAACAAATTCTACTAATATTTTAGAACTGACAGGGAAAAGATTTTTTTTTTTTCCTTCCTGCCTAGTGTTTCCCAACCCGCACGTTCTTGTTTCTTTGAGCTCTTGCTTTCTCTTTATAGCCAGATGTGAGCATTCAGTTTGGAACCAACATAAATTAGCCAGCAACAGACGCTGGCCATTTGTTGTGTTTCAGAAGAGACAGATTTAATTAACTCTCATTGTGGAACAGTTCACTATTCTTAATCCTTCCTTGATCCTGTGGGGAAATAGACTTCGTGAGCTGGCCTAATTGTCACTATGACATGAGCACTGGGGAGGTCTCGTAAGTCCTCCATTCTAGGAGCCATAACAATTAAAAGCAGATGCGAATAAACTGGAGATGGAAAGAAAAACAATAACAGATGCAGGACTAGACTTTGGCCATTTCTGCACTACACTGTTATAGTGCTATTATTCCACTTTCAACATCATATGGAATGCTGGGGTTTGCAGTTTAGAGAGAGACGTTGAGAATTCTCAGCCAGAGAGCTCTTTGGCCTCAGTTAACTACAAACCTCAAAATTCCATACGATGTTGAAAGTGGAATAATAGCATTATAACGGCATAGTGCAGAAAGGCCCCTAGTAAAACCTTCTGAGTGCACTAGCCAGCATGGCCACTTTTTACCTAGAGACAAAGAATTTTTTTTTTAATTTAAGCTGGTCTTCAGCTTTTAACTGGTTAGGGCTATCTTTGTACCATCACTGTAAGACTGAAAGAAGGTGACCAAAAGGAGAACAGGAGAGTCACAGTCTCTACATAGAAGCCCTACTTCAGAAGCATGCAGTTATTCTCTTGTATTCTCATAAAAGTACAATCTAAAGAAATCCAAGCACCTGAGCCAGGGACCAAGTACCAAACGTGATGAGAGATCATGTCCATAAATGGCTTATGTAAATCAAATTGTTACTAGGGTCATTTCTGCACTAGCCTGTTATAGAGCTATTATTCCACTTGCAACATCTTATGGAAACCTGGGGTTTGCAGTTTGGGAAGGGCCTTTGAGGCCCAAACTGCAAACCCCAGGATTCCATCGGATGTTGAAAGTGGAATAATATCACTATAACAGGCTAGTGTGGAAACAGCTTTCAGCTTAGCATCCAGAGCAGGACATTGGCTGTGGGGAGTTTCCTCCTATAGACTGTGGGATCTATACATTTTTCACTCACCCAAATCATGTGCAAAGGAGCAATGCAAGTCAGGAATACAGTGAGAGCAAAAAGGTTAAAGACTGCCTTACCCCTCAATTCTGGATCAACCTCATTTCTTTAAAAAACACACACACACATATAAACCATTGCTATATGCATAAATGGTGTGTCATTTGGAATGACACACCTGAGCTTGCTTCTCTTACAGTTCTGAAGCAATGAAACATTCAACATGGAAAATGCCAATTTCCAAACCCTTCTAATACCACTAATGTGTAGCTTTCCTCACATTTCTTGCTCGGCAAACAGGACTTTCAATAATTGACTTGTCTTTCAGTAATTTAGGGGGAAGGGTGGTCTTTAAGCACTGTAGTAGGAGACTTTTCAAAATTCATCCTAGGCTCACTTTCCACGTAAGGATCCAACCATGTCAATCTTGTTTATTCATAACAAAGTGATGATTTTGATAATGATGATAATAATAATCAGCAACAGCAACACTGATGTGACTAAAATTACTATTATTTTTATTTGCATATAGGACAATGAACCTGGAATATACAACTTGTCCAGATCAATAAAATGATTCTACCTTTACCAACTTCAGATGGGATTGGAACCCAGATCCCTGGCCAACTTTCTATCTGTTGGGCACCCTACTGGGGTACTGTTCAGAGACGAAAGAAAGTGAAGAATCTTAATCTGAGTAAAAGGGGTTACCTCCCTGGGAAAGTAGATTGTGTAGAGGAAAATTTACAACCCTCTCATTGGCTGTTCTCTTGTTGTGGCCCAATTGCAATAACCTGACCTCAGCAATAATGTTATTTAAAGTAAATGGGAATTCTGCCAAGGCTAACATTGTAAGATGGGGCATGAAATATCCACGTTCATACTAGAATGCTGACCACAGCTATAAAATATTTTCCATATGGGTCATTGTAAAGACTTCCCCTTCCAAATTAATAGGCAGGTTGTTAGGAAAAGCCAACATTTCAATATATAAAAGTTCAGATAGTTTGTAAAATATACCAAAGCAGAACACACACATGCACATTCCCTATGCGGAGCCAAAAGAAACAATTTCCTAGTGGATGCCTACCTTATGGTTTATTTCCCACAGATTGCTTATCCAAAGAGAAGCGTAGACCAAGAGCTTGGAAACCCTACCTGAAATGGCTGACAATGGGGTCATTTGTTACTTTCACTTTTTTATGATGTCTTAATGTTAGTGAAGGCTTCAGGGGCAGTTAACATGTCAGCAATACACTATTTTTGTCCATGTTTAAAAAAAAAATCTTCTAAAATCTTTTTTAAAAAGATAGTATACTAGATAAAAAATTTTTTAAGAATCTTTTTAAAAGAGAATCATGGTGAAAATTGACCATATGAACCCCATTGACACTTTGAAAATAACATTAATGTGTTCATGTTATACTGCTTTTTCAAAAAAGGATGTAGCTGCACCCTCACTAGTACCCAAAATAATGTAACACACTACTTTTAATACATTGGGTGCATCAAGTTAGTGACATATGCGAGTGTGGCTTATGCATGCATATGTCTCTTTTGGGCTACGGTCCAAGCGGCTATTGCACTTCATCCCAAAACTCCCCCTGGTAGATTTCAGGCTTTGGAGAGGCCATTGTTGCTCTTGCTTACCAGCAGGGAGGGGAAGATGAGACAATTCAGATTATTAATATGTGGCCTGTCTGCACTTTGAGAAGAAAAAGGAGTTTTCACTCCATCTGTGAGCACACCCTCATTTCTTCCCATTTCAAATCAAGACCAGCTCTTTCTTCATCTTCTGAACCGACTCCTCCAAATATTCAGAGCTTTTCAGCTTGCAAAAAGTTGAGTAAGGGCAGAAGACTTAACAGAAGTGTATGCATGCTATGAAAAACATGGAAAATAAGTAACTCTACCCACACACAGACATACACGCTAGAGCTTGAGGTGGTCTGATGAACCAGTGAAACCGAATGATGACAAATGTGGGACAGCAAAAAGAAGTACTTCTTCAGACAAAGCCATGGAACCCACTGCTACAAGGTATAGTAATGGCTGCCAATGTGGGAAATTTTAAAATGGAATGGGACAAATTCATGGAGGATGAGACTACTAGTACTAACTATATATTATCTCCAGCATGAGTGGTATTATGTCTCTTAGTAAGTACCAGTTGCTGGGAAACACAGAGTATTATTGTGCTCATGCTCTGCTCATAGACTTGTCATAGGGCTGGACTCTGTATGAGCAGAATATTGGATTAGATAGGTTTTGGACTAATCCAGTGGAACTCTTTTTGTGATTTTCATCCTCCTGTTATGTTTTTTTTTTAATTTTTATAATCTTTACTACGTGTAAAAAAGTACAATCCACATATAAAAAACCGATAAACAACAAAAAGAAAAACATCCTTACAAACATAAACAGACATCTACACATAACTAAAACAAATACTAACAAAACATAACTAAGACTGGTCCCTGCCCTTGTTGCAAACAGTTCATATTACTTACCCCTTATATTATACCTATTCAATCATACATTTTATCGCATAATTATTCTTTCTTATCATTTTAATTACTTACTTCATTTCTCAAGTTCATACTGACCTACAAACTAATTCTAGATTACTTTATATTAATGATCGTTCACCTAAAAATAATCATTTATATTAAAGCAAGATTTTGAAACAAGAAAGAAAAAATATCTTACAAATCCACTTTTACACTTCTTAATTAATAATATTGATTTTAATTATCAAAACCTATTGTCATCAGATTGCCTTAATTCTTTTTTAAGAAATCAATCAACCACTTCTATTCAGACAAAAATTCATTTTCTGTTCTGCCATTTGCTCTGTGCATATCCGTTTTGACAATTCCTGTCAGTCTACTTAGCCATCCAGTGGAGTCTCCTTCTTTGGAAGTTTTTAAACAGAGGCTAGATGGCCATCTATTTGGTGTGCTTTGATGTGTATTCCTGCATAGCAGGGGTTAGACTGGGTGACCCCTGTTGTCTTTTCCAACTCTATAATTCTATGATTAAATTTTTGCCATGTCTCAGAATTTTTCTTAATTTCTTTCCATGTTTTCACATAATAATTTTCACATAATTGACTGGATTTTTTTAGTTAAATAGATGCCAAAATATTTCACTTTCTTCTCAACTTTAAACCCCGTTTTTAATTGAGATTCATTCATTTCTTGAAAATTCACATTTTTAGTAAAAATCTTAGTCTTATCTTTGTTCAAACCAGCTAATAGTCCAAATTTTTTTTAAATTTTTCTTGCAATTTCTGTATTGATTTCAATGGATTTTCCAACATAATCACCAAACTATCCACAAAAGCTTTCTAATTTTAATTCCATTTATATTAGCATCTTGCCTGATTCCATGATTCAGCACTTCCACTGCTGAAATAAATAATAAAAGGGACAAAGGACATCTTTCTTCTGTCCTCTTGGAAATATGAAATGCTTTTGTTGTTTCTCCTTTTACTATTATTTTTGCTGACTGTTTTGAATATATTGATTTAATCCGTCAAAAAAAATTGACCAAAATTCCTCAGTTCAATAACTTTTAAAGAAAGTGCCAATTCAAATTATCAAAGGTTTTTTCTGCATCTAAAATATTAGAGCATCTTGCTTTCCACTATGTAATTCAAAATATTCTATCACATCCAATACAATTCTGACATTATCTTTCATTTGTCTTCCTGATAAAAATTTACTTTGATCTTAATCAATATATTTAATAAATTCTTCATTCTTTCTCCCAAAATCAAAGCAAAAATTTCATAATCATTATTTAGCAAAAAAAATAGTCTTAAATTATTTGGTAAAGTCAACTTTTGTCCTTCCTTGGATCAATACAATAGTGGCTTCTTTCCCTGAGCTAGTAATTAATTTCCGCAAAAAAATCTTAAAGGTTCCCTGAACAACATTGACCATAGCAATCCTGGGATACCCCCCATCCTTCCATAGCAACTTAATATGTGCATATGTGCCTTCAAATTGCCTGTTGACTTATGACAACACCCTACATTTCATAGGGTTTCTTAGGCAAAGAATACTCAAAGGTGGCTTTGCCACTTCCTTCCTCTGAAATATAGCCTACAGCACCTCGTATACATTGGTGGTCTCCCATCCAAGTACAAACTAGGGCTGATTCTGCTTAGCTGCCAAGATCAGGCAGGATCTGGTGCCTTTAGGTCCATTTATTCCTGTGCTCTCTCTTCTGATAAGAAGAAAAAAATAATATTACAAACAGTATTGATTGCCTTTGAGATAGTCACAAGCTATTCTATTGGTGCAATGGACTTTTATAACATTATCTACAAAACAACATAGTAAGTTAAGCTGTTCTACAGCTTTCTGTAAAACCATGTGCAAAATTAGTTTACTTATTTTTATCCCCACTTTTCCATACTCCAAGATATTCAAGATGGGTACTTTTCTACTGAGGACAATGTAACATACTAACTGTCTTTGTGATCTACACAGAAGGATCATAATATGCTGGTTGCTATTGACAACCTGTACAAACAGTCTAAATGCAGTATTTACCCAAAAAATGAGTATGTAAAGCTATGGAATAAATAAAGCCAGCTGTGCATAACTGTATATTGTTATATATATTTCCTTTAGATATAGTAGCCGCTCACAAAGAAAAGAGAAATCTAGTGCAATTCATTACCCACAAGTCTTAATTTGTTTTGATTTGAAGGCTTGAAGACCTATTCTGCTATGCTTTATATTGTTTCCTGCACAACATTAATGGAAATTAATTCAAGGAACTACTGAGAGCCATCTGAGAGCCACCATGGTTTAGTGGTTTGAGCATTGAACTATGTTTCTGGAAACCAGGGTTTGATTCTCTGCTTGGCCATGGAAACCCATTGGGTGACCTTGGGCAAGTCACACTCTCTCAGCCTCCAGAAAATGCCATGAATGATTCACCTTAAGGTCATCATAAGTCAGAAACAAACAAGTTCAAGAAAACAAAAGGATGATTGCTAGAAAATTTAGCACGAAATTACTATTAACCTCCCAGTAGCCATATAGAACTGGAGCTTCTATGTATCTCTAGAAACTTTTGTACAAAAATAATGATAAACAGTAACAAATTTCAGAGATGTGTCCAAGTTAGTCTGTTGAGGAAAAACAGGAATGAGTCCCACAGCTTTTTAAAAACTTTTTTTAAAAAAGTTATTATCCAGAGTATCTTTTCAACAATGGCTATAAAAAAGTTTGAAATCTAGCCTTATGTGAAAAATTAACATATAAAATGAGACAACATGCAAGGAAGGAGGAGGAGGATTTTATTAAAACATGATATTTATTCATTATATTTGCCAGCAAAGACTCTTCTGAAAACAGTCCTCCTGGCAACCTGAAAAAAAATCTGGACCAGTTCCTTTTAACAGGGCACTACCACGGAGCCCGCATGGTATATCTTCTCTCTTTCCATCAGACTAGACTTGAATGAGAAAATAATTAATTATAATTTTAAGGTCCAAAAGCATGCCTATCTGTTAGGGGTTGCTTGTTACGGTTTGTAAAATTGTTTTAGATAGATGATAGATAGATAGATAGATAGATAGATAGATAGATAGATAGATAGATAGATTATAAATAGATATATATACTAGCATATTTACCCGTATTGCCCGGGGTTTTATTTTCTCATAGATAATACTTGTTAGAAATATTTTAGGAATTATCTTACCTTACCTTATCTTACAAATTAGATGCAGTCGAAATACACAGATTTCAGTTCCTGTGTGTCCAGTATGTGTAACTTTTCCCCATATTCCTCAATTCAATCTGTATTCACAGCTGCTAGGCCTCATCTCCATAGCAACCGGCCTATTCAGAGCTCTCTGGCTGAAAATTCTAAAGACCCATCCCTGATCTGCAAATCCCAGGATTCCATAGAGCCTTCACAGCCAGCCAATCATATGAGGTCTTCTCGCCTCACACAGCCAATCGCATGAGGTCTTTGCCTGCCCGATGATGACAAATAGACAAACTCACTCACAGACTTTGACCTTTATATAGTAGATATATATGTATATATTTGAACTTTAATAAAATGTCATATATACATATACATACATACATATATATATATAGTGTGTATGCATATGTATGTATGTATGTATGTATGTATGTGTATATATAAATATATGTACGTGTATAAAACCAAATGTATGTCTGTGTATAAAATCAAAAATTCCAGAATCCTCCAGCTAGAGTATCTAGCGTCCATACTGGTTGGAGGATTCTGGGAGTTATATTCCGAAAAAGTAAATTCTTCAAGTTCTGACCACTCTTCTCTACTCTCTACTCTTCTTGTCACACTAAATCTATTTTTCATATGTCACGAAACATATCACGTATCTCATTCTCATTCTCACACAGAAGAACCAGAAACCACAATATTGGCCCTTTTCTCACGGGGTAATTAAATCTTCCCAGGTCGACCTCGAACGGGGGCATTTTTCACCTTAGAGAGAACCGGGTTGCATTTAATTTTTTTGATTCTCACCTCAATCCGCGTGGGGGAGCCACCATCCAGCATTCGCGCGCCCTTTTTAAAAACCAGAAGAAATGTGGGTTTTTTCCTCCAATCCGCGCTCGTCCTTTCGTGAAAAAGCGACGGTGCGTACTGATTCGTGCGGGGGATGAAGAGAGGGAGGGATTTAGGCGTGGCCAGCAGAAGCGACAAGACCGCCCCCAGTGCTTTCGAGTGCTGCTATCAAGGCTGAAATTAGCACCCCAGCAATGTTCGTCAGCAGCTCGTGCTCCATACACAAAACAGCAGAAAGCAAGCAGAAAGACAGAGGGGGGAAAATGTCTCCACGGCAGCTCCAAAGAAAGGTGCGGGACGGGGGGGGTTTGTTGGAGGATGTAAGGGGACACGCGTGTGTACTGACGTCCATGATGACGCTCAGAGTGTTTCTTTTAAAAATTGAGCACAGCCAATCACTGCCAGACAGGACGGGGAAAGGACACCTATGGGAGTGGCCATGGTAATATTGTGTGAATGCATTGATGCTGCCTAAGTCTTTTCTCTATGGAGCCGTGAGAATGCTCCTAAAATTTCAGTCCGTGTTAGTGGGGATTAAGGGAAAACCCGCCTGGATCGTAGTGGCACGATTTCTGCACCCCGTGAGAAAAGGGCCATTTTCTCTTTACCTGCAAGATACTTTCTGCCAATAGCAACATTGCATTTGTGAGAACATGGGGGCTGATTTTGCTGCTGCTCCTGCATGGATTTTTACAAATTCAAAACATTAAGTTATTTTCATCTTTTTTCAACACTCAGGCAGTTCTGTGTTAGCTGTATGTGTCTGCTTTGATTCCCAGAGAGAATGGCTTTGGTTTTTGCACAGAAGCTTTCTGTGCGATTTATGGAAACACTAATGGGAAAACCCTCTCTTTGTCTCTTTTTCACACTGGAGACAAGAACCTTTACAAGGGCTAACAATTTCTCAATAGACTCTCAATGTGTCAAGACATCCCTTTCCATCAAGAAGGGGAAGTTTTGCAAATATTCTTCACATCTCTATACAAAATTTAGCTGACAGAATGACACTACTGAGATGGGCTACTACTGGAGTGATTATGACAGATCATGACCCAACCAGTGTTAGCCACACTAAAGACGCATTCATTTTAAAAGCAGAGATTTAAATATGTGCCTAGCTGTCACACTGAAATCAACAAAGATCATAAATGGAATCATAGAATCATAGAACTAGAAGGGGCTTCTTGGTCCAGCCCCTTGCTTAGTGCAGAAGCTCCAGCTGGAACACTTACAAACTAATGGATACATTGCTGCCAAATACTGTATTTGCTGGCATATAAAACCCACGTTTTCCCCCAAAAAATATTGTTTGAAAATGGGGTGTGTCTTATACACGGGTGCATCTTATACGCCAGAAAATATGGTACTTACATTTGGCTGCATTGTATCCATAGCTTCATAAGTGAAACATAATTGCAGCAGTAAAAGGACCCTATTGAAGGATTATCACAACCTTTGAAATGAAGACAAGACAGTGCATAAGGAGTTTCCACATTCATTATAGGAGGTTCACATGGACAGTTTTCGTGCCAGCATAACCTGCACCAGAATGGGATGGTGGTGATACAGAACTCCTCCATGTGATGGATTATGGTGCATATGTTGACATCTTAAGTAGGAAGAGAGCTCCATTTGAGGAAACTTTATTATAAGTTTAGGAGCTAAACCTGTCATCCAATTCAATTTCTGTTTGAATTTGTTAATCTAAAAAGATTATACCCTTGCTGCTTCATTCACTCATGAACTGTTGTGGGATCATGTGAAGTGCATATAAGAAATCACATCACCCTCCTTCTATCATTCCTTATTAAGAAAATTATATACCATAAATCAATAGTCAGGGCAATCATACTCAATGGGAACATATTCAGCCACATAAATATATGCATGACACACATTCATATTTTGACATATGCTATAAATAATACTAAAGACAAGAAAGCCAGGATACCTTTCTTCAGATGGCATTAGATTAAACAGGCCTGTTGTTGTTTGTGTGAATTATAAAATAGGCATTAGAAGAGGCAGAGCAGGTAACGTTCTACCCAAGTACAACACATGTGCTCCATATGTTCAATTTTATAGCACAGAATTTTATGCAAACTGGGAATTTTCCACTCCCACCATTTGGAATACATTGCATCATAAAGAAATGGCAAAGTCAGCATATTAGCAATAAACCAGCCATGCTTTATGATGGGATACCACCTTAATTCAGTGAATAAAGCCTGGTCTGTAATACTGCTGGAGGGCAGAAGCATGGAGAAGAGGTCTGTAAGAATAATGGTTACAATATCGACTCCTGCTTTAGATTTACAGTGTTATGCATCCTACAGAGAAAGCAGAGAACAGAAAGCAGTTATAAGCCCTCTCTCATAATACTAAAATTCAAAGTCATTCAGTGAATCTGAATCATAGGACATTAGGGACAGAAGGAGCAATGGATTCAAACTACAGGAAAAGAGATTCCACCTGAACCTCAGGAATAACTTCCTGATAGTCAGAGCTGTCCAGCAGTGGAATATGGTGCCTTCGAGTGTGGTGGAGTCTCCTTCTTTAGAAGTTTTAAACAGAAGCTGGGTGGCCACCTGTTGGGAGTACTTTGATGTGTTCCTGCACAGCAGAGGGTTGGACTGGCTGCCCCCTGTGGTCTCTTGCAATTCTATTATTCTATGATTCTATGAAAAAAGCAGGTACATCATTACACAGTACACAGTTAAACTATGGCCTTAACTACCACAGTAACTCCAACCTGAATGGATCTGAAAAATCTATCTGATATATTTTGGGAAGATAAGGATATTAAAAGCTACTAGTCCTCATGACTATATGCCTCTAGCAATGATAACCAGTTACTGTGTAATTTCTGCCCAGTCTCCATTATTCTGTTCTTGGGCAACATGCCAAAACATATGGTGACATCTTGGCTTGTAGGATTCCTAAATCAAAATGGTTATCTGTTTCATGCCTGACTATGGGACAAGAACTAGGTTGATTGCCTAGGTGAAAAATCTACATTGGAAAGTAGACAAGGGGAACGTATCCTTCCCTGTTTATTCTCTTGTACATCTCAATGATCTTCGATACCATGAATTATGGTATCTTTCAAAGAGACAGGTTAAGGATGCTGAGAGGCAAACTGACACATGTTATGATGGGTTCTTCAGTTACTTTGATTTGGGTAGGATAAAGATTCAAGGATAGTGCATTGAGACAGCCAATCCATTCTTACAATGTTCCAAAGACTTATACTGGTTTTTAGGCATCTTAACTCTCTAGTCTTTCTTATTAAACTTTGCAGGTTTCTTATTCAGGAACATCTCTGTGATGTATGTGATTTTCATGCAAATTGCCCCTCCCAAAAAAGAGATAGGGAGAAGAAGCAAATAATTTTCTACACTTAAAAACAGAAACGCTTCCTTTCCACATGAATCAGAAGTGGGTAAAGCATAGCCTGTGGATGTCACGAAGGCCCCAGTCTAAGCATCCTTGACCCCCCCCCAAAAAATGAGCCAAAACCAATGAAAAACCACCCAAGCAACCACACAGTTTGGGTCCTCTTTCCCTACAATATCCCTCAAACTCCATCACCCCTCAAAACATTTCTGTTCAAAATACAAATCTAGAAATGGCACAACATGGTCTGTGGGGGTAGACAAGAGAAAATACCCCCTCCCAGGACATAGACAGAGTTGCCCATTCCTGATATAAACCACCATAACTCTCCTTCTGAAGAGATACAGTTGTTAGTTAAGTCTTAGACTTGTCAGTTACAGAAACCTTTCTTACAACAGCTTTTCAGGCTTCACTGCTTCCTTACACACACAGCATCCTCATATGCTGATGACACTGCCTCACTTGCCATTCCCTTCCTATTCCTCTATTCTCTAGAACAACCTTTAATATTCAATGCCTTTGTTGTAGGATCTTAGCTACACATCATCTCTTTTGTTTCCCTCCAAGTACTCTGTGAGGATTCTCTGCTACTTAGGCTACATTTCTAAGTTTTATGCATGCAAACTCTTGTGTGTTTTAGTCAATGTGATAGCTCCTAGACCCTGTAATCTAGCATTACCAGACTAAAAGCAGATGGTCTTTTGATAGAATTGAGACAGTGTGGCAATGGAAAAAGAGTCACCTAATATTAGAACTAAATTCCTTCTAGTCATTGGTATTCTTGTTAGAAAGGCTGTATTCAATGGCGGTTTCAGACATCACAGTTTTTCCTTTCTAGAGAAAGCATTTCCAGGACATGAGACATTCTCAAAACACAATTGTTTGATCTGTAAGCTCTCTGCCCTCATCACTGGGGTGAAGGGATTGTCTGCAGTTATTCAGTAATAAGAGAAATTTATGCTGCAGCTCTTGGGGGGATGCAGAACATTTTATTACTTGATATATGGCAGAACTGAGTCCTGGTGAGAAAAGATATGCAGATACTGACCCATAATGAGCCCAAGGCCAAAAGGAAACTTGATCCCACTGACACCACTGATAATACAATCAGAAAAATAATTTATGTACCCTTCCTTATTAGCTTACAAAATGCTTTTGATAGCTGTGCTCAATGCATTCTGTCATATTTCAAAAGCAAAAAAAGTTAAACTTTTTTTCTAATGCTTGATGTTTCACATTTGCTTAGAAGTTATTAAAGCAACCAGTTTGTGTCAAAGACAACCTTCTTGTTTTCCAAGCACCAGATGTTTTGGAAAGACAGAAAGTATTGTGATAATAGAACATATGGAGATAGCATGGCTTGAAGCCCAAGAAATACGTGCTGGTTGCATATTTAATGATGATGTCATTGCAGCGAATGTATCTCTTCTTTAATCTCTGTTGGATTTGAAGAAACCCAAGAAAATGTCTTCAAAGGTTTTTCTCATCAAAGCTGCTATCTACTTCCCCAAAAACCTACAGAAATGCCCAACATCTAAACCAAGCTGACATCCTATAAGGCAAACTAGGCATTGGACAATGATAAGGTTTTCCACAGTGGGTGTCTTTACGGATGACATTGTGGTAAGATCTATCTATCTATCTATCTATCTATCTATCTATCTATCTATCTAGGCAGGCCTGAAAAGATTCATGCACACTAAGGGCTGAAAAGGAGCATTTATGAAGGGTTATGATTTCCACAAATTAAACACATGGTGAGTTCCTCAAGGCTCTCAGTGTTCCAGCACTTCACCATAATGCAGAACACATTTCAGTGTTCAGAGCCAGTGGGAAAATGAATATCTCAAGCCTGCCTCCGGATACTGGAGACTACATATAGATTTTAATTAATTAAAGCTAATTAATCATTTTTAAGAAGAAAATGTCTCCATGGTACACACCTCAGGTTTCTCCTTAGAATTCATGCCAAGTTTCTGGTATCTAGGAGTATATTTACCACAGAATTATAGTAGCTTATTACCACCTCAACTGCCATTGTTCCAACCTAAGGAATCCTGGGATTTTCCATTTGATGAGGTTCTTAAAGAGTTCTAATTCATGGGTGCAGAGTAAAACTTTCTATCTGAGAATTAAGTATTGCAGCAAACTACAAATCCCAGAATTTTGTATGATACGACTATGACTCTTAAAGCAGTGTCAAACTTCTATAAATACAGTGTAGACACACATTAAGTTTCATTGTCTTGGAGGAGGCAGACACATAGATACAGGTAATATTATTATAGCTGGAACTCAGCAGCTTACAACAATCTAGCACTCTGAGTTGGACTAAAACTTCCATCACTTCCAGTTAGCATTTTCCTCAGACTCCTTGGGCTTTTACCCACGGGTAGCATATAGATATCCTATCCTATAGTACTACACTTTTCTTTACCCATTACCACTCTAAACTATTGAACTTCCAATACCCTGCCTCCCATTTCTTGACATTTCTAGCTCCCTTCAGCATACAATGCCTCTTGCCTCTGAACAGCACAAAATAAACAGTGAAGAATCTATTCTTGAGAAAACAGCTCACAAAATATTATATGCTTAGCTCCCTAGCATCTAAAAGGTTTGCCAAATTTTCCCCTCATTAGTCTTTCCATAATAATTTCTGCTGAATGGAGAGTATTTGTTACCGAATGTATTGCTGACAGGATGAGTGGATCTCTCTGTTCCTCCAACAGTTGCTACCAAATGAATATGTGTATTTAAAGCTGGTATATACTCCAGGGCTTCCAATAAAGCCTCAGAACAAGGATTTCAGGCTTTTACTGCTGATCCAAATATTGAGTAAGAAATTCACCAGTCAGGTAGGTAAGGCACTGGAAATCTCCAGCTCCAGATCTGCAGCATCCAGATGTGCCTTGGGATCCAATAAAGTTTCCATGAAAACATCAGACATTTGCTGCATAGAAAGCTAGCTGGAATGTTGCAATAAAAGAAGATTTTAAAATGCATGCTATAAGCAGTTTCCGAATACCCCTTGATTTTACTGAATTGAAGTACATGCTTAAAGACACTCACTGAAATCACTGGGACTTAAAATGTTTACATTTTGGTCAAATTGTGTCCACAGTTTTTGAGAAATGACAAATAAAAAAAAAAGATGTTAAGCAGCATGAATCCTTACCACTCACTCTATACTAGGAGAATGGTTTCTTATTCAGCATCACAAATTTATTTATTTAAATATTTATATCCTGCCCTTTATCCAAAGATCTCAGGGTGGCCTATAGTAAAATCAACCTAAAACACTAAGAAATTACAAAAGTTTAAAAGATTAAAAATGTATTAATTTTTTTCAATTTAAAAAACAGATAATTTAATACTGATTAAAAGCAATTTTGAATAATATAGCTATAAAACATATACAATCTGGAGAAAAATCAGTTTGGCCTGAAGTCTTTTTTCTTTTAAAGCCAGATTTTAACTTGGCACTGAAATTATTCTAACTTTGGCACCAATTGAGCCTCCAGAAGGAAGGAATTCCACAAGCAGGATGCCAATGCAGAAAAGGCCCTTTCCCATATCCTCCCATAGTTAGCTTTCTCCCTACTGAGGGGAAACGAGGGTGGGCCTCTCCAATAGATCTCAGTTCTCAAGCAGACATAGGCCCTTTCTGTGCCACCTTCCCAACCTGCCACAGGGACAGGAGAAAGACAAGACTGTGATGATGCTTATGCATGACATCATTGTGGTCTCATCCTTCTCCTGTCCCCAGGCGATGTGATCACACCACAAATAATTGACAGGCTGTGAAGCTGGAAGTCACCATGCGCTGCTGGGATATATATTCCAGCCTGTTATGAATTTTAGCTGTTAATTCATCTTCGCTGCCACCACCCACTGAATTCTGGACACTTGGACAGTACAGTGGGACTCTGTCCAACCATGTACCTCCCTAAGCTTAAGGATCTTCCTTTTCCCCCAGTCTACCTAGCTTGGCGTGGGAAGGAGAGAAACAGGGTCTTTTACAGAAAGTATTTATTAAAGGTATGCAAATAAACAAGGTAAATTAACACACATGAGAAGCTCCCTCCTCCCAGGCACGCTTAGTTACAAGTAGTTACAAAAGAACAGATATAAAAGCACAGATACATTCTTTAGATCAGCCAGCCTCCAAAATAACAGAAAAGTCCCTAACGCGACTAGATAACTATTTCTAATTACTCACAGTTGTTCCTAGGCTTAGATGTTCTAAAAGGAAGGGGCCAGGAGGCGAGGCCTATGGCCTGCAGCCTGCTACTGGCAGTTCCTTTGTTGTTTCTTTGTTATCCCTTTGTTATCTCTCTCTGCCACATGGCCTCTCAAGAAGTTTTATAACTTCTTCTTGGAAGCATCTGGAAGCATCCTGAAGATGCTCACCTCTTTCCTTTTTGATTGGTCAAGTCTTACCCTGTGACCTATAATGGCGACCCACATGACCTACGATGCTGACCCACATGACCTATGATGTTGACCACACACTAAAATGTAATCTAATCCCCACACCTTATTAACTGTTGGTTTACCTGCAGAGGGAAGTGTCCCCCTTTAGCTAAGTCAAGATAATGGGAAGCCCCATTATCACACAGGCTTTCCCCATCAATGACCAGCCATACATCCTGCCACATGCCCACACTTACCTTGCCTGTGGAAGCCCTGGAAGCACAATGGCTGTTCTTCCTGCCCCAGCACAACCTGGGACAGTGCCTGGCAGGAAGAGGTGCAGCCATCATGCTTCCTGGATCCTGGGGGCAGCCAGTGTAGAGGGGAGGGTTCCTGTTGTGCTCTCCTCCAGCAAGGTCAATGCCGGGACCCACACTGGATGACTCCATGAGAAGGTAAGGTGCAAAATGGGCCTTAGATAGAGACAGGTGCTCCCTCAAGTACTGAAGTCCTAAGCCATTTAGGGTTTTAAATGTTATTGTCAGCACCTTGAATGCAGAAGAGAAATGTATTGGCATCCAATGCAATTCCTTCAGAACATGTCTTATATGTTATGTGAATGGAATCCCATAGAGCAGATTACTCATTCCATGTACTGTTGTGGTGTTCTGTTTTATTGTCTTTGTCCTTTGTATCTACCTTTTGGTGTAAAGAGTGTTATAAATCTGTTATTGTTGTTGCTGCTGCTGCTGCTGCTGCTGCATTTTGCACTAGCTGCAGTTTTAAGTCATCTTCAAGGACAATCCCATATAGATTGCATTGCAGTAGTCTAATCAGGAAGTTACCAGTGCATGGACTACTGCGACTAAGTTATCCCCATCCAGGAAAGACCACAGCTGGCAAAGCTGGCAAAACTGGATCCAAGCACTCCAAGCTGCCAAGTCTATCTGAGCCTCCAATGGCAAGGACTGATCTAGGAGGACTCCCAGACGACACACCTGAGTCTGCAAAAGTTAGTAAAAGTGCATCCTAACTTGCCTGTATATATTTATATTAGTCATTTGCATGGCCCTTTCCACGCGACGACGGCGTCTGGGCATGGGGATGCGAGAGGAGCGAGACCACAATGATGCTTCTGCTTCATCCTCTACTGCAGAATTGGAAGAACCCTAGCTGCAGTCCAGAAGGATGGAACACGTCCCTTGTGCTCCCTTCTGCAGGCAGCTGGTCACGTATGGAGAAGTGCACTGGGGACACACTCCTATCCTGGCAGAGGTGCTGCTGGGACTATGACAGGACGACATAGGAGAGCATCATCGTGCAGGAAGGGCCTATGAAATGAATTGGTTTTTCTGTTAGACTTAGCAATCTTTGCATTCCTATACAAGCTAACTGCTAGTCTGCCTGTAATGCAAGGGATTTAGACACAGCAAAGGTTTATGGTGACTTCCTTTTCGTTTGTTGATTATTTTTTTTTCCATCTCAGCTGCCTGTATGTTAAAATTGGAATGTTATCAGGCAGTCTCATGGGATTGTTTTTCAGGTAAGAATAATAATGTTCCTCTTGAGCTTGTTTAAGTCACAAAGTGCACTTTGTCAACTGAAATGGGGCTGTTTAAAAGAAACAAAATTAAAATAATATGGACAGTAAAGCATGTTCAAAAAAATGCTAATAAATCCACTACAATTTAATAAACATGACATTTTTACAAGCAAAGTGGAGTAACAAAGTCTCCAGATAATTTTGCATTTAGCTTTCTACTGCTATATACTTCAAGCTTCACATGTATACCTCGCTGTAACCTAGGCCCTTATCACATGATGCCCCAATTGCTTGATGTCTCAATCCCACCCCAGCACTGCTATTGCTGCGATGGGATCAGGATCCAAGCGTTCCCCACCACACCAGTCAATGGATGGGTAGCATTTGGGACATGCTCCTTCCTTCTGCAGTACAACTGGCCTCTTCCTTCTCTGTACTGAAGAAGCAGCATTTGATAGCACCTCTGCTCTTCCCACACACCCACAGCTGATGAGATTGTTGTGTAAAGGGAGGCCATTACTGGATTTTTTTTCTAGTAATGGTATACGGTGCAACTGTGACAGCTGGAGACACAACAGCAGCAGGACTGCAATGATGTTGTGCGATGGCATGCATTGCAGACCGGCAGCAACGCATATGTCCCCATGCCAGGATGGCATCATTGCACAATAAGGGCCCTACATAAAATTTACCAGGGAAACAAAGGAAAATTGCTTGTTGACTAAGCAATGAAGTAAACAAATCTAAGATCAATGAAAGGTATTGCTCTCTGACTCAATATGAGTTATCCATCTGTGATTTTCACCTGCAATCAGTTATAGAGCAGATGTTTTATATTCAAAAAATGAATAACTATGAAATTTTGGGCTGTAGAAAAACCTCAGGGCAGAGAAGAGAAGGTTGTTTATCATTTAGCCCCCAAATTAGATTTGGTTTAGCAATTTTCTTATCACACCATGTCAAATAGCAAAACCACTATTTCAAGATATTTCCATAAGTAAATCCACTATGCTGGTTTTAGTGACCTAGAAAAGAGCATAATGCTAATTGTTTGTGAGTAGTCCAGAGATCTAATTCCCATTGTTTCATACATTTTGTCAGAAATGATCATTCAACTGAAGATTAATACCTTTTTTTTTTTTTTTTGCTACTTTCTACTATTCTATCAAATGGATTTTACTTACCAAAAACCATGAATTTCAGGACATGAAATCAGACTGCAGATTCATTGCAGGGAAAATTAGATGTGCTTAAATTTAGCTCAAGACAAACAATGGTAGGATTCATCCCTGGAAAATGAAGGTAATTTGAAACACTGGTCATGGTGTATACACTCATTCCATTTATGCCTCTGGTAAGCAGGGTCCAGAAGCATTTTTTTGGAAGGAAGGAAGGAAGGAAGGAAGGAAGGAAGGAAGGAAGGAAGGAAGGAAGGAAGGAAGGAAGGAAGGAAGGAGATCTATTTGTGTGTGTGGCAATGGAACAAAAGAAAGATATGAACCAATGTCCTTCTCAGAGCTGACTGGGGAGTCCTGGGACAGAAGATAACTCTCCCAAGATCTGCAATACAAATCACTTTCAGGTGTCTTTAAAATGAAGAGCTGTTCCTGGTTTTTCCCTACAATATATCCCATTGCTCCATCCCTCTTTGGGCTGCCATATTACCCAAATGGGCTTGGTTTTATCCAGATTCTAAGCCGTCCTATCTAGTGCCCATTTGGACCATGGGGACTAAGCTTTCATTTACCAAAAAACAAAACAAAAAACAGTATGTCTGTAGCCCTTCTTGGACCCAAGATATAAGGAGAGTAGTACCTCATTGTTTTCAGAGAAATAGGCTTGCTACTGCCTTTCAGTTCACACTCTCCAACAGGTGGAAACAGGAGTAAATGTGGCCAAGAAACATCAGCGTGTGGTCAAGATGGCAAATGTTATTAATGAGGAAGTACACACAAGCCAGGAAAGGCTGCAGCAGTTTCCATTTCCCCTAGTATCCTGGAAGGACAGGATTCCACCCCTTCCTCTCCTGTCGTCCTCACTCTGCCACACACACACACATAGCCAATTGAGTGCAAGCTACTTTTTCATTTTGAACTCGGTTTGCAGCGAATAAGCTGAGGTGGAGGGCTGGATTCTTTTAATTCCGGGAGAGACGGTTTTTCAACGAGAAAGTAAACCTAAAGGTGACTTCAAGTGATTCTTTAAAAATACTTTAAAATAGGGCATGTGACAGAAAGGGTGTGTGGCCTTCCAAGGTTCTGGGGGAATCTTATGTGCCCACCCCCCAGCCTTGACAGTTTCCCTCCCTTCAATAAATCTTCTCCAGGAAAGAAGCTTATTTAGTAATTTATTTAGTAATTGGGCACTATTCTATGACCATACTGGCAGAAAGATGTATTTGCTTTACTATCTACCACTGCATAGTTTTGACTTTGGGCAAATACAAAATGTTGGGTTTGCCTTTACTTTATTAAAGTATCCTATCAACACACAGTTGAAGAGAATAGTCTGTGGAACAACCATCACAGTGCAAAATCCAGAAATGATCTTCAGATGATTCATTAGAAATATTTCTCACATGAGTCACATGTGGGAAAGAAAATTCATCAGGCTGTTCTATTGGAAATCATTGTTTCTGTAATCCTTATGCTAAAATGTGTGTCTGCAGGGGCATATTTCTGGATTCTAAATACCTTGGAGTTACACTTCTCTTAGCAAAAGGTTTATTTAACCAATTCACTACATTAATTGATTCCAATAAACTTTATACAGTATAACTTTACAAATGAAACTCTGTAGTGACTAACTTTTTTTATAATAATTTTATTAAGCTTCACAGATAAAAAAACAGATTCTTTAACCTGTAGTTTTACATGAAATATTTCTGATCTTCCACTCCGATCTGATCTTCATTTCTTGAAATTTACTCCACTTATTACACTTATGTATCACAATACAATGTTTATCTCAAATGTTTGAACATGCTTTTCCCTCTCCCATTTCGTGTTATGTTACTTTTATCCCACTGTCATTTCCATAATCATAATACAGTCATTTTCACTTAACAGTTCCCAGTTATCACCCATTATTCGCCATTCTGCTTTTCTCTAATCGTCAGATTTCAATCTATTCTCATTTCTCTACTTGTCGCTTTTAAATCTTCTGCTGTCTTCTCTTATATTATTTAAGTCCTCCATCATTTATGACATGAAATCTTAAAATTTCTAAAATACATCTATCAATGTATATCTGGCAGTCTGAGCTGTTATTACTGCAACAGTCACTCATCTTCTTGCCCTGGATTCCATTATATTAAAAATGTCTTGTTTCCCACTTCTTATGTCCTATTCAGCCCCCATCAACCCTTTAACAATATCACAATGTTTATATTAATGACAATATATCAATCAAATACGTAAGCTTAATTGACATTGTTAAAGTACATACCACTTTGTCTAATTCAGAGCCCTGTGCCTAAATCCACCTCCCATTCCCCCCTCCCATCTGGAACTTTACTGCTTGGAGATTCATTTCAGAAGATTCACTGTATTCTCATAGCTGCTTAAATTCCAAGCCGCTCCGTCCATGGGAGTGAGGATGTTTTGCTTGAATGACCTTCCAGCACACGCTCACCAGTCTCAACAGTCCAGACTCAAAAAAAAAATTAGGAAACAAGTCTCAAGCAGCAGGAGCTAGAAAAGAAAAAAACACTGCTCAATAACTGTTGCCTCCCAAAGTATTCTTCTAAAGTCAGAAATCCAGAGTCAAAAAGCCAAGACACCAGTCCTCTCAGATCAACCAAAATAGTAAAATGTAGAAATAAAAAGAGTTCAATGTCCAAATGGAGTTTATTAAATCTTGTAAAGGTCAATCTTATTCCAGTACCGACCATTTAATTATTTAGCATTTTGAATTTGTAAATCCAAGTTGCAAATCAGAAATCATTTTACCATTGATGACTTCAGTCCTCAGAAGAAAAGCAGAAAAGCCTCCTAGCCATTTCTTTAAAATCAGCCGCCCCTTTAAAACGAACTCTCAGATATTAAAAGAACTGGCAGAGGTCATTTCGTAACCGCTTGCTATAATTTTTGAGAAATCTTGGAGGACAGGAGAAGTTCCAGCAGATTGGAAGAGAGCAAATGTTATCCCCATCTTCAAGAAGGGAAAAAAAGAGGACCCAAATAATTATCGCCCAGTCAGCCTGACATCAGTACCCGGAAAGATCCTGGAGCAGATCATTAAGCAGTCAGTTTGTAATCATTTAGAAAGCAACGCGGTAATCACGAGAAGTCAACATGGATTTCTCAAAAATAAGTCATGCCAGACTAATCTGATCTCTTTTTATGATAGAGTTACTAGCTTGATAGATGAAGGGAATGCTGTGGATGTAGCATATCTCAATTTCAGTAAGGCCTCTGACAAAGTTCCCCATGACATTCCTGCAACGAAGCTAGTAAAATGTGGGCTGGACAGGGCTACTGTTATTTGGATTTGTAATTGGTTGACCGACCGAACCCAAAGGGTGATCACGAATGGCTGCTTTTCATCCTGGAGAGAAGTGACTAGTGGGGTGCCACAGGGTTCTGTCCTAGGCCCAGTGCTGTTCAATATTTTTATCAATGACTTGGATGAAGGAATAGAGGGCATGCTCATCAAATTTGCAGATGACACCAAATTGGGAGGGGTTGCTAATACGCCAGAGGACAGGATCAAAATTCAAAATGACCTGGATAGATTGGAGAGCTGGGCCAGGGCGAACAAAATGAAATTCAACAGAGAGAAATGTAAGGTCCTACACTTAGGCAGAAATAATGGAATCCACAAATATAGGATGGGGGACACGTGGCTGGATAGCAGTACATGTGAAAGGGATCTAGGAGTCTTCATAGACCACAAGCTGAACATGAGTCAGCAGTGTGATGCGGCAGCCAAGAAAGCCAATGCAATTCTCGGCTGCATCAATAGGAGTATGGTGTCTAGATCGAGGGAGGTACTGGTACCACTCTACTCTGCTTTGGTTAGACCCCATCTTGAATACTGTGTCCAGTTCTGGGCACCCCAATTCAAGAAGGATATTGACAAGCTGGAGCAAGTCCAGAGGAGGGCGACCAAAATGGTGAGAGGCCTGGAAGCCATGCCCTATGAGGATAGACTTAGAGACCTGGGTATGTTTAGTCTGCAGAAGAGGAGGTTAAGAGGGGACATGATAGCCATGTTTAAATATTTGAAGGGATGCCACGTAGAGGAAGGAGGGGCCTTGTTTTCTGCTGCTCCAGAGACCAGGACAAGGAGCAATGGATTCAAGCTGCAGGAAAGGAGATTCCACCTGAACCTCAGGAAGAACTTCCTGACAGTCAGGGCTGTCCGGCAGTGGAATCTGCTGCCTCGGAGTGTAGTGGAGGCTCCTTCCTTGGAGGTTTTTAAGCAGAGGCTTGATGGCCATCTGTCGGGATTGATTTGAGGGTGTTCCTGCATGGCAGGGGGTTGGACTGGATGGCCTGTGTGGTCTCTTCCAACTCTGAATTTCTATGATTCTATGATTCTATAACTCACATCTCCTCTGGGTCCTTCCATTCCTTCGCTCCTGCGCACTGTTGCAAGTCAAATTCAGCTGTGATATTTTCAAAATTAAAGACCAGAACAGGTTGCATGCTTTCTTACTTTCTTTTTAAAAGAAGTTTCTTGTTTAAAAGTCGACGGCGGCACTTGTGCCGCTCTGGCGACGATCCCGCTTGCTCCATCATGGTCCTTTGACCCCCTGGCGCTTTCTGCTCCCCTAGCCAGGTAGAGCCAGATGCCAGTTACGGGGTCCCCTTTGGACCTCTTCCGCACCCCTTTTACCGGAGGGGTGTTTAGCTGCTTCTGATGTTAAAAAAAAAAAAAGTGGCTGGAATCCAGCGGGTGGCTGCTCGGGGCTGCGCCATTGTGCAGCTTCACTCCGAGCTGCCACTCGTGCCTGCCATGCAACCGGAAGGGCTGTAGTGACTAACTTTTTGAATTAAAAAAAAAAAAGGAAATGTTCTTCCTGAAATAGCTCTTTGTCATAGGAGTGGTTCACCTAAGAGAGAAAAAGGTGAAGGAAAAGGGTTATGCAGCAAATGCTGGTGCCCGTTCCTCTAGTAGTATATAATCTCCTTGGGTAATATTAACTACTGCGTCCAATAACATAAACTACAATATGTGGGGCTATAAATACCTCAGTCTGCTAACTGTGTGTTTCAATGCCTAAAGAGTTTCAATGTAAAGAAAACAAAAACAAAAAATCAGATGTAAATGTAGAGGTTCACAAATTAGAAGACTGATTATTTCAAGTCTTCCCAAGCATTTTCTGGCTAAGGATCCTTTCCCAATCATACAGAGTAACTTGGGAAAAATTTCTGATGCTTATCCCTAAAGGGCTCTATATGGATAAAAATAAGACCATTGGACCTATACACTAATAATGATATCTGAGTGTGGATCCTTATATATAGTCCAAACAGCACTATTTGTTCAGAAGAGGCTTGGCAGTTGTCTTGCGGAAATAACAGGGTTTAGAAATATTAATAAATGTTTAAGGAAAAAAAAGAAGGGGCAACCTTTCTCCCAACAGTTCTGTCTGATTGTCAGGGATGTTGGGGAGGGAAGCAGAGAACGGGGAAGATAGAATGGTGTTCTCTGGAAGAGAGTTTGGGAACCCAGCAGAGAGAAACTCTACATTGAAACCGTTTGTTGCAGGAGCCTCTTATCTAACTCTCTAATAGAGCAGAGTTGTGTCTTCTGTTCAGCAATACTGAGCAATGCCTTCCTCTCAGCCATCCTTCCTCTTTCATTTGAGAGGTACAAGCCAAGCATTTCTCTGTTGTTATGCTTTTCTGTAAGGTGTGTAGACTGAATCAAGGAAGCCATAGCTCTGGGTTTGCAAGACTTCAGCAGGACTGGTGTTTACAGGGACACTTGGAGGTTTCTCATCCATTGGCTCACAATAACTTCAAGCTGACTTGATAGCAATTAACAACAGGAATGCTCTTCTATATCAGATAATTTAAGGGGAGTGTATTTACTGCCTTGTAGGAAAAGGATCGTGTACATTGAAAGCAATATGAGAAAGAAGTTTAGGTTGAAAATGAAATTTAGGAACTCAGCAAACTCCCTTATAGAAAGGCAAATCCACCGGCAGATCTAGAGTGGGGTAACTGGAATGCCTGCCCTGGGTGCCAATGGGGTGTGCAAAAAAGAGAAATCCCCTTGACTGCCCCCCTGCTGTTCACCCCACCTACCTCCACCCACTGTTTGCCCACCCCTGCTGCTATTCACCCCTCCCACCTCTGCCTGCCCCACCTCCATTCGCCCCATCCACTTCCACTGCTTACCACACCCACTTCTGCCCACCACTTGCCCCACCCACCTCCACTCGCCCCTCCCCGCCTGCCTCCACTCGCTCCGCTCACTTCTGCACATTGATCGCCCTGCCGCCACTGGTTACCCCATCCCCTTGCCCTGGGTGCCCTCTATCTGCCACTGGGCAAATTGTTCACCCATCTACAATGACAGCCAGTGACTTCCCAGAGCTTCAGGGTGTGAACCATTCCAAGTTTGTTTGTTTGTTTGTTTGTTGAACAAACTGAGAACTGTTAAGATTTATAGCTCTAGACTTTAAATCCAATATAGTACAGCCTTAGAAGTTAACCGTGGAATTATTCTGTCTCTTTGCTGTTTATGTGACCCAAGTAGGCCAGAGTTCCCAAGAGTAAGCTATGGCAAGAAGCAGTTAAGCCACATTTTACAGATGATAACTGGAATATGTGCATTTGAGGAACATCAGTATGTGGTCAAGATGGCAAAAGTTACATTTTGCTTTTGTTTGATCCTACTGGAAAGGACAAGATTCTGTCCTCTCCCCTCTGAATTCAAACTACTTTTGTACTATGCATTCATTTTGCAGCAACTGAAGTAAGCCTAGGACAAAAGGAGGAGGAGGAGGAGGGGAAAGAAACTTGGACATCTTAGCTGAAAAAGTGAGATGGCAGAGGATTAATGGAAACTGTTCCTCCCAGACGGTGGCTTTTCTGGTTATGTAAGTAGAAAAAGAAGACACAGATGCTGGAGAGCCTTAACTCCAAAGAGTATCAGGACAATAAAAAGGAGGGCAGAAAAGGGACCAAGCCAAATTTTATGGCCAAGAGATAAGTCTGGAATAGGGAAACAAAAGGAAATGACAGACATAGCAGCTAGTAATTCAATACAGGATGTTTGAGATTAAATAAAGCAGTCCCAGGAAAACAAGCAAGAAAAAATGATTCATACTGAAAGTTAAGCATTGAGCACAGATCATGAGTAACAGATGGAAATATACATTTTCATTTATGTCATTCTTGTGAGTGAGATTTGATTTCCCAAAAATTTTTCTCCCTTCTAGTTGTAATTATGAGAGGCTTTGTATATTTTTCAGTTCTTTTTTTTTTCAACATTTTGGGAAAATTTTCATGGAAAATTTGCAAGAACATGTGTTTTTTGGAAAAAAGGCAGTTGTTCAAAATAATATTTTGCACAAGAAAATCTTCATGGCTTTTTTGTGTTTTGTGTCAAGCATTTGTGTGAAAAATGCAGCATTTTTGCTGTTCCTAACCAAAAAAAAAAGGGTCAGAAATGTGTAAATATTCTTTATATCCATCCTTTGTCACAGGCAGTGAATGAGATGGCCAAAAGATGGTCCTGCAGCAGTGGGCAAAGTGAGGCCTTTGAAGGTACCCCAAGCCTTCAGATGTCCTCCCAAAATTTTAAAGAAATGATATTTAGCTTCCCAAACCCCTAAATGGCTTGAAACAATTGCAGTGCTTTTACCCACTCGTGTCCAAAACAGAAAAAAAAAAAAAGTCAAAATCAAAATTGGAAGTGACGTGACATCACCTCTCATTGTGCTAGACATACTGGTGCAGACTGCTGAGCCAACACAGTTTTCAGCCCCTACAGTAAATATGATAGATGTTCTCAAGTGTCAGCTGGTGCTTGGAATTTATAGGCACATGTCCTTGATTGCACTTTGAGGCTGGAACCAAAAAAATAAAGCTCTTCAGGCACAGCTTGAAAGTTACTTCTAAGAGGAAAGATTACAATGACATGCTGAAACCATTCACAACTAGCAATGGTAGGGTGATGCTCTAAGTGATGGATGGCATCAGCATCGCATTATATCAGTTCTTCTAACTAATAATTCAAGGCATTTCAGTCAAGTACTTATCAAAGTTAAGAGGGCTTAAAACCTATCTAAATAGTTTCAAGCTATCTAACCATATTCTGTGTTTTATGTGATAACTTTTCCCGGAATCATTCAAACACAAAATCATAGAATTTACTATTACTATCAGTAAGAGTCTTTTCCTGCCGTAAAATAATGAATGACATTCTCAAAGGGGCCCGACTAGTAAAATAAAACCTTTTGAAAACAATATTTAACATTACTTAATGTATAACTAACCTATATTAATGAATCAAACATCAGTGAACCATATAATGACAATATGTTAATTAATCATGTTAAGTATTGTTCTATGTAGTTTAACTACTGATTCAATTTTCTCTTCTCAGAATAGAACAAGCCCATTATCCTTCACTGCAAAAATCTAATTTTCTTGAGCAAAGCTAAGTTTATAGTTGCCCAATCTCATAAAGAGCCCTGTAACACCTTATGACAAATGACTTTCAATAATTCTGTTTCTGTGATGTGCAGATGCCAAGGGTTCAAATTGTTGCTTATCAGCATGGAAACTTTCAGCTGAGAGCTACTGAAGCAATTCAGATAATAAATTGACTTCCAGGGCACATTTGTGTAATAAAAAATAGTAAAATGTACTAGGAAATATGTTTTTTTATCATATTGTATAATACTTCAGGGACAGCGAATAATGATAAGCTGCTATTCTTTCTGAATGAATCCACTGTTGCACATTGACATTAAAAAGCTGCAGAATGGTCAAGAAAAATAAAAATAACACTAGCTTATTGCAACAGCAATATTTTTATGCGTTTTTTTACACTTCAGGGAATTTTATTGTCATATTTCTTAAAGGAGAAAGCAACCTTCTTATGAGAACTATGAACAGTTTCCCAACGGAAACTACATCTGTGATCAGCTATGTTATCTGGTTGTAAAATGTGCATCATTCTAAAGTAATTTGTTGTAAAACATGCACATATACCAGAGATGAAGTGGCAAATTTAAGCAACATATTTGGGCAGATTTGCCAGATTGACTTTGCAGCCTGTTAAAGACAAAGCTAGGACTTCAAGACTAATCTTGATATTGTCCAGATAATTTGTCCAAGAACTCGGCCACCCATATCTCCACCACTTAAAGCCCTTTCCCTCACACTTTCAAAGCAGCTGGTCCCATTCCTGATTACTTAATTGGGCCTTGGCATCATGCAGTTTACAAATGCTGCTACATCTCAACAGCATGCCTGGCTACAATATGGGTAAGCATGTGGAACAAATCAAGCATTACTAAAAGGCTGGATATCCATGGAATAAGCTGATTCAGCCATAGGATGTGATTCACACACAAAGCTCTTAACTTCAGAGCTGTTAATCACCCACTGAGACCCCCACAGAAGTTGAACGAGCACGCCAGACTAGTCTGGATTTGACATGGTTGGCTAATGGAATGCAGCCAAGCAACAACTTTACATGTCACAGAACTGGGCCAAGATCAGACTAAGATAGGAGAGTCTCAGCCTATTTCTGTGAAAGCATTGAGAAGTTACAGCTAAACAAGTGATGGGCAGGTGGCTAGGTTAATGTGTAGTCTTTCTTATCAAATGCACTTTCTGCCAGCCAGCCAGTCTCTGTTCTGAGTCATTGCACTACATTTTGCACTTCTTTTTATTCTAGCCCTATGGAGTATTGTTTTGGCTATATGTGGGTACATGCATAGCAAACACAGTTTAAAAATTGTTACAAGGATAATCAACATTTATGGCAACTCCCACTTGTGATCTTAGTCTTGTCATATAGGATTTTTTCTGTCGCATCTGGTGAATTAGAATGTGTCTACAACATGCATACTAGAAATGTCTTCTTCCCAGTTAGTCTCAAAGATGCTACTGGATTCTTTTATGTCCTTTTATGATAAAACAGGCAAATACAGCTATTTCTTTGAATACTGCCAGTTAGTGGTATCAGATGGGTCTGCTAGAAGGACAGTGTTAGAATGGCTGTATTGCCAAAAAAAAGGGGGGGGGATTGAAAAAAATTGTGCATAAAACTGCACATGCCAATTTATAACCATAGGTGCATATTCAGAAATAATTTTGAGACTAACTAGAAATGTATGCTGCATTTTGCTGGTATCAGGAAGACTGTGACCAGGTGACCTGCCTGCCTGCTCAGTCTGCTGTTGAGATACTAACTCATGACAAGGAACTCTTGCAAACCCCTTATTCTCATTTGTTAGTTTTCCTTATCTTTAAAACCATTCTGGTCTGGATAGCTTATCAATCAGAATACTGTCCTCTGTAAAGTAGGACACACTGTCAACTTAGATAAGGAATATTCTGACAAAAATGGTGTTGGCTGTTAGCGATGGTGTTGGCTGTTAGCTTGGAGAGAGGTCTGAAACTTTAAATTCTTGTGTCTAATTGTTTGGGCACTAAGCCTCCTTGTATGTTACACTACATAAGGGTAAAACAACAATTATGTACAGCTCATTTCATAAGACCCTATTTTGTTTGTTATCACTAGAGACAAACAGCAATGGATCTTGAAACTCTCAGCCTCCTCCAGCATCATCTTACCAATGTTGTGCTCAATTAAAATATTTAAATGCTGGCCCTTAAATGTATAGAAAGTCAAAATGCAGTGGTTGGGGGACCATGTTGAAAGCCAGTTCATAATTTTGCGAGTGGTAATGTTTTTCCTGCACTTCCACGTCAAGGTACAACATGAAACCTGTATGACTTAAGTGCTTTACCACGTCAAAACTTCTAATCAGTGGGGGGGGGATGACTTAGCCTTCCTTTCTGATTTCAGTAGTTTTCTACATGCAGGGAGCTGTGTTTTCCTCACCAATAGATTATTAATACCATATTACTTCAATTCAAAAAAGATGGCTACATAATTCAGCTAAGTACCGGTAAACAAAACAGTTAATAGTAGAATTTTATAGTGGGGGAGTTGGTGTGGCATTCTAAAATGACAATAGATGAGGTGTGGGGGGTATTCCTTTTTTATAAGAAGTCATCAACTTTCACATTCATATTTAGGATGGAAAAAACTTGAATTTTCAAAAAAATTGAATGTAGGATGTAAGAGAAACTGAAGCTAGCAAATTTGTCCATCTAGGACCAAGATTTTGAATGTACAAAAATTTTAAGTCTGAGTTTGAATTTCTCTATGTATTCAGCCTTTGTAGTCCTGAATTAGGGTTGCTCCTGCTTTTTCATGGGGTCTCCTAATTGTTAACACCTTTATAATTTTTTCTGTGCTTGCAACAGCTGACCTTAATGATTTTGGTGAATGCCACTGGGAGGACAGGAAAAGAAGAAGACAACATTATAGGTGGGCTGATTCAATAAAGGAAGTAGCCACTGAACTTAGTTTGCAAGACCTGAGAGAGGCAGTGGATGACCTGGGATCATCTCAGTGGTCTCTCATTCAATGTGTTGAAGTTAGCTTGATGGAAAAGAACAACAATAACAGCGATACTATTGTTTCAGAATGTCTTTGAAGAACTTAGCAAAATTCACAAATATCTTCAGAATGAAAAAAAAACCTTTCATTTTTTAAAAAAACAGAATGAAAAAGAAAGCAAAACCAACATAACCCTCACGACCCTCTTCATGGGTTATGATGGCATAACTCTGACTCAAGCCATTGCAATTTACTTTCATGGTTGTTGTATAAGTTGGATGTCTCTTCCAACCGTTATATGACCCAAAGGCTCTATAAACCTACCTTTTAAACAGTGAAGCCCCCCTGCCCAACACAGCCATTCTGTCTTGCTAAAGTGTGTATTTGGGTTGGGAGGGTAACCAAGGATGTGCCCAGCCCTTTTCCTATAACAAAAGGCACTGTGATAAGCCTTTGCAGTGGTCTGACAAGCTATACCTCCTAATGCAGGATCTTTGAACTAGATGTTCTTGAACCTCAAACCCTATAAGCCCCAGGTATCAACCCAATGGTAAGAGATGATAGGAGCTGGAGTCCAATAGATTTTAAAGATCACAAATTTCCCATCCCTTCTTTAAAACACTTCTATCTGAGGTTCCCAAGATTTCTCTGAATGGCATGGAAATACACCAAAAATGCTGTCATGAGATGACACACCCTAGTCTATTAACTGGGTATAATTGCCTTCAAGTCCTGAGAGTCCTTTAGGACCTTACAGATTGTAAATAAAATATTCAAGCACAGTCACTGAAACAGAAGTTCTTGTTCTGAAAAGATCCTTTGTCAAACAGTCATGACCCTAACAGAATGAAACAACGGCAGGCAAACAACACAGTCCTTTTTTATCTTTCCAGCCAAGTCCCAGAGAGCAACTGTTTTTAAATATAAGGAAGCATGAGGTCACTTTTTCTGGCAGATGAGCATGCACAGTTTCTGTCAACTTCAGTAGCAACATTAGTGTCCTGGGGGGAAACTGGGCATTGACTTCAGTGGTTTCACATGGGGGACAACCCAGCCCCAACAGAGAAAAAAATATTATTCCTATCTGTTTTATTTTGCAAATGCCAAGGAAAAAAAAATCCTGGTCTTTAGATGATGTCATTGTGCATACCCAACAGCTGTCCATTGGCGTTTTGCCTTTGGATCAACTATGGAGCTTCCTGTTTACAAATAGGCAGTATTTTCACACACAAAATGCTCTCAGGTGGTTTGGACATAAAGAAAAAAAGAACACATATGCAGACATCTGTTGCCACTGGCATACAGCTTTAAAGTCAGGATTTTTATGTCAGCTTCAGGGGACTAAACCAGATGCAGGAGTTCTTTCTTCTTGGCTTGTGCCATGCTAACTGTCATCTGCAAATCACTCTGCCAGTTTCTTTCCAATAAACTCCATGAAAATATGTTGAGCCTGTGGGGGGGGGATTTCTGGGAGCTGTTGTCCAAAAAAAAAAAAAGTTACTCTTCCAGGCGGTGGAAATATGTTGCAAATTTCAGCCACAAAACAAAAGCCAAACAAGACCATTACATGCAAACTAATTAATTGTACGCAGGATCATTTTTTTGCTCAGTAGAGTCTATTGTTTTCCAGAAACAGAAAAATTAAGAATTCTAGAAAGAAAAGCAATCCCTAGTAATATTGTCACAACTACTTTTCGCCACTCTCTCCTTATTAGAATCTACTGTGCCATTCCCTGAACGTTTGTTAATAGCCTGAAGAATTGAACCTTTGTGTTATTTCAGGGTCTCTGTTTGTGCAGCTGTAGAGCTTCATGGGAGTTAGTAGTAGCAATAAGTTACTATTTTTATTGCCATGGGGATTAGAAACTTAAGCCAGGACCCCACTGTCCTGGCGCAAAAAGCACTTGGTACTCTCAGCCTTAAAAAAGGTTCACAATGAAAAGTCAAAACAAGAGACAACAGGTGGCTGTGACAGATGGGGAGCAGAAGGAAACTTTGAGACAGGGCTATATAAACTTCAGCCTTAGCATGGCAGCTAGTATTTAACTTTTCTTATACTAAGAGCACTCTGCTCTGGTATTACTGGCTGTGGTATTTGAAGCAAGGATGCCTTAGCAGTTCTCGGATATGCACCAGACTTCAGCGCACGCTGAGTTTATGTAAACTGTGAATGTTATATAATCCCAGAAAATTAAGGCTTTCAAAATGTAAATTTGCATCTTTCTCCCTAACTCTGCACAACAGTCTTCCCACCCACTTCCCAAAGGACCTTTTTAAAGATATATGCAGGTTCTCAGAAAAGAAAAAACTCAGTTTGAGAAACACCACTCTGAGTTTTTTGGCAAATAGCCAAATGTTTTACACTTCTTTTTCCCCATTAAACAATTGTGATGTACTTCAGGTTTTAGCATAAATGAACCTGATATCCACATTCGAGCTGGCATGGACTTGCCAAAGACAAATGGGACCTGATATTTCCCTTCATATTTTTTTAAAAGAAGCGTGTCACAAACAAGGGATGGCTGGCTCAACAGGAACATGGTTACAGGTGCTCACTTTATTATTTTTGCATATTCCTTTTTCTTGGTGCATTTTTACAAATGAGGTTGGTTGGCATCAGGGTAGAAGCAAACTCCATTTCTTTTGCCATGAAGATGGTATAATTTGTGAGTTTAAAACATGAAATGGCATTTCTTAAAAAAAAAAAAGGCTGGCATATATTTCTTTTCTTATCTTTCTCTAACGTAGCAGGACCATAGAAACAGCAATAAAGCACCAAAATGGAAAGAGAGAGGAGAAAAAAAGAAAAACATTAGTTGTGCACTTCACAATGGAAGTGATCTTGAAGGCCATCTAAATATCTCTATCTAACGTAATAAAGTTCAGGTTCTGCACTTACCCAGCTGTACTACTACCATGGAGAGTGAGCAACTCAGCATAGACATTCTAGCCTGGAAAAGTCATCAAAGCCTCTTCATCAGCAAAAGTGCTAGCCTGTTAATCAAGTCCCTCAACTTGAGCCTGGTTGTCAGCTCAGCCAAAGAGATGGGTTTTGTCCCATTGTCATAGGCATTATTTTGACAGGTACACATTCTCCTATCATATATCTCACCTTTTCCTTTTGGTGTATGATGTACTTTCCTGAGAACATCCTGATAGAATAGATGTCTTCTGGAATCCAACTCCTAGACTGTTTAATCTGTTTTTTCACCATGAAAGATATTTCTAAACACTTGACATTTCAACCTGTACTGGAGAATCATAGAAAAAGATAGGAGATAGCTAAAAATGAACAGGCAGTGACAGACTGTGACCCACCAATCTGAACAACAGTACTGCCAGTACTGCAAGCCACAAGGTTGTGAGTTCGATCCTGCTTGACTCACCCTTCCATCCTTTCGCAGATCGGTAAAATGAGTACCCAGCTTGTTGGGGGCATGTATAGAAATGTTTCAAAATACATGCTATTTGTAAGTTGTTCGCCGCCTCGATCCATCTGGAGAGGCGGGATACAAATAAATAAATAAATAAATAAATAAATAAATAACAACAACAACAACAACAACAACAACATTACTAGCTTGAAATATTTGGAGCAAAAGTTATAATTTCACTTGATTAGTACTAAGTAATCTTTGGAGTTCTTCAGTATATTTAATTCTTCCATGGCTTTCAAGGCAACTACTAAGAAAATAGTACTGCTGCTAAAATGAATAAAAACACAGAAATGAATAAAAGCATTGAAAAAAGGAAATGAAGACATTTCCTCCACAAATAATAAATTATTCCAGAGAGTAAGACTCTGAAACTTGTTCACACCTACAACTCTTTCATTTGCTGCATACACATTCACTTGGTAAATTTGCTTGCCCTTTTTGCTTGGATGCCTAGCTATATTTCTAAATGTTCAACTGTAGTTTTAAGTTACTGCAATGCTATAAATTAGAAGACTAAAAGAAAATTTCAATTGGCACAGCAGAATACTTTTAAGAGGTAACACCCTGATATCCCCTCCTTCTGTAGTTGCACCCCCGGCAAAAGGCCTATCTGGATTTTTAAAAAATCTATCTACTGGCAGAAATGTAACAGGGAGGGAACTTCAATTAAGGCTTGGTTTTTGACTGTGGCTGTTTCCACCCTGTTTTCTCCAGAACTTGCAATCTTTATTCATTCTCCTGTCAGAGAGAATCTAGATCTGGCTTTCCCTAAACTGTTGACCTCCAAATACATTGGCTACAGCTTTCATCTTTGTTCTCTGCCACTATAGCTATTGGTCATGCTTGCTTGGGACCAACCAAATTGTAGTCCAACATTTCTATGGACACCAAGGCCATTTCCACACTAGACTGTTATAGTGCTCCAATTCCACTTTCAACATTCTATGGAATCCTGGGGTTTGCAGTTTAGGGAGTGGCCTCAAAGGCCTTTTATATTGGGAGGGGGTGTCTCTCTGTCTGTGTGCACACACCAAACTAAGAAAAGGGGTGGGGATAATGTTTTGAAGGAGGTAGTCAGTGAGCAGTCCCAATGCTAGTTGTGATAAGCACAAATGAATGGTGTAATCCCAGAATGATTCTGAAGGTGCAAAACTAAAGAGAGCAATCTCAACTCAATAGCATTTTTAGGACAACATTATTTTAGTGGCAGAATTGCTTGGTATGATAAAACCCTAAATTAGATTTATTTTAGAGTAAACATAGGTATTTTCCTATGGGAATATGCAATATGCTATTTGTATGGGAAATATGGTAATTTATTAAGCACTGCATTGCAGATTGGCTTGATTGATAATTTTGTCTATACCTCTGTTCACATTTAAATTGTCCTTCTGATTGTACTGACTTGTTTCATATTTTTATGTTGTTCATACAATCACACTTCCATTTACAAGGGAACAGATGTACAGAGAAAATGATTAATCAAGCCAGGCAAATAAACTGGGAACGCTCACTGAAGCTGGTGAATTTCTAAGAGAGGTCACAAAGTTGTTACAGCGAAAACTCAGCCATAAAACAAATGCAACCAGAGGAATATATATATATATATATATGGGCAAGATGTGCAAGAAACAGTTCTTCCTCATGGACAGGGAAAGTCTTGTGTGTCCCATCCTGTGATTAATTGCAACTAACAAGGGATGCGAGAGACACCTCACAGGTGCCTAGATGTGAGGAAAGTCCAGCATGGACCAAACATTAATCTAGGTAAATATGATTCTGTCAAGCGTGTAGAATCTGGTCAAGGCAGCTACAAGAGGTACAGCAAGCTAGGTAAAAGCAGACGCTCCTTTGTGTGAAGGTCATTTGAAACAGGACCATGGAGAGCTCCAGGTGAGTGCTGCTCCCTCTCTAGTAGGACTCTTGCCCTCTAGATGTTGGATTGCATTGTTGGTTTGAGAGTCTGATTAGGACTCTGGAGAACAGAATACAAGTCCCTGCTTGGCCATGTAAACCCACTGGGTGAGCTTGGGCAAGTCATACTCTCTCAGCCTCAAATCCCTGCTGCATAAATCTCGCCAAAAAAAGACTCTCTCTGTGATAGCAGTTTTAGGGTCTCCACAAGTGGGAAACACCTTAAAGGCACACAACAACAAAAACAGCCATCATATCCAGTGGTGGGACAACAACAGCCATCATATCCAGTGGTGGGAAATGCTGGGAGCTATAGTCTAACAGCATCTGAAGGACAGCATTCCCATCCCTGTCCTATGAGAACAGTAAGGAGTTGTTACATCTGCAAGCTAAAGTTGACCAAAGTCTTATGCAGACATTGCCCTGCCTGCCTGATTTGTAGGGTGATCATTCTAACTCCTCTGGAGGAACCAGCTGAACTCTCAAAGGGCCCCCTGATTTTCTAGTTGCAGACATCTGCAAGGGTAGGAAGACAAGAGGCTTCATTCCAGGTTAATTCTCTGATTCAGAGGATGCTAGCAGGGCCACATCCTCTAGCCTGCAATGAGGGCTGAATTCAGAACAGAGTTCTTTTCCCTTGAATGTCGCACTCTCTTCCATTTTCTCCTTTAAAATCCTGAAGACCAAGGATCATAACAATTTGGGAAATTTTCCTTTGAATATCCTGGTCCAGGGGCTTAAACAAAAGATAATGATTGACAGACTGGATAGTTTCTTGCTACACTTCATTAAAAAAAAGTTTTGAAAGCAAAACCTGTTCTTCTTCTCCCTCAGTCCCAGAATTTCTCGAATGGGTTTGTCAGATGGCTCAGAAGCTGTAGTGAGGGACTTAACAGTGAAAGGGACAAAAGTATAGGCTGGGCTTATAGAATTACACACTCTAGTTCCATTTATATTCTCCAGAATATAATGCCATACCTGGCCTGAAACTCATGCCTTCAAAATATTTTTTAAAATAAAGAAGGTAGACTCTGACCGGCAGCAGTGAGATCTGCTGGAGCATTGGCATTCACTTGAGACTGCTGTGTGCTGGCTGAGAAAGACCTATTTTATTTCAGTATAAAGGGAGCATGGAAGATTCAGCTAGCACTTCAAAATGTGGCAAGGAAATTGTACAAACACAGCACCATTCCATCTAGGGAAAACAGGCAGTGAGCCACTCATACTCTGAGCTGAACATAGATTCTCCATGATTTCATCATCACAAACTGCAATCATATGGACACATGATACTATTAACAAACTTTTATTATGATATATAAAACATAAGCTGCAATTTTAAAAAGCATACAACCATTTTTTCAGTTCTTGCAGCCATTGTATTATAATTAGTCCATCTGGAAAAGGTCATTTTCTATTTTGTTTCTATCAAGGTTAATATGACATTAAAACTGTATCCCATCTTTTCTGCTTATTGTTGGAAACAAAAGCTGCAATCCACCCACATTCCAGAGCAGGCACACTAAATTTTATAGGTCTATTCTGGAGTAAGTTGGGTTAAGTCTAAAACTAACAAAACAATTTGGTTGCATACAGATGGCTGTTTCTCCTACCCCCACTCCACCTCCATCTATGCAAAGCACACACACACACACACACATCCTAATACAATTCAACACAGCCCCTTTGGTTTCTTTGACTCATGCCAAACTTTCTTATGACATAATCTTTCAGTGAAGTCTTCTGAGAGATCTGCACAATTCCTGTCTCAATTTTTTTTCCTTGTATAATTTGTCCAAGAAGCTTAAGATGGAATCTGTGGTCCTTCAGTTCTATTCTTTCTGTCCTCAAAGTTTTGCGAGAGACTGACTAGCCCAAGGTCATCCAGGAAGCTTCAATGGAAATGTGAATCAGAAGCTGATACTTTGTTAGTGATATATGTAGGCATTAAGTCCACTTTATACCAGTGTATGTCTTTGTTTCATTCAGTGGCGGAGCCTGGAGTGGGGGTGGGTCTCCCCACCCAGCCCCTGGGCAGGGCTATGGTGCAAAGGGTGTGGCCAGTGTTGGAGGGGCATGGCCAGGGCATTTGGGAGCCTGGCTATGGGCTGGGACGCCCCAAAAACATTGCCGCTCAGGGTGAACTGCCTCCTCACCCCCCCATCTCTACACAACTGGTTTTGTTTTTGTAGTGGTAGGGGTTGATATTCGTTTCCAGATGTAGACCAATAATATCATCTACTGAAATCCACTAAGATACCAGCAGTCGATGTCACCTATTTGCATCTAGCTACCAGGCATAGCCAGAGGCTTCTCCAACACCCCCCCCATGCCCACAAGTCACAGAATAACACATCAGGTGGACTGTCACACCAAAAATGTGCATTGGAAACATTAATCCTTGTGGAGGGTGAATGAAAATACCAACCTCTCCAACAACTAAAAGTGACATATGTACGCTTAAGGTGTCGGCTTCTGAATCCCAGAATTGTTTGCTGTCACCATTGCCACTTTTTGCAATATGAATCCAGAACTCCGCAGCACCTCTGAACCCTCAGCCCAGGAAGGTGGCTTTGTTAATATTCCCCCATTCTGAAGCAACCTTGTGGTTTTAGTTAATTATCTGTGTTATCCATTTACCATTCACCATTTATGAAGCACTATAATAATATTTGCTATTCCTCACTGTGATTAAATGGTTTGAGTGTTGGACTACGACTTTGGCACACATGGGCTTAAATCCCTACTTGGTCATAGAAGCCCACTAGATGATATTAGGCAAGTCATATTTTCTCAGTCTCAGAGGAAGCAATGCAACTTCCCTCTGAATATATTTTATCCAGAAAATCCCATTATGTGTTCACCTTTGAGCTGCTGTAAGTTGGAAATCACATGAAAGCACACAACAAATATTTGATGCAATTCTACTTATTGGATAGCACTTTGTGGATGTGGGTTATTGGGGCCAAACTGCACTATTACCAAAGACCCTTTAAAAGCATCTATACTTAGAATACGTGTGAGTTCACTATGTGCTCTGACAACGTACCTGCTAACATGGGAATTAGGCAAATTCATGGAGAATAATGCTGTCAGTGGCTAGTAATCACAATGCTTACATGTTATTTTTCATTATCAGAGGCAATATGCCTCTGTAGACCTGTTGCTAAAAACACAAATGGGAGGTCCTATTATACTTGTGTCCTACTCAAAGATTTCTCACATGCATGACTGTCCACTGTGGGAACAAAATGCTAGACTGTTGTACTGTACATATTTGAGTCTGATCCAATAAAGCAGTCTTATCACACTATCTACCTTCTGGGCTCCTTCACTTTATGACATTGCAGATATTCTTTCATGCACGTGCTTACGTGTCTAGAAGTTGCATGTTGACTTATGGCAGCCCCATGAATTTCATAGAGTTTTCTTAGGTAAGAAGTACTCAGAGGTGGGTTTCCCAGTTCCTTCTTTTGAAATATAGTCTATGGTGCTTGATAATCACTTATTGTCTCCCATGCAAGTACTAGCCAGGGCTGACCTGTTTTAGCTTCCAAGATCAAACAGGGATTTTTGAAAAACAATGCCAAATTGGGTCTAGATTACATGATGAATTATGTGATAATTATTTTTTACTGGAAGCATATGGAGGCTGTTTCTGTTCATAGGAAGTGATTACCACAATTACCCCTTGATACCACAAGGGAGTTCCAGCGATGTGGTAAAATCTGCCCAGTGTAAGGAATTACACAGAGCATCCCTGACAGTCTACAGTTTGGATTTAATGTGACCATCATCATTATAGCAGTAGGGCTTAACGTATCAGTTCCCTCACTCCTCAGAAATCTTCAGCTAGTAGCACCTCCACTCTGTAATGAGAAGATGGGGAAATTTCAACGAGGATGTCATTGTGATGATGAATCCAATCCATTGTCTTAATCTGAACTTTAAAGGTGCTATCCAAGTGCTGAATCCTATCCCTAAAAGAGGTTCAACACTTTGATCGCTTCTGTGTCCCAATGTTCTGGAAGGGAATGTGTATCAGGGTGGCATTTTTAACTGCTTTGTATCTCCTCTCATTCATAGGGTTGTCCTAGGTTGAACTCAGCATGATGACAATTAACAATAACCCCCAGATATGAAAACTGAAAGCTGATGCAAAACACATTTAAAAACGGAGAGGGGAGGAAAGTAGTTTCTCAATTTCTAACTGTAGTACAAATCTATTAAATTCAGCTGCTTTTAACAGAAATTTACTAGCCTTACTTGGAATTTCCGCTTGAAATACTGCTGGTACTTAGTTCCAGCTAAAGCAAGGTTGTCCCGAATTTGGACTACTTCAGCTGAATCTGTTGGGGCCCAGGCGCCAATAATAGCCCTTTATTTCTTTCAACCTCATTTTTAAATTTTTATTTTCCTCCCCTCTGACTTGGGCAAACCAGGGATTCCCGAAACAGAGATGAGACTCTGTAACTTTAATAACGCCACTGAGGTTTAAAAGGCTTCTTTCCAAACTTGGTGTTTGGACGTTTGCATAAGTGAAGGGACTAGTGGTGTAATTGGAGAGGAGAGGAGAGGAGAGCGAGACAGAGGCGGAGGGGGGCGACAGAGGGAGAGATCCTACGGCCAAAAGCCAAGCTCCCGCGTTACCACCAATCCAGATGTAGGCAGAGGAAAAGAGTAGTAGCACGAAGCGCCTGCAGCAACTCCAGGCAGGCAGGCAGGCAGGTCTAGCCAGGCTCTGGACGGAGGCGTCCTCTCCCTCTCTGTGTGGTTTTGCTTGGCAGTTAGTTCCCTTGCGAAGAACACTGGGGAGAGTGGAGGAGAGGAAAGCGTGCGTAAAGGCGGATGGGGAATCTGGCGGGGAGAAACCCTTAAAGCTCGCTGCTGCTTTTTTCCTTCCACCCCCCGGGAAGAGAGGAGCTCTGGTGGGCGGCTCGGGGGAAAAGGGAGAACTCTTTCCAGGGAAGCCCCGAGTCCCCCGGGTCCGCTCCCCAGGCAGCCCCAATGAAGCCCCCGGCGGAGCTGGGCGGCCGCCGTCCGCGGGCTTGATCCGCCCCGCTGGGCTCCGCCGCTTTGGCCCTCCGGCTCGGGGAGCCGCCGCCGCCACCCGTCGGGATGCTCCGGGGGCGCCTCCGCCTGCTGCTGCTGCTGCTGCTGGGCTGCTGGGCCGGCCTGTGCCGCGGCTACTTCGACGGGCCGCTTTACCCGGAGATGTCCAACGGGACGCTGCACCACTACTTCGTGCCGGACGGGGACTACGAGGAGAACGACGACCCGGAGAAGTGCCAGCTGCTCTTCAGGGTGAGCGACCGGCTGCGCTGCGCGGCCACCGAGGCGCAGCGGCTGCAGCAGCACCAGCAGCACCACCCGGCGGCGGCGGCGGCGGCGGCGAGCCTGACGCTGCGCGAGGAGTTCACGCTGCTGGGCCGGCAGGTGGAGGACGCGGCGCGGGTGCTGGACGGGATCCGCAAGAGCATCTCCTACGACCTGGACGGCGAGGAGAGCTACGGCAAGTACCTCCGCCGGGAGTCCACGCAGATCGGCGACGCCTACGCCAACTCGGACAGGTCGCTGGGCGAGCTGGAGCACAAGTTCCGGCAGGGGCAGGAGCGCGAGGGCCGCGAGGAGAGCCGCCTGGGCGACGACTTCCTGGGCATGCTGCTCCGCGCGCGCGCCCTGCTCAGGGAGACCCTGGCCGTCTCGAGCGGCCTGCGGGACAAGTACGAGCTCCTCGCCCTCACCGTCCGCAGCCACGGCGCCCGCCTCAGCCGCCTCCAGACCCAGTACCTCAAGGGCTGAGGCGGCGGCGGCGGGGGAAGGGGGACCCCCACCGGCCCTTCCGTCCTTCCGCCCCCCTTTCCCCAGCCAACCGGCTACTCTCGTGGAGGAGCCCCTCCGGGCACGCCTCGGAGCCCGCCAACTCTCCCTCCTCGAGCTGATAGAGCCCCGCGCTCCCTGATCATTTGAACAAGAGTGATAGTAGCAAATCATGCCCTCCTGGGTGTGTGGAAGTAGGTTAGGTGAGCCGGTGCCTTTCTTCAGGATTCAGATGCGAGGGGTGGGGGATCTCTTAAAGAACCACTGACTGGCCTTGAGTGGGTTTATCTTCCAAAAACAGACCCGTGAAAGGCGATGTTTCTGTTCAGGTATCAGGCTGCAGTTGGTCTATTGTCGTTTCTTTAAAATAAGAAGAAGAAAAAAAGAAAGACCTTTCTTGGGTGTTACTTTGCTTCTAATTTTCTAGCATGCACAAATTTAACAGGTGACTATTGCCAGCAGAAACCGCCCTGGTTGGATTTCTCAGGCAGCTGTTAAAAGGCACATGAATGAACTCCTCTGAGGGAACTGTGTCTGTCCTCAGCTTCCAGCATAAAATATATGAAGGAAAAAAAGCTACACAAAAAAGTGACTGAAGGTTGCAGGGCCGAGGGAATGTGTGGCCCTCCAGAGGTTGCCTTGCCCATCGCCTTGCGCATCACCTCTAGATATCCAATGAGAAGGGGGGGTTCTCACCTGGTAACTGCTGGAAAGTCTACATATTCCTCAGAATTTACCTGGGAGTCGCATTGAACTCAGTGGGGCTTATTGGGTAGATGTGTATATGGTTTGTATTGTATATTACTAAAACCCTGCACATTGTTTATTATTATGCCCATTTTGTAGATATAAATACAGAGGCTGGGGTGATGATGTCAACAGCTCTTGAAACATGTCCCCTGCACAGCCAAAGGTGGCCCAATAGCAGATACTTGGGTAGTATATGTTCCCAAAAGCTCTTATTACTGTACTAGTAAGCATATTTATATCATTAACTCATACTTGTCACTTGCACAAGCTTTACAATAGCTCCTGGTCACGGTTTAGCAGTTAGGCACACTTAAGCCCACTGCATTAACTTGGTGCTGGACTGTGGTCAATAACTCTGGGAAATGAGTCATTGCAGCCAAACAAAAAAAAGACTTCCTAAACGCTTTTGGAACTTGTTCTGTTCTCTCACTGCAGCTATGTCGAACCTAAACAATGATTCAGTATTTCAAAAAAAAAATGCAATTATTAATAATTTATATTAATTTGTTCACATTCACAATAAACTGGTAAGCTTGGCCATTGCTTGTTCTGCAATTATAAACTATACTTAAGGAGAAGAGCTTGGGTGACTTATTCCTCTCTTTCAGTGACTTCCAATAACTGACAAGGAACTTCGTATCCTAGTTAATGACGTGAGAATGAAATCAAAGAATGGTAGTCATTGTTATTTAATGTGGGCCCTCAAGAGAATCAAAAGGGTAACACTTTCCATCTATGTAGTGTGTGTTTATTGGGGAGATGGGAATTCACACACTCCTTACAGGTTGTCTGGAACAAGAGAATGGTAGCTATTAATTTAGTAACATTCAAGGAATGTTCCATACGTAGGACTATGCCTCCCTCTCTTCCAGACTTCTTCTCCAGAGTCACAGTCATCAGTGGGGGATAGAGGTGAGAAGGCTCTTTGTATTTTATGTAAAATTCATGATGTTAATAGAATGTGCAGTTACCTGCTGTCACAGCTTTGTAAATTTCACCGCCTCAAAACCCTGAATCAACATGAAATATACAGTCTTGAGTTTATTGTATGCCTGGTTGAATTCCCCATACTTCAAAATTAAGTATGTGCTGAGACTGTGAATATTTTGGTATCGAGGGATCTGTTGCATGAGCCAGATGGATTTGTATCGTGGGCTTTTTAAAAATATGGGACAGTTTTCAAGATATGAAACCCTGAGGCCTCTAAGGAAAACAGTGCTAGACTTGAAGCAAGAGCTCCTATCCTTCCCCCGCCTTCCCTCTGCAAGAATTGTTTTAAATGCTGTAAAGGGATTTACCATAGTTGGAAGCTACTGTTGAGTGTAGCTTGGCGCCTTCCAGGATATAAATTTCCTGCCCACTGGGAAAGAGCCCAGCTGGATTGCCAGCACCAACTGGAGACTGCAGTTGGATCTGTTTTTTTCCCTTCAGTCTGGGACTGCCAGATCTAAAACTTAAAAGTAAAAGACAATTCATAGCTATTGTACCCACTGACCTGAGTTCTATCGGATCTGCAAGCACTTTAAAATTGCATTTGTGGATGTAATGATTAACGTACCCTCCTTAGAAATAAAAAAGGAGCTTCTGGTAATGATAGTCTAGGGTGAGAACAATACCTAAGACCTTTAAGGCAGGGTGGAAATCCAGATGTTATTGCAGCTCCCGGAAGTCCTAGACAGGACAGTAATAAAGAGTGCTGGAAGTAGTCCAATATCATCTGGTCAACTGTAGCCCACCCTGCGTTAGGAACAAGGTAGTCAGATTCCCAGTCCAAGGAAACCTGTTGTTTGCATCGACTGTGCTAGACATCTCATGCCTAGATTTATTTTTTTAAAATTACTCTGCCTTTTCAAAGATCTGATTGAGTGCTGATTTTTTTAAAAAAGCAGGCAAAACAAAAAGCATTCAGGATGGTGGTAGAATTGTTCTGCCTTCCCAATGATGTTTGATTGCAACTCCCAGCATTCTCAGCTGCCATGACCAATCATGACGAACAATGGGAGTTACAGTCCAACAATATAGGGAGGAAGGGGGAAGATACCCATCCCTGATCAAAGGAGAAACACTGAGCAGAAAACTTCTCCTCCTGTTCTAGTTTGCAGTTGCTTGTGCCCAGGAGGAGGATAAGCTCCCAGCAGCAGGTTGGTTCCAAGGGCAGTAAATTTTTTTACACCTACATTGCTATAAAACTGCTTTCCTCTGTAGCCTGTTATCAGTGCCACTACCCCAGCTGCTTTCCTACAACATTAATGCTTCTGTTTTGTAATTGCCTTTACTTTCTATCATGTAACCAGGTTACACAATAAGCACTGCAGTTTCACTGGTTGTGATACAGAACTGGAGTATTCGAACATGCTATATCCCTCAGTAAGAAAATTGAGGCTGCAAACTCTGTACTTGCTTAATTTGGAATAAAATTCAGTTAGCACATGTTCCTTACTTCTGAATAAACATGCATAGCTTAGTGCTCTAAAACTTGTAGCCTATAGTTTTCTAAGTATATTACAGTGCTTGGTTTGTTCTTCCATCTTTTCCTCTAGTGCAGGCAGGAATGGGGAAACCTTGGCCTCCAGATATTGTAGATTACACTCCCAATAATTTTTTAACATTAGCCAGCTAGCTGGGGTTGTTGGGAGCTGCAGACCAAAACATCTAGAGACCAGAGGCTCCTCATCCTTGCCCTTGGCTTGTTCAGTTGTTGTTGCTATTGTTTTAAATGCCTGGAACATTCAGTATCCAGGTATTATAAAATCTTTTGAACCTCAGGTGAGCCATTGACATCACAATCCCATACATGTCTATTCAGAAGTAAATCCCAGCAAAGTTTATTTCTGAACAAGCATGTATAGAATAGTACTGTAAAGCAATCTATTCTGTATTTTCCATAAATTAGAAATGAACTGATTTTGCTTCAGTCATTACTGTGCTGAATCATGCATTTCTAAAATGTGTCATGATTGTACTAATGGTACTTCAAGGATGACCGTACAAGGCCTTGTCTTCCTCTTTTGGGAAGAAGGCTAGGAATATCTGTTGCATTGTTTTCTGCTTGGCATTGTGAATGTATGCAAGTTCTACATTGTTCAGTATATCAGTCTACAAGAAACATCTAGAAGTGTTCCAGCAAAGTCTCCTCATATATAAATTTTCTTTCTGTTTAAACAGTAGTCATTAACCACACAAATTACTTTGCAAATTCATAAACATGTACAATTGCCATTCCTTGAGCATCTTCCTGTCATATCTGAAGTTGTTTGTGAGAATGACCTCCATACGTGAGAAAGTGCCTTTTTGTACCCTTAGCAATCATTGCTGGAAATCCTCAAGGGATACTTCATCTTCCAATAAAACGTGATCCACAATAAGAAATTAATCTATCAGCAACCTTAAAAACAAATTCTGGTGATAGTGACAGTTATAACTTAGCTCTATTACCACTGAATCTTAGCTAAGGATTATGAGTATGGTATATGTCACAATTCAGCCAAAGTTAACATGATGAAGCTACGTTTGTTTCAATGCAATGGTTTAACTCCATTTTTATTTCTTTTATAACAAATTGTTGCAATAATGTCAAGTTAGAAAATCACTCTGGCTGGAATGTAATGTATTAATATAAAGGATGGCCATCTAGAATTTTATCACATATTTTAACACACATTTTTTGAGATTCCACCATCAAAAATTGCTTTTCATAATGGTATTTACTAAGTTTATTTAGATTAAAATTTGATTTAATGTTTCTTGATAGTAAGTTGTATGCAATAAATACAAGGTTGAAATTTAAACCTATTAATTTAAGCATTCTGACATTTTACAACTATTTGTATACCATTGTGTATCTTTAATTGCACATGATATATTCTTACCATTTGGGGTTATCTATTGCTTTTGTTTTTCCTACCAAGACAAAAATCACTCCTCAGTATTAATTTATCAAATATGCATGATCAACCAAGGAATTCACATAAAGGTGTATACATATTGGTCCTGGTTGTCTTTTGACCCCCCCCCAAATACACACACACACACACACACACACACACACAGCGCTAAGGAGTTTTGGGTTGGCTCACTTTCAGTGTGATCTGCTGCTCACTTGAACCAACATTCTGTAACTGGAATGAGCTGTAATTGTTATTCAGTTGTTCAATGTCTTTTTTTTTCTTTGAACTGCTTCGTCAAGTATTTAAAGCTGTGATTTTTTTATTTTAGAATAAAATAAAGAATGTACTTTTTATACTATGCCTGTATGTCTCGGTGATTTAAACTATCAATCAGAACACCCTTATAGAACAGTGTTCCTGCAGTTATAATAGTTGGGTGGAACACAGAATTTGTTGCATGACAAGATATACCTCCTGAAATGTTTCCTTCTGCACAACTATTAAAGGTGCAATAGGCCTATCCTCTTTTGCATATGATCACTCTGCCAATACCATGTTAAGTGTGCTTTGAATTGCGGCCAAAACCTGGCTAAAAGAGGTTCTTTGTTAACATACCAGTAATGTTGTTGTCTGCATACTTTTGCTAGCTTTTGTTTTATAAAATCATTTGTGTTCCTTTGACAATAGCAAAAGAGCATGAAGGGAGGTATGCTTTTCTACCCTTTAATTATAATGTTTCCTATTTAATTCTAATTTGAAGGTGATTTGAACTTCCGTGTTGCAGGAAGAAAAGTTGTCTCTATATTGTCTTAATAAATATTTAAAGAAAACAAGTTTCAGTTCTATGATTTGTGAGCCACTTTAATTTTAATCACACCATTTTTTAAAGTTTTTTTTTATTATTATTTCGACAGCACTTCGAGGACCTAAATAGCTATCTATAAAGAGATTTCTATCAGTTACAGAACCATGTGAGTTAATCAGGGTTTTCCAAGCCAAGATTTGTCTGAAGTTCTGTTTTAAAAACATAGTGTTTGATATTGCTAAAGTTCATAATCACAAGCGAAGGGGGTCCATGGAGACTTCTTCACACCATGATTAGTTTTGGTGGTCAGATAGAAAAATGAACTGAGCTAATACCAGCACAGAAGAAAGAATTTCAGCAGGTATAAATGGCACACCATATCTTCATGAATTCCTCCTTCTCCTTAAACATGCATGCTCCCAGCCCCCAATAACCTCCAACCCCTGTCGATGCTCTGGACATGACAGTACTCTAACAGTGTGGAGACATGTAGTTCATATCTTATTCTTTTGTTCTCTCTCAGAAGTGAGTTCCTCTCCAGCTGTGTTTTCTTAATAGTAAACTGCCTAAAAATTCCTTAAGAGTAAGTGTGAATGTTGTCCTATGCCATCATAGCCCATAGAGAAGAAACTAGATGAAAAACTTGGAAGCATCCAGTAAGGGAAAATGTTTGTAATACTGTTTGTAATACAGTGCTCAAAGGGGGAGATTCTGCAGAGTGGTCCCCCCTCCAAAATGTGGTCCTCTAAGGAAGAAAGTTCCCTGACAATAACAACAATATCACTCTAAAGATAGTTGCAAAAACTACTCTTTAGGTGAGGGTGGGGAACTTGCTGACTCCAGATGTTGGATTTTAACTCCCATCGTCCCTGGCACTGGCCGTGCTTGCTCAGACTGATGGGAATTGAATTCCATCAACATCTGGAAACCAAGATCTCACTGAAGGCTTGCTTCACAAATGGACTCTCTACTTTATATATAATTCCTATTTCCATAAGCCCCTCCCATACACTTGTCAGATTTCACTCTTAAGGTAATATGCCTGTTGCCTAGCAACCCTCTATTCAAGTTATGCTTGCTTTCCAAATCAGAGACTCCCAAAGCTTCTTAATCATAAGGTCCAGCTCCCGTAACCTTTCCTCATATGTTTTGTTCTCCATATCTCTTAATATCCCTGTTGCACTTCTCTGAACTTGCTCCAACTGGTCTGTATCTTTCCTAAATAAAGTACCTAGAACTAAATACAGTACTCCAGAAGAGGCCTGATTAGTGCAGAATATAGCAAGACTACGACCATTTCCACACTGGACTGTTATAGTGCTATTATTCCACTTTTAACATCCTATAGAATCCTGAGGCAAACCCTGGGATTCCATAGGATGTTGAAAGTGGAATAACAGCACTATAACAGTCTAGTGTGGAGATGGCCCATTACTTTGCTTGTCTTGGAAACTAATGCAGCCTAAAATATTATATGTCCTCTTTGTGGCAGCATCACACTGCTGTGTCACGTTCAGCTTACCATCAACAGTAATCCCAAAGTTCTTTTAAATTCTAGGCTCTTAAAAAAAAGTTCAATGAAGGACATCTCTTCTGAAATACAGTGCTGAAACAAGAGTGTCAGTTTAAGAGTCTGTTGGCTTGCATTAATTGTATGGTTTGTTTAAAAATAAAAAAAATACAGAAATTAATTCAAATCTTACAGGAAATCTTTGCACAATCAAGACAAAGTACTTTAAAATACTGTTTATCTAGAGAGAAATTTAAGTACATGATTAATTCTCTCATGCCATGAGTGATCACCATTTTGATTTACCTGAGCTGGGTTTGATCCAGCAACAGCAATTCATGTGCAAGAACAGGTATTACATGTAGATGTGGTCTAACTGTCCTTGAGTCTTTGTGGAGCACATATACAGTTTCATTTACTTCAGCAAGAAAACTTTACTTTCTTCTTACTACTTTTACAAGAGCGCTGCATGGTTCTTATTACAGAACTGCAAACATCTGACTATATTTCTCTTTGAATTCTGCATCTTTCTCTGCCCATTGCATAGAATTCCCCTGTCTTTTTGTCAAATAAACACATAACTCTCTATGCAGGACATGACTACGTTTCTTCTACCCTGGCTTCTGGTTTTCTACCTGATCCATAGCTCCTACAGACAGCCTTCTGTTCTGTGTCTGTAACATTGTTTTCCTCCCAGTCCCATGTGTCCCATGTCCCATACTAGTGCCTATAATACACTACTGCAGTGAATGAATTACAGTCACTCATTCTAGAGTAACATCACTACCCAAATTTGGTTGCAGGAACAAAGTGAGATGAAAATGAGGTTTCACGGAATTCAGGAGCCATAACCAAATGTATTGGCAATCACAGGAATTTGGCAATACATCCACAGTCAGACTTGGGTACCAACAATTTTATATTGTACCTTGCAGGCTCATTTATTGTGATATCTGCTTTCATTATCATATGTGTGCACTGTTGTCTTCAGCTGGATTATGTGTTTGCATGTGAGGGTTGGTGCATATGTGTCTCTTGAGTGCCAGCTGAAGTGTCCTCCCAGATACAAAGAAACTGGTAAGTGAAAGCAACTTTAATTTACCCAATAGTGCTATCTTCCCCATAAATCAAAGACGGCTCTTCTGCTCTGCAATACTGCACACATCAAGACTGACTATCTAGTTGCCTAACATGACCTCTACTTTGCATGGCACTGTTTCAAGCTTACTCCTATTTCACCGTCAACTGCCAGGATCCTTTGACATGGAGACAGGGAGACTGGCAGTGTCCAAACCTCCATTCTCTCATCAGATGTACAGAAGAAAGTGCCTCTTCCTCAAACACCCTGCTGTGTCAAAGCCAGGATTTTGTAGCATATAAAATGTGGCAACAGATTGATCAGAAGTCGCAGGAGAGACAGTGGAAATCTAGGTTGGTACTGGTGGCTGCATTAGTAGAGGTCCCTTCTTCTTACCCCCTCCTCCCAACCCTTCAGCTTCTACAACTGAAGGTACATGATATGACTGGAAAGCAGAAAACAAAAACAGAAATGAGAGCAATTGCAACTCATCTAATAACATAAGCTATCTGGAGTTGCAAAAGAAAAAAAAGCATTAGAAGTGGGAAGTTTTCAGTGTTTGCCATTGCCTGTTAATTTTAAAGTAAATTGTCTTGAAACGATAACAGATGAAATGATTATTTATCTTACTCAGCCTTTTAAGCCTATAATTAAATAAATGAGATATCTTTTTTAGAGATGCATTTACAATACATAGTTATAGCACTTTGAGACCACTGTAACTACCATGATTCTGTCCTAGAAAATCCTAGGGTTTGTGACTTGGTGAGGAACTTGGAATTCCTGGCTAGAAACTCTAATGTTTCATTTGAACAAGTGTAGTGAATTGTGTTTGTGGGAGATTGGTAGAGGGTTTTTAATAATTAGACTTCCCATCTGTTCATAATTAATTAATTATCCTACATATATGCATGCACTAGCTTGCTTTAAAGCCCACATTTCATAGCTTCATTGTACTCTTTTTGTAACATCCAGTGTTTCACAGATGAAAACTGTGATATACGTGTCTAAGGGCTTTTTTGCCCTACACTGTTATAGGGTTATTATTCCCCTTTCAACCTTCTGGGGAATCCAGGGGTTTGTTGTTTACTGAAGCCAAAGGGTTCTCTGGCTAAGAATTCTAAATGTCCCTCCCTAAACTGCAAACCCTGGGACTCCGTAGCATGTTGAAAGTGGAGTAATAGCACTATAACATTGTGCTAACATTGTAGTGCAGAAAGCCTTAAGCAACACTAGACTGTGGTCAAGATGGCAAGAGTCATTCATGAGGAAGAATACACAAGTTATAAGAGACTGCAGCAGTTTGTTTTTGCCTGAATCTACACAGAAGGTCAAGATTCTTCTCCCTCCTCTCTTCTCCTCTGCCCCACCGAGTTAATTGAGTGCAAACTTGTTTCGCACTTTGAATTCAAAGTTTGAATTCAGTTTGCAGCAGCTGAGGAGATAGAGGGAAACTGGGAAGAAAGAAACTAGGGCATTTTAAAAACCAGTGAAAAGTGGGGTGGTGGGGGATTAATTGAGACTGTCCCTACCAAATTGGCATAGTTGGAGAGTGTACTTTTCAGGTTACTCAGTCAGAAGGTCTTAGGCCAAAAGATAAACAGGGATGCAGCTAGGGTGATTGTGCTACCTCTGGTGCTGATAGAAAGTACTCTGAGAGCTTGATTCTTTCTTTTCTCTCAGCCTCATGGAGAATGGGAGGGATAACTCTTTGCATGTCATCTCAAAGCTTCTAGAAGTCCAACTAGAGTATATAATCTTCACCTTGGAAGGTTTTCCTCTATCCCCTACTTGGGAATAAGAAATGCCAGCACCTTGCTCAGGAAAGTAAAGGCCCATCTGAAGCTAAAAGAACAACCTAACATCTAACAGTACAGACTCAGGGTTCTTCTGCACTTGAGGCTGTGTCAGCATTCAGCCAAAGGGATGTAAGAATGCTTGTCTTTGCTTATATTTTCTACAATTACATCCTTTCCCATCTATTTGTCACCACTAAGGCTTTGTTTTGTACTCTTAGTGAGTCAGTCTTACTTAAGTTTATCCCTTTGAACTTAAATTGAGCTATATCTGAGTGGATTAGGCCCTTCATATCAATACAGTGAGACAGAGCTCTCTACCCAGGGCTGTCTTATCCATTAGGCACTCTTGGCACAACGCCTAGGAACTACCAAAATTTTAGGGACTACAAAAAAACGGACTACAAAAACATGTCTTTACCAGAGAATTCAGTGTATATTACCATATTCAAAATCCCCAAATTCCATAAGGAATTAAAGTACTGTGATTATTAAACCATGCTTTGTTGCCCAAAAAAAGATTCTTACTCCTTCCTGGTGATCAGATAAATCATTTACAAGCTTAGACTACAAAATCATAAAAGCAAATCACTTTTTAAAAAGTATGTTATTATTGCTTACTCTTTTACTCTTCTGAGCCCTTTTGACTTAGTAAAACATTTTAATTCTAGGCTTTATATGGAATGCTTTATTTTAACACTCTCTGTCTTTCATTTAGCTTTTCCCATGAAATTTAATTGTTGTTACTCTTTCAGGTATCTAAGGAGTGTTGTCAGCCTGACTGAAATAGCATCTGTGATTATCAACAAGTGTGCATTATTTCTAAAGTATGGCAGAACTCTGATGTTTTTCCAACCATTAATATGTTGCACTGCTTGCACAGTTAAAGAAATTTATTTCTTTGGTCTCTTTCTGTACTTTGATCTTTTCTGAACCAAAAGGAAAGAAAAACTGGGCCAGCTTTTATTTCTTGCAACACAAAGATGCCTCACTTGAAGACGGGGGGCGGGGGGCGGGGAACCAAGCCAGGCAACAATAATTTTCAGCACTGCTTTCCATTAAGAAAAAAAATGTATCAAGTGTGTTCCATCCTAATGTAAGCACTGTTGTCCCATTGATTTTAAGTAAAAAGAGTTAAGCAGGTAAGTAAGTAAATTTTAAGCAAAGTCCCAGTGAAACCAATAGGGCTAAATTAACTCTGCAGTTCTGGGATGCTATCCCAAGGGTCACAGGGAAGATTGGACCTCCTCTTCATTGTCATAGAGAGTGCTCAGACCTTACAGGAAGAGTTCTTCGAGCGCTGCCTCACTCCCTTTGACTCATAGGAAGTTCCCTCCATCTAAGCATTGAAGTTTGGATGTTAGAGAAGAGCAAAGAGGAAGGACCCAGTGACATTTATGTCAAACCTGTAGTTAGCATAATTTACTTCTCATTAGTTAAAACACCCAAAAGGGGGAAGAGGATAAGAGAGGTCAGGGTCTTGCCCTTCCCAGCAGGCTCAGGCAAACACAAACTGCTGCAGCCCCTCCCCACTTGTGGATTCTTCCTTGATAATAACTTTTTGCCATCTTGACCACTCTCTGTTGTTGCTCAGTTACATGTCCTGGTTTTCACCTTTGAAATGTTGGAGGATATGCAACTTCAATAACAGGATTGCTTCGTAAATGTTACTAACTTTAGCTGGTTTGTGCAATCATGCCTCACTGATTGCTTCAAAAGTATCTGAGAAGCCACTGTTTTCTAATGATTTCTTTCCTTTCTATACTTGTCAGGGAACACAGAAGCATACAAATCACTAGGAAAGATAAGGAAGATAAGAAGAAAGGACCTCAAGAATACCAGGAGGTAGCATTGACCTTTTTGCTCCCAATTGTTCCTGGGATAGTATTAAACAGAACTTCACTGAAACAACAGCCATGCTTCTTCCATAATTTGAGGCGGGCCTCCTTTTCTTTATTGTTGGGCAATTGTAAGTAATTTGTGTAGGTGTTCAAAACTTTCTCTGATTCCAAACTACTAAGAGCAGTAACAATATTATCCAAGATTAGAGTATATTTCTTGAAAGTTCAAGCGTACCACAAGCATAATTATATGTGGAAAAGAGGAACCCACATTCATCCATGGGAGGAGAACACTTTTGCCAAGGTCTTCATCCAGTACAGGACAATTTGCCTACGTGGTTACAAGGTAAAATAATAAGTTCAATTTTCCCCCCATATATGTGTCACATGGCAAACATTTCTTCTACATGTGACCCAGTAACAACTTGCACATGTCCCATGAGCAATTGGGATGATACTTCCTAGCACAGTAAAGGCAAGCACTTTAGAGCTCACGTCCTAAATGAGTGGACTCCTCAGAAGTATTTTCAGCTTGTGAAAACAGAATAATCAATTAGATAGTCTTTTGGTCTCATCCAGCTAGAGTCTGCTTATGTTCTTCAATATCAGTTGTCACTATGAGGAAGCACATTAGTAAGAAATATTTGCCATGTCTAACATCTTTGCCTCACATAAAATGATAGAAATAGCCTCCTAGTAACATTTACACAGTTTAAAGTACCTCCAGGACTGCTATAATTATCTCAGCTTGAGAATGTACCATTGTATCATCTCAGCTACTGATGATGAGGTAAACATCCAGGGACATGCCTGATAAATTATTATGACAGCCCATTTGTTGTGCAGGGTAGAATGCCAAAACATTTCCAGAGATGGAAATGACTGAAAACTTTTACAGTGTTTTATTACCATTGTTGTTATGTGCCTTTGAGTCTGACTTTCGGTGGCCCTATACTAGAGTTATCCTGGGGAGATTTATTCAGAGGCTTGCCTTTGCTCTCCTTTGGACAGCTGACAGAATGTGACTTGCCCAAAGTCACCTAGCAGGTTTCCATGGATGAGAAAGGATTCAAGCCCTGCTCTCACAGAGTCCTAGGCCAACACTCAAGCCACTGGACCACACTAGCTGTATCAATTATGATGTTAATAATACTCCAGGTGACATTTATCTTCCTAGGTCACACACCAACCTCTAGAATTATTTTTTTCCCTTCAATTTTGTCACAAATAGATTCTGCAATTTTCTAACTTTAATCTGTCTTTGCAATCACAGAATTTTGTCCAAGATTTTTTTTCTTTTGTTGTTTTTTATTTTAGCTAGTCATTTTCAGTACTCTTTGATTGTATTAAGTGAAAAAAGCTTTGATTCTTAGAAGCAACATGAAACAAAGAGCATCAAAACCATCAACTTGGACAAGCTACTCTTTATCTCATCTCTCATAACTGTGATGATACACTGGGAATGAACAGAATGGTGAAGAAAAAGCTCTTCTGAAGAACAGCACTATAAAACTATAATAAATAAATATATTCTACATGTGGCTGCAGGAACGCAAGGGGCTGAAGACGGCTTGGACCCATGTCAGTAGAGAATATGGGATAAAATAACCTCAGACTGAAGCACTCTAGCTTATTGGGCTGTAATGATGGCCAATTTGGGACTGGATAGAATAAGTAAGGTAACATAATGGTACACGTTTCTGTAAAATGATATTGTGATTGTAAAAATATATATAAAAACATGTAACACACTGTAAAGGAAATGGGTTCCAGATTTCATTACACATTACTTTGGATATTTCTGCTTTAACGTTCCATTTTTATAGGCTTTCAGAAAACAGAAGGATAATGGTAATGAGTCATACTTTTGCTGAGTTATTATGTAATCTAGAAGGGTAGTGTGCTTTATTTCAGTTGGACAAGATTCTTTTCTACTTGGATCTCATGCAGCACCTATTATACATTTCATAGGGCACATCAATCAAGCAAACACTACTGATTACATTACTTGCAGAGGGACTAATTCTGTTTCGGAATTACCGTAGGCTTGCAGCTGCAAAAATGTTTCTAGCTCGCAGTTTTCTATCTTTGCAACATTCTTCTTTTTGACAGATTTTAATATCACCCACACATATATAGCTTAAATCCAATTGTTTGTCTTAACTAAAGCAGACTCATTCAAACAATGTGATTAACCATTCAGTAGTGATTCAATGAGTCTCATCTAATTGGACCAACAACTCGATATAGGCCACAATATTTTCTTAATTTTTCTTGCCACGAAGTGAATACATAACATGAAAAAAATTAAGACAGGCTTCTGAACAACAAAAAAGAAGAACAGTTCAATGTGTTTCAGCAAAATTTATATTCAAAACTAACACCATGCACATGAGAAATGAAACAACCAGCTCAGGTAAGTCTTGCATAAGTGAACAAAAATATTTTAAACCTTCTAGAGATCATCTGAAAGTTTCTTGCACAGTGCATCCAGGGATGACTTTTTCTTTCACCAGTCTCCCCTTTTCTTAGGTTGTCCATTTTTAGTGGCCACTCTTATAGGTCTATTCTCCTTTAAGATGATGAGGGTAGCTGGTGAGGCAGGCTTATTTACTTTCCCCTTTTGCTCTTCATGCACACCCAGTAAGGGTGAGTAAAGGATTTTAGAGGCAGCTGTTGTTTATCTTACCTGCTATAGGCAGGCACACACTGCTATACTATCAACAGCAACAGCAGAATCCCATTTCCCCCAACTTTAGCTTTATTGCTTTGTTTACAGGAGACACACTGCTGCAACCTAGCCCTCCCATTTCTCCAGCCCTTCTTCACCATTCTTCCAATATCAATGCTACTAAAAGCTTTCCAGAGAACAAGAAGAAAAAGAAGGATGAGCATAAAATGTCTCTATAAAAAGGATATGTTATGTCAGAAGTATGCTTGCATTAACTGTATGTTCTTTTCCCTTTGATAGCCAGTAACATGGCTACATATAGACCTTTTTTTCCCATGTTTATAAGGGAAAAAACTCATTTTTTTAAACACTAGGGTTTTGCAGACCAGACTCATTTTACAGTTTCAAAACACCTGATTTCCAAAGCATTAGCTCAGCAAGAACAGAATATAGTTACAGTGAAATTGCTCAATATGTTTGATCTTTCTAACAATGCAGACAGACAAGGAAAACCCATGAGGAAAAAGATAAAAATGGATATGGAATGTTTTAAAGCAATTAAATTGCTACTATATGTGACTTATGTCACAGTTTTAGACATATTTTACATGGATCATTGCACTAACTTGACACTTGGAGAGTCTTATTGAATACAGCTACCAACACAAATATTTAATTTCCCGTATGTCACAAAACTCAAGTTTGAGTTAATTTACCACTCTGGTTGCCAAAATGGCTGTAAAAACCTAATTCTCAAAACAGTCTTATAACTTCTTTATTACTTTTGCTAATAACTGTTTCCATCAATCCATCCAACAGTTAACTCTTTCCCCCAATTTGTAACAGCTGATAAAGATGGTGGTGTGATAGCGTTTCAGGGCTGCAGTTGTCACGCATGTCATTCTGGTACTACAATGATGAATTCAGTAGTGTGGCTATCTGGAGCTCCTTTTCAACATTACTTCCAAATTAACAGTTAGCTCCTTTCTGCGTTTATGTAAAGCCACAGTAGATTGTCTTATTGGCTGAGAAGTTCAAGTCAACTTATATCCAAGAAAGGAAGGATTAATAATGAATTTGCTACAGATGAAAATTGAATTGCAAACCCATAAAATAACCACATCATTCATAGAACTGGCTACATTGTGAAATTTGAAAATATGAAGAAAGTCCTTATTATTCAAATATGTGACATTTATTACAAAGATCATTAACTGAAAAAGCACCTCTGAGCATTGTTGTATGTCTTAACATTAGCAATGTGAACTATAAAAACAGAACAAGTTTTTTAAGAGAATTAAAATACACTTACATCAAAATTCTAGATCCCAGAGCATTGTTCGTAGCCCCCATGGTCCTCTAGGGGTCAAAAACATTTTTTTTGTTCCAAAAATGTTCCAAATTGATCTTTATAGAAGGCATTTCCACACGTCCATGTGGAGACAACTGGACTCCTTCCCCGAAGTTAAAACGATTTTTTCCTAAAAAGAGGGATTTTTCCCCCCTCAAAATGTCCCCAACTGAGACCCTAGGGGCTCTGGGAGGCTCAAAACATGCCCCCATGTCTTACAGAGAGTGTTTGTGGGCTTTTTATTATTTATTTTTTGCAGAAGCATGTGTGCCCCAGAGGGCTAATGCAGCCATGTTGTATCCACAGTTGCCCACTGCTGTTCTAGACAAATGAAATGCAGATGCAAAAACCATTAAGCTTCACTAGAATAATAAAGTAGCTTTCCAAAAAACAAACAACTATTGTTTTGATAGAAACTGCACTATTTAGAAGTAAACTATCATAACCGAAGATTCCTTAGAACTGCTTATCAATGAAGTTCCTTTATTTGAGGAGAACTAATAGCTGCTTAGGCTTCTAAGTGGATCGCACATGTGTGTGTTTTAAATGTGTGTGTGTTAGCTCTTTTTCTGATCTTCATTTGGTTAAACAGGTAAAGATGATTTTCAAAACTGGTTAGAAATTGACCAATGAATTCAACTAGGTATGAGTTGCAGTATTTATGTTTCTGAAGATATGCTCAACCAATTAATCAAGTGCACAAAGCATAAAGAATATGAAGCTGCATAAAGCTGGTTCAGCATTAGGTTATAAGGGACTTTGGCAAAATGCCCTTTGGTCTACCATATTCTACTTCTCTTTCCCTGCAGGGTGTTGTCCAGAGAGAAGTAATCTGGCAGAAATATTGCCATATGTTTAGCTTGGAGAAGAGAAGGGATGTCTTATGAAAGATGGAGCAGAAGTACTGGCAGAAGTAATCTCAGAACCACTGCCAATAATCTCCAAGAATTCCTGGAGAACATGAAAAGTCCCAGCAGGCTGGAGCAGCACAAATATCGCCCCCATCTTCAAAAAGGAAGAAAAAAAAAGATCCAAACAATTACTACCCAGTCAGCCTGATATCAATACTGGAGAAGATTCTAGAGCAGATCATTAAACAGTCTGTAAGTACTTAGAAAGGAATACCATCATAATTAAAAGTTAACATGGGCTTCTCAAAAATAAGTCATGCCAGACTAATCTTATCTCTTTTCTCTGATAAGAGTTATTAGCTTGATAAATGAACAGAATGCTATGCATATAGCATATCTTGACTTCAGTAAAGCCTTTGACGAGGTCCCCCAATATTCTTGCACACAAGCTAATAAAATCTGGGTTAGAGAATGCTACTCTTGGGTGGATTTATAATTGGTTGACTGACTGAACTCCAAGGGTACTCACCAATGGCTCATCATCATCCTGGAGAGAAGTGACTAGTGGGGTGCCACAGGGTTTTGTCCTAAGATCAGTACTGTTCAACATATGCTATTCAATAACTTGGATGAGGGAACAGAGGGCATTCTTATCAAATTTGCAGATGAAACCAAATTAGGAGGGGTAGCCAACTCTCCAGAAGACAGGATCAGAATTCAAAATGATCTTAACAGATTAGAGAGCTGGGCCAAAAATAGCAAAATGAATTTCAATAGCGAGATGTGTAAGGTACTACACCTGGGCAGAAAAAAAAAAATGAAAGGCACAAATATAGGATGGGTGACACTTGGCTTGACCACATTCATATGAAAGGGATCTAGGAGTCTTAGTAGAACACAAGCTGAACATGAGTCAGCAGTATGATGCAGCAGCTAAAAAAGCCAATGAGATTCTGGGCTGCACCAATAGGAGTGTGAAGTCTAGGTCAAGGGAAGTGACAGTTCTACTCTATACTGCTTTGGTCAGACCCCACCTGGAATATTGTGTCCAGTTCTGGGAACCACAGTTCAGGAAGGATGTTGACAAGCTGGAATGTGTCAGAGGAGGGTGACCAAAATGGGAGAAGGCCTGAAAACTATGCCATATGAGGAGTGGCTTAGGAAGCTGGGTGTGTTTGGCCAGGAGAAGAGAAGGTTAAAAGGTGACATGATAGCTATTTTAAATATTTGAAGGGATGTCACATGGAAGATGGAGCAAGTTTGTTTTCTGCTGCTCCAGAGACCAAGAAATGGAGCAATGGCTTCAACCTTAAGGAAAAGAGATTCCATCTAAACAAGAAGAGCTTCCTGATGGCAAGAGCAGTTTGACAATAGAATTCATTGCCTCAGAGTGTGGAGGAGTCTCCTTCTTTGGAATTTTTAAACAGAGGCTGGATGGCCATCTGATTTTGTATTCCTGCATGGCAGAGAGTTGGACTCGATGGTCCATCAGGTTTCTTCCAGCTCTATGATTCTATGAGAGTTGCCACCTTTTCTCTAGGCAGCACACTAGTAAGGAGGATTAGAGTTATTAGGCCAAACTCCCAACACCAACAGAGACAGTGCAGGTAGGCAAGCAATAGTCACCTTATCCTCTTTTTGGCTCACCTGCATTTTCCTCCTCCTATCTGTATTGCTCAAACATGGAGAAAGCAAACAAACAGGAGAGGTTACTCCTATAATACAAACAGCCTGGCTGGCTAGGCTCTGTCCTCCCAACACCATGCTACCATGCTGCCCAGAGAAATGGGGTGAGTGAGCAACAGCAGCAGGGGAAACTACTCACACCTGCCTGTGCTCTCCCTCTGAGTGGTATGACACCAGGTGAAGGGCCAGACCGGGCCCCACACTCCCAGGCCCCATCAACCAAAAAGCAAGCACAGTCAAGCAAGAAAGGCTGCCTCTGTTTGACCACTCCCTCCTTCCTGACCCTACCTCTCTCTTTCAGCAGCAAATTGTTGCATATGCCAGCAGCAAGGACTGTCTGGTGGCATTTCACATACCTTACAGGTCCCCCTTGTTTGGGAGAGGTACCTTTCTGAACTACAAGTCCCAGAACGTCAAACTTTACCTCTGCACCACTATCCTGTATTAAATTTGCTTTGAATAAGATCAGTCAATATCAATGGAGCTAACTTCATATTTTTTCTTCAAGACTTGAGCCACAAGACCCTGCAGCCCAGGGCTGGTAGCTGCAGATGAGCCAAGCATCTCAGAAGAGCCCATCACCTGGCCAGGTGCTGCTGAGGGGCGGAAGCTCTGGGATATTTGGGTCCAGTGGGCTCCCTTAAGCCATGCTACTCAGTGTCTCACTTGCAGCAACACCATTATCTAGAGCTCTCAGGAGAGCTGGTATCATGCGACAGCTGAAGTCTCTATGACAACACCCTCCCAAGAGTCCAAATGTGCCAACAGTTGCATTGATCACAAGCAAGGAGATGGTCTTTTATAACGCTAATGGATTTTGCCCACTCAGAGTCCAAGCCACTCCAAAATATCTTGGATTACAACAGAGACAGCACATAATATACAGTTGCTGAGAAAATCCAACTCACCCCTGTGAGGATTGCCAGTAAATTGGAAAAGTACCAAGGCTGCAACCCTGGGAGCCCTGGCTTTGCCACACTGCTGGTAAAACAGCAGTGCTCTAGGATGGTTTCTGGTGAAACCCAGATTCAAGCCACAGCAAAACATGAAAACTCACTGAGTAAGTGCTACTCAAAGTGGTGGTCCAGGGACTGCTGCCAGCTCCTGGTGAAGTTCCAGGAAGAAAGAAAGAAAGAAGCAGGCAGGCAGGCATTGTGGCTAAAGGGCCCAAACATGGCACACTGGAAAAAAAAAAAGACTCCCACTTTCCCCTATCAGATATCTTCACACTTGCAGGCTAATTTACCCCCTCCCCCGCCTGGAGTCTCGCAAACCACCCCTCCTTGCAGGCGAGCCAGAGAGCTAACCTTTACCCCTCCTCCTGGAGCTTGTTTCCTGCGCCCGCCCGCGGCTTTTCCTTCTGCCCTTAGCCGCGGCCGGAGGAGGAGCCTTTTGCCCGCCTCTTCCCGGTTCCAGCGACTGGCAGGTAAGGAGTTGCGCCCCGCTTCCCCGAGCCTCGGCGTTCCCGTTTCCCCCGCTCCTGCTCGTACTCCTTGCTTTCTCGTACGTCTTTTGTAGGTAGCATTGAAATTGCAAAGATAATTGTGCGGTTCCTCGCCCGCCCGCGTAATAGTTTCCTACAGAAAAACCTCGCAAGGAACTTCGTGAAAAGGGTGAAAGGGGAACTGTGGTGCTTCCTCCAGATATTGTGGACTACAGTTCCCATAAGCCGTCGGCCTTGCTGGGCGCACTGGTTGGCAGAAATAGATCTGAGGCAAAGGTCTCTCCTCCCCCGCTTTAAAGGAGTTTCTAACCATACAAGGGGGCGTGGGCCCTAGAGAGTTCAGCTAGGCGACCTTAACTGTTTTGGATTTCGCCTCCCAGAATCCCCCAGGCAGCATGGCATCCTGGGAATTGGCATACATGTAGACTGATTGGCCATTCGCCTCCCAGAATTCCCCAGGCAGCATGGCATCCTGGGAATTGTCATCCGTGTAGACTGATTGGCCATCCGCCTCCCAGGATTCCCCAGGCAGCATGGCATTCTGGGAATTGACATACATGTAGACTGATTGGCCATCCGCCTCCCAGAATCCCCCAGGCAGCATGGCATTCTGGGAATTGACATACATGTAGACCGATTGGCCATTCGCCTCCCAGAATCCCCCAGGCAGCATGGCATTCTGGGAATTGGCATACATGTAGACCGATTGGCCATTCGCCTCCCAGAATCCCCCAGGCAGCATGGCATTCTGGGAATTGTCATACGTGTAGACCGATTGGCCATTCGCCTCCCAGAATCCCCCAGGCAGCATGGCATTCTGGGAATTGTCATACATGTAGACCGATTGGCCATTCGCCTCCCAGAATCCCCCAGGCAGCATGGCATTCTGGGAATTGGCATACATGTAGACCGATTGGCCATTCGCCTCCCAGAATCCCCCAGGCAGCATGGCATTCTGGGAATTGGCATACATGTAGACCGATTGGCCATTCGCCTCCCAGAATCCCCCAGGCAGCATGACATCCCGGGAATTGCCATACATGTAGACTGATTGGCCATTGTGTGACTTCAGATGTAGCTTGAGGAGGGTTGATTGAAGTTGTTGCTGTCCTGCCCTTCCCAGAGCAGTCTGGCTGGCAGCACTGTGGGAATAATGACTGGGCTGGGTAGACCTTTGAGCTCCTGATTATGTTTCTAAGGAGAGGAGGCTGGTGGTGTCAGCCTCGTGCAGGGAGCAGGGCACCTAGCGTTGAGAAACAAGCACAACATAACAATTCCCTAGTGCAATCCTTTAATGTACACCTATGGCCTGGAGTGAGTTTCACTGAATTTTGTGGGATTTTCTTTAATGTAGATGGTAGGTGGTTTGAGTGTTGGAGCGTGGCCATTTCTGCACTAGACTGCTATAGCGCTATTATTCCACTTTCAACATCCTGTGGAGTTTTGGGGTTTGCAGTTTACTGAGGCCCAAGAGCTCTCTGGCTGACAATTCTAAAGGCCCCTCCCTAAACTCCAAACCCCAGGATTCCATAGGATGTTGAAAGTGAAATCATAGTGCTAGAACAGTCTAGTGCGGAAATGACCTAAGGCTGGAGAACAGCCTTCAGATTCCTGCTGAGCCATGGAACCCCACTGGATGACCTTGAGCAAGTCACGCTCTCTCAACCTTAGAGGAATGCAAAAGGCAACAACTCTTGCCAGGAATATCCTGTGATAGGTTAACCTTAGAGTTACTGTAGCTCAGAAATGGCTTGAAGATATGCAACAACAACAAGGCATGTGCAAGACAGCTGTCAAACTTTTGAAAAAGAACCTGCAAGAAGTAGAGAACATGTGATTGTTGCTATTTAAAAATGGGGAATCACAGTCTTTCCTAGCTCTGTGGAATGTGTGTCTCTACTTATGTAACCTTTTTTGAAAAAGTGAATTGTGGACATGAAAGTCCATGAAAAATGTTTTATGTTATGTGTGAAAATACCGTGTGTGATGCAGACCTTAATATAAATTGCAACTCATTACTATAAAAATAAAAAAAACAGCAAATGAGAAACTTAAGATATGCTTGCTTCTGTAATCTTTCAAAAGTGGAATTCAACATGAGAGGATCAGGATGTGTATCACAAACCACCTGAATATCCATATGAAAGTGGACATACTGTTCTCCACACAAATAGAATAGCTTATACTACACATGTGGGATCTGTCCACACTATGATCTTTCTGTAATTGGAAAACTTGTATTGATGCTTCCTGATTCTTCTCAAATATAGATCTTGTTCTATGACAATTATGTATTAGACATTCAAACAGTTAACTTACTCCCATCACTACATAGCCATGCTAATAATGGCTATTTAGTATAAGCAATGCTCTCGAGTGGTTTTTAAATTAGAATACGGCATGTATTAATGCAGGACAGGAAGCAAAAGAAGCACTTTCAGACTTGTTCAGTACGTACTAATTTCAGACTACTGTGTAATTAGACCTTCACAAATCACTACTCTGGTATATGGTAAAATTATTGTTAATATTTGATTGATTTAAATTCCATGTTTTTCCCTGCCCTAGAATTTAAGGCAGGTTACAAAACTAAAAGAGGTCCAGATAAAAGCTCACATCAATAGAAAAGTTAAAATATAATTAAAATATCAATAGAATTAAAAATAATTAAATCATATCCATAAAAACAAATAAAGTGGTGCAGAATGTTGTTAAAAAGCCCTTTTGCCATAAACAATCAGATCACAAAAGACCTATTAAAAACTCCTCATCTGTCCCCCAGAGGACAACATGGAGGGAAATCTTCTATGCTCTTTAGGAAGGAAGTTCCATGGCTACTAGGAAAATGCTCTCCCGCAGTAAAACAGAGAGTAGAGCTTCCTCTGAAAATGTCACAACCCAAACAGGCACTTCCCAAATAGGAGGGAAAAGCATTTCTTCCCACTTTGCAAAGTTATATGTAGTGAGTCTTCAGCATCCATTAGGATTTGGTTCCAGGAAGACCCCCTGCCCCCATGGATGCTCAAGTCCTATTATGTACAATGATGTAGTAAAATAGCATCCCTTATATAAAATGGCAAAATCAAAGTTTGTTTTTTGGATTTTTTTAAAAAGTATTTTCAGGCTATGATTGGTTGTATTTGTGGATACAGAATCTGCTGATGTGGAGGGTCGAAATGTAAGTTATCCAGAGCAAGATAACTTTTTTGTCAACTGATCTCTTTGTCTATATTCATTGTACATCCGAACATCAGTACTGCTATCCCATCCCATCATCTCAACACAAAGAAGCCTGTGCTGGAAGAAAGATGGGATATAAATGAAATAATTAAGATACTGAGGAAATGTGAAAGCATGAGTCTTTGGTGCTGTGCCAGAGATGAGCCATCACTTGTAGATGTACAAAGCTGTTACAGATTGCAAAAATACGCAAAGATATGCTATGGTTGGGCAGTATTAGAAGTTGCTAGCATCAGGTTGTAAAAATTTTCTAACCACTATGGAAATGTATGGGCTTACACAAACATACCTCAGTTATCGTAATGAAATTCATGGAATGTGTTTCCTGTGAGTTATATTTTAATGTAAAGGGATTTCTTTTAAACTCTGCCTTCAGAGTCTTCTCAGGACATGAGGTTGTATAAGGCAAGTTCTTAACAAGTTGAGATGGTGATATATAAATCCTTCTACCACTGATAAAGTCAGTGTGGCTGCTCTTGAATAAATGCATTGTATTTAATTCTGTGTAGGGTATTGATAACGATCATAGGTTACTTAGCATGCTTAATGAAATCTGTTTTAAAACATAATCTGCTTAGGGTGCATTCAGATAAAATGCTCCTAACAGTACCCATCAAAAGGTATTGCTGTTTCATTTTCCTCCCTTAACAGGTTTGTGTGTGCGCATGTGTGTGTGTGTGTGAAGAAAAAAGACAAAAGGAGAAGGGAGGTAGTTGTCAAATGTAAGATAATATTGAGAACCCTTCCCCATCAAAAAAGAATCAATGAATGAGGCAGACAATTGCAAAATAAACCCCAATACTGGAATTGCTCTCACTTGAAGGTCTTGTTCCTATATGACCGAAGAAACTTAGGGCCCTTTCACACCGCATAATATTGCCATGGCAGCATCCTATGGAAACCTGGGATTTCCAGTTTAGGGAATTTTTTTTGGATTCTCAGCCAGAGAATACTTGTAATACCTTGCCAAACTACAAACCCCAGGATTCTGTACGATGAAGCCATGGAGGTTTTAACTTCATGCAAATTAAAATGAATCGTTGTTCTGCATGGTAGAAAGGGCTACAAAAGGGATTCAAAAGTAATTACTGATTGTGTAAGACAAATACATTCTATTTTCTCATCCCACCAGCAATTGGCTAATGCAGTAGGGTTTATATGCAGTTAACTACAGTGTTACTGACCATAAAATTATCAGTACCTTTTATATAATGGACCTTCCTCTGATCTCTTTGAAAAGACTATTCCACGGTGAATTCAGTCTGAGCTGTTTCTACAGAGTTGAGGGATAGGTGGTCTTTTAGGTCAGTATGGTACTAATCTAGTAAAAGTATGAAATACCGTAATACTGCAAACGTGCCAAGTATTGCCTTGTAAAAGATTGAGTCTTAACAAAATTTATAACCATTGAAGGAGGAATATTTAAAACACATTTCAATGAGACATTTAAAATCTCACCTCATATATTATGAACTCCCACTTCTTTAATGGTCATATGCTAGCATCCTGGCTGTCTCTTTTTCCCCAGTTGCCTCATAATTTTATGCTGTATTTTATTCTTAAGGTACATTTTTCTGCCCACATAAAAACTATGGCTGCTAATAAATGCAATTAACGTAATATATAAAGGGTAAAGTTTGTGAGTTTCTTTGTGTCAGGTGAAGACCTGATCTCATATGATTGGCTGTGTGAGACAAAGACCTGATGTGATTGGCTGCCTGAGAAGCTTCTATGGAATCATGGAGTTTGCAGTTTAGGGAATGGCCTTCAGAATTCTCAGCCAGAGAGCTCTTGGGCCTCAGGCCAATTGCTATGGAGACAAAGCCTAGCAGCATGAAGGAGGGCGATGTATTTCCCTCAGGAACCCAACCTCTGTATGTTAATAACTCTGAATACAGTTTGGATTGGGGAATATGGGGAAAAGCTATAGGTATTGGACAAGACAGTTTGAAGAATTAGAGACACAGGATCTCAAATTTTTCTAACAAGTATTACCTATGAGAAAATAAAATCCCTGGCAACCCCAGGTATATACACTAGTTCTAAATATATTTTGATATTAGCAGTATATGTGCCATTGAGATAAGCAGAAATACATAGGAGTGTGCTGTCAAAAGTGACCCAGGAAGTAAAGAACTAATATAAATCTATACTTCATGGAAATATGCCCTCAATTGCATCCCCACTGAATAATTAAGAGAGAATACAGCAAGATGTTATCTGTGATTAATTTTTTATTGATTGGTTACAAATTAACAAACTTGCTGCTCTAGAATACTTTGATTTTTAAGACAGGCAATGAAATTCCAATAAATATGCCTATGATTTTAGCAATATTGACAGGCATGCCCATTGTTCAGACAGTGCGTGCTGTTAAAATGCATAATGTAAAGAAATAGACTCCTGGGTCCACTTTCAAATTATGCTGGTGACACATGACTATTTCAGAATCGCTCTTTTCACAATGAGAAAACTTGAAGCACAAGATCACATGGGAAGAGCTCCCGGACCATCATCCCCACATCACTATCAGTTTTTCCAAAAAAATGCATAAAAGGGAGTCAAAAGTATGTATCCTAGGGCTTCTCAGAATTACTTGAGCGATGTAGGAAAGGGCACATCATGGCTTCTGTGTCTGCAGGGCCTGGAATATGCCCTGAATTGTAGCACCCTAGAATTGGAAGGGATCACAAGAGCCATATAGTACAGTCTCTACCATGCAAGAATACACAACAAAAGCACTCCTGAAAGATATCAATCCATCCTCTGTTTAAAGACCTCAAAAAAGGCGGAGACCTCACTACCCTCAAAAGCAGTCTGTTCCACTGTAGAACAGCTCTTACAGGAAGAAAGGTTCTCCTGAAGTTTAGATGAAATCTCTTTTTGTGATGTTTGAATCTATTGGTTTGTGTTCTGGTCTATGGAGCAAACGAAAACAAGCTTGCTCCATCTTCTATGTCCCTTCAGATATTTAAAGACTGCTAACATGTCTCCATCTTCTCTTCTTCAAGCTAAAGATACCCACCTGTTTCTCATAAGGCTTGGTTTCCAGATTTTGGTCATATTGGCTGCCTTATGCTTGTCAATAAAATTGATAGTCCCAACTAGAGCAGACCTATTAAATCGGTGGATTCAACATAAATGCTGACTTACCATTCTGTATGTAATTCAGTGGGTCTACCCTGTCAATCTGAGTTAGCCACAAACTGTGAAATTGGGGCTATTGTTTAGAAGAGAACTGGGGAAGCTTTGACAGTAGACAGATATTCAAAGAACTACTGCCAACTCAGATTAATAAAAATGTTCATAATCTGAAATAATTCAACTGAAATATTTAATGCAATAATTAAGCTAGGAATAACCTCAGTTGATTGCAAATAAAATGTTCAAACCCTCTACTTGCAAGGTTGAATGTACATCCCTCAAATGTGACTAAGAGTAGATATCTACAGACCCCTTTTCTGAATCCTATATGTCATTGTGCTCAAGCTCCTGACGTTCTCCATCATATTGTATTGTTCTGCCTGTTGTATATAATTCCAAGGGAAAAGTTGCTAAGGAGGTTATTGGAAAGGAATATCTGTTTGGATAGGTAATCAGTGGAATACTTATTGGAAGATCGGAATCCGCATAATGCTAGGCTAATGGCCAACTTTCTGGTGGAGGCAACCGTTTTATGGCTTAAATTTTCTAAAAACGGTTATTGAAGTTTTATTGTAAATGTATATGTTATAGTATGCCTAATAAAGGTTAATCAGAATCAAATCAAAAATGTTCAGACTGGCTGAAGTTAAATCTAGACTTGCCATGGGACTGACATCTGTTAGTACTTTCAGGCCACTATATATTGTTCATATTTTCTACTTCTGGTAGTAAGTGAGACAGTGGAATAGTGGAAAGGCATAAATATTCAAGAGCCATTTCATCATGCCACCAAAATTTAATAAGGGAGACATTACAGCCAGTCACCGGAATCTCATTTTCCTCTTCAAGTCAGGAGATGTAATTAATGCACAATTTTAAACGTGTAAAGAACAAAATGAAACAAGGGTGCAACCCAAAAAGAAACTTCCCATTTGTCAGCATGTCAGAGCTGTTAATGAACCTTCTTTTAGTGCCATTATTCCAGGATAAGGACACACAAATCCTAAAATGTGGAACTGAGCTGCTTATATTTGAAGATGCTTTAGAAATTTCGTGTAAAAGGTTGTGCCTCTTCACTACATATAGATGCATGAATCCCACATACTGGGATGTTTCATGTATCTTGGCATACGAAGAATGCATTTCTAAAATTATTTAATATTTGATTTAAATGCTGACTTGCTTCCAAATGTGAGGCTTGAGATAGCTCTTAATAATATTCATTTTTTTTTTAAAAAAAAGTGTTGATAATATTACAGAGACCTATGTTACGTTCACTTTTGTGATCACTAGCATTTTTAGTTTTTCAAAAATATTGCTGTAGTGGTACCTAGTCTTTTTGTTGTACCATGAAAGAAAGCACAACTTCTAGCACAATTGGGTTTCATTAGTATTAAATTGAATTTAAGCTAAAAGTTATATTATTAAGACATATCTAGAATGAAAGAAGTTAAAAACTACAGCACTTTTGGAATGTGTATTTTGGCATCCATTGGGCGCTCCTTCCCAAGCAATCACCTCAAGAAAAAAGTTTTGGCCACTCAGAATAGAGACAGGCTAGCACCACTTGGAAAGGCTGGTCCTTGCAGCATGGTACGAGCCACTGAAAAATTTCTCTTTGTTTCCCTACCAAAATGTGCCCTGAGACTATTAGGACAAGGAGGAGAGAATATAGGAATTTTCCTTTGCATATTACAGTGGCATGTTATATCTGAGCCAATGTGAGTCAATTGTATTTCACGCTTGTCTATAATGTCAGAAGCCACTCTGAGTTGAGCTGTGCTCATCTCATTCGTGACAAATGAATGCAAGTTTGCATGAGTCTCTTCACGGACACAAACAACGAAACTTTACATGCTGTTGAATAGATCACTTGAACTTTTGTTGTCATTTTTTAAAGCAAAGATAACCGGCCTGGGGCCACTGGTAAAAACTAGGGTCCGTAGTGTGCTCGGGTCTTTTTATAACCTTTTATTTTCCACCACAGGGCTTGCTCCTGCTAGATATCAGGCAGAAATTCTTGCTGCTGTTGATTGTGAATAATAGCAGCTAATAAAAGTTTCTTGTATTGCTCCAGCCATCCCTCAGCTAATAAGGTCAGCGCTGCAAACCTTGCATGCCTAAAACAGCCTTTAAAGACAGCACCAGGATTAGACATAAGAAGAACTAACAACAATGATTTATTAGGAAGTAATTTGCCAGTTTTAAAACCAGTTTTCATGTCTGGAATGGATTTACTTTGCTCTGAGCATTTGCTTTGAGTAAAATAGTGAGTGAAGGTAAGTGGTCCATAAATTGCTTTCTCTTACTTGCAAAAGCTTAATTTTATGTATTTATTTATTTTTCAGTTTTCTATTTCAAATAATGTTGTTTGTTTCCAAGTAAACTATACATTATTAAAGATTTTAAGAATGTGTTACTTGATAAAAATGTAGTATGAAATGTCTTTGTTGTTGTAGATTATGTTTTTGTCACATAATGAACAAATTCTTTAGCTGGAATGCATTAATGTTTTTCCATTGATGTTAGTGGAAACTTCATCCAGTTTCATCCAGGAAAGACATAATAGAAATGTGGTTCAGAAAGCTGGATTTCATACATCTTCATAGTTAGAACAGTGTCAGTCACTGCGCAGAGAAGCTTCTGCCTTCATATTTCTTCAAGTTGGAATTTGATGTATTCCTAGTCTAAGACCCTTTGACCACTGCAAAGGTCTGAAAATAGGACATCTTAAAACCTTTTAAAAAAAGGAATAAAGGGTGCAGCTACCTCATGATAGCATCTAGCACAACAGAAAGTAAGCCAAACCTGCAAATGCAGCAAAATGGAGGGGTAAGTACAAATGAACCGCATCACACACTTTAACTAATTTTGGACATTTGCTGAGATATGGACCAATTGTCACAGTGAAGAAACAGTTGTAGTTGCTGATTTAAATCTCTAGTACCATTTATACTCATGTATAAATCAACCTCATATATAAATCAATGGTAAGTTTGGGGGCCGAAATTTTGGACTTTGATACGATCCATGGATAAGTTGAAGGTCATTCCACAGAGAGAGGACGTGCCAGCTACTCCTGGCTGCTGCCACCACCTTTTGCTACTTTGCTCAGAAAGTGGGGGTGGGTTTATATTTTGTTTTGTTTTGTTTGATAAAAGTTAAAATACAGAATTAACTCTTATCAAAAAGGTAATCATCCCCTTCTTTGAGTAGAGTAGTGAAAGATGAGAGCTTAGTCCATCCCAAGAGAACTGAAACACAGCACCAATCTCCTCTGTTCTGTCAGCACTCCTTTGAAGGGAAACTCCAAAAAGCCACTGCTGCTGCCATTCCCCCCCCACCTCCCGACATTCAAAAAGGCCAGAAGTGGTGGCACAGCAGAGGGAATAGAAGGGATTGGTGCTTCTTGTAGGTTCTTCAGGGACAGACTAAGCTCTTGCCTTTCTCTACTCCTCTCAGAGAAGAGGATGGTTCCTTTTTTGATAAAAGTTAAGGTACAGCACTTACTTTGACTCATGGAGAAGTCAACCCAGGTTTTTTGAGCTGACGTTTTGGCTAACATTTCTAGACTCAATACATGAATGTATACCAGATATATGTGTGCAAAGGGTCTAATTGCAGGTGGAACCAGTGTGATGCAAGAGTGGATTGGATATGTTAGTGGCTTCTTGTAGATTCTCACTTCAACATTCTAATCAAAGTTAACACTAGAAAAAATTTGTTGCTGGATAAAGTTCCCCATCTCTGGTTTCAGTGTTACAGAATAAACACTAAAGGAGAGAGATGGTGAAGCTCAGAAGGCTGGAAGACTAAAACAAAGACATCAAAAGAGGCACTTCATGGGAAAGCAAGAAGAGGAAATTTGAAGTTTTGTTGTGCAGCCAGAGATCAGCTAGGCTGAGGCAGAGAGCTAGCTTTTGCTGAAGGGAAAAAGTGTAACTGTTATGTTGGAGGAACTTGGAGCTGACCTAAGGGTGAACAGAGACAGCAAAGTCCTGGAAAAAAAAAAATGAAGTGGGGAAAAAAAGAGGACTAAAGTTAGGAGAGGTGAAGTTAATAGATGGCAGGGTGGACCACGGGTGTAGCAACAGGGCAATATGAGAGCACTGAGGGAATAAGAATTCTGACCCCTTAACAAAAATTTTCCATCAGTATGCAAATTTCTAGCATGGCAGTAACTTAAAACTTCAGTTAAAGATTTATAGATATGATTCAGGCATCTAAAGAAAAGGTGCAGGTAATATTAACAAGGGAATGCAAATACATTAAGTATAAGAGTTCTAAATGTGAACAAATTTCAGTATCTCACTTTCTGCAATGCATTAAATCTGGGAACTGAAGGAAAATTTCATGGGGGGCAGAATTCTTACTTGGTACCAGTGTCCTCATTATCGCTGTGACTGCACCTTCAGTGAGGTTCATGCAGATCCTAAGTATGTGATAATGTGTGCTGCTGGTGAGAAGGGCCTTGAGAATTTTGGGATCTGTGGAACACTTTTGCACATGCAAGGGATTGTCCAGATACAATAACACACATAGTTTTGCTTTGTCTTGTCTTGTAAAACAGCAACTCCCTTGTATAGAATATGTTTTAAAACAAACACACACCAGCCATTTAAAATCCTTTATCTGAAAGTGAGTAGCACAGCTCGTATACTAGCACATGTAGAGCCCATATTTTCCTCATCATGCTACCATTTCAGTAGATGCCAACCAATTTCATGCAGTCTGCAGTTTGATCTTTTGTAGCGTGCAAAAATATGCATGAAAAATCAAAGATATTGCATTTGGCAGGCTGGGTATTTATTATGTTTTAAGTCTTCTAATTCTTAATCCCTTCTTTTTTAGTGCTTTAACCAATGGCAGCTTCCATCTACCCCAGCTAACTGGAATCAGTGGATACTATAAAATTCAACCTTGTTATTTTTTGTTATTTTTCCTGGAAAAATTGTTTTTCCTATAACACAGGGGTGGGAATCATGCCACTCTCTGTATTTTGTTGGATAGCAGGTCCCAGGAACCCTAGCTAGCATAGACAGTAGTAAGGAATGTTGAGGACTGCATTCAAGCAGTATCTGAAGAGCTACATGATTCCCACCCTTGCTAGCTAAACCTTAGCCTAGCATCATAAGTCTGTGCTCTCCCATCTACTTTGCATGAAATGACAAGCAGCAGGACAGTTGGCATGTAGAAAGTCACTGGATCAGCAGTGTTTCAAGCTTCTCCTGTCCCAGCTTCACCCTACCATATCCCAGTTGATGTGTGAAGATGTGTGGATGTAAGTTGACCTTCCTGTATTTCCATTTATTTTTAAAAAGCAAACAAACAAAAAACCAGAATCATACATTGCTGCTATTTTGGTCATTGGTGATGTAAAGGTAGGTAGCAATATATGCACGTCTAGGTAAAATATGAGCAGAACTGCAGGCCATCGTTGAGCCTGGGTCTCCCTAATGCAAACAGGGCAATTCAGAGATACCTAGTTGGCTGCCTCTTTTCCGCTCTTTCTACAGCCACCAGCACTGGAAGCTGTGAATGAAAGTGTAAGCAAAAGCAGTACAGAGAAGCCACACCTTGCTAAACTGTCCAGCTGTTTCATACATACATCCACTATATCTTGCCCATCTGAAAACCCTTAAGGCAGGCAGCAGCCGCTGTTAAGGATTCAGGGAAGGGCATACATGCATGTTTGCTCCTCTCTGGTTATGAAAGATAGAGGATGTTTGTATATGAATGTATTTTTGAGTTGTGCAGGCATGTGCTCATGCTCTCATATGCACATATTGAAGGGAGGTGTTCAATGAAGAGATGTTTTCTAGATGTTGCTTTTTTTGGTCTATACTGTATTGTATTTTATTGTTAAAGAATACATATTGTCCTTAGTACTTGAATGACTCAACATTTTTGCCATATTTCATATGTTACGACAAGGCTAGCCTATTCCGATAGTTTGCTGAGGTACTGTTATTGAAGCATGGGGAGTGAACATACGAGGAGGAGCGATACATTAGGCCCATCTACCTCAAATACTGGCTCTGTCACCTTTTTGCCCTAGGAGTGATGGATTTGAAGAGGAAAGCTTCCTATACCCATGAAGGCTCTCCATGTGAGTTGCAAGCCTGAAAAATCAAGAGGGCTACTGACATGGAAAGCCTCCATTATCTGCTCTTCACAAAGTTGCCCCCCATGGAAGTGCCAATGGTGAGGGAATGGGGCTAACTTGCCTGTTTATTCATAGAATCATTGAGGTGGAAGAGGCCTCATAGGCCACTGAATCCAACCCCTTGCTCAGTGCAGGAAGTCCAGCTAGAGCATCCCCAGCAGGTAGCTGTCCAGCCTCTTTTGAAAGACAGCTAATGAAGGAGACCCTACGACCTCTCTTGGCAATTGGTTCCATTGCCAAACTGTGCTCACTGTCAAAAAGTTCCTTCAAATGTTCAGTTGAAATCTATCCTCCTGTAACTTAAAACCATTAGATCTATTTCTACCCTTTGAGGCAGTGGAGAAAAAGCGTACACCCTCCTCTTTGTGGCAATCCTTCAGGTATTTAAAGTGTGCAGTCATATCACTCCTCAGTCTTCTCTTCACTAAACTGAACATGCCCAACTCCTACAACCTTTCTGCATATGTTAAATAAATAAAGTAAGTAAGTAAATATGTTTTCTTCTTCATACCTCTTGTCATTGTAGTTACCCTTCTCTGAACCCACTCCAACTTGTTTATATCCTTAAAATGTGACTCCTAGAACTGAATGCATTACTCAAGATAAGGCCTGACCAGTGCAGAATATAATGGGAGTATTACTTTCCTCAACTTGGAAATGATGCTTCTATTAATCCAAGCTAAAATAGCATCCCCCTCCTTAGCTGCAGCATCACACTGCTGGCTTATGTTCAACTTGTGATCCACAGTAATCACAAGGTCTTTTTTTGCATATAGCACCGATGAATCACATATCCCGCCCAATCCTAGACCTGTGCATTTGTTAATTTTGCATTTGTCTCTAATGAATTTAACTTTGTTAATTTCTGCCCAGTTTTCTGGTATATTGAGGTCCTTGTGGATCTCCCTACTGTGGATAGGAACAGAATTCCTATCTTCCAATTTTTAAAAAACAGTTTTATATTATCTGCAAACTTGATAAAATTCTTTCTACCCATTCTTCTAATTCATTGACAAAAATGTTGACAAATAATGGCCTTAGGATGAAAACTTGAGACACTCCACTCAAGAACTCCTTTCAATTTGAAGGAGAGCCATTTATGGTGACAATGACTGCCTGAGCATTGTTTTCCACCCAATTATGAATCCCTCTGGCAGTGTTTCCATCTATTCCATATTTAATCAGTTTGCTAATCAAAAAATTATGGGATACCTTATCAGATCCTTTGCTGAAATCCAGATAAATGACATCCACAGCATTCCCATCAGCTACTAAGCTAGTGTCCAATTAAATAAAGATATAAGGTTAGTTTGACAGGATTTGTTCTTGACAAACCCATACTTGCTCCTACTGCTTACTGCATTTTACTGCACTGTCATTGCAACACTTGCAGACAGTGTCTTGTATATGACATTCCAGTATTCAAGCCATGCTTACTGGCCTGTAGTTCCTGAAGTTTCTTTTTTGTCCTGTTGGAAAAGAAGGACAATATTTGCTTGTCTTCAGCTTGTCTTCTGTTTTCCAAGGTTTCTCAAAAATGATGGCAAGTGGTTCTGCGAGTGTGTCAGCAATTTCCTTCAGTGCACAGGGATACAGTTAATCTGGCCCTGCAAATCTGTACTCGTTTATCTTGACTGGTGATTCCTGACTAGCACCTTAATCAGTCTTGATTTGCAGTCCAGATTCCTTGCCAGAGACTTTGCTGATGCACGGAAGCACATGTTCCTCTTCTTGGATAGGAGGGGGAGGCTGAAGCAAAATAGGTGTTGAGCTGTTGTGCCTGTTCATTGTAATCTGATAGCATTTTCCCATCTTTGCTGAGCAGCAGTCCCACTATTACCATGATCATTCTCTTGCTTTGAACATGTTTGGAAAAAAATCCCCTTCTTTTGCCTTCTGCTTCTGTAGCCAGCCTCAACTCATTTTAAGCTTTAGCTTTCCTTACACTATTCAATATGCCTCAGTAATGACTAAAGAGGACTAGGGTTCCTAGCCAGAGGTGCTTGGAGGCTTTTCCTAAAAATCTCTCTCTCTCTCTGTATGTTAATGAAGAGAATTTTATTTTTGATTTTATGAGGAGGTGGTTAGTGATGGGAGGGAAAAATATCTACCTGGCGTAATCAGGCATTTTAAAGGCCCCTATAGGCAGATGAGCCATTCTTTAAGATTCTTGGGTTGTTGTTGTTTTTTAATCCTTTCATTTTAAAGAAGCCGATTAAATACCTGCAGAGAATGAACAGGTAAGGTAGTCAGGGACTGAACAGGATTCTCAAGGAATCTGATTTTCCAGATGTGGTACCACATGCTGTACTTGCCCAGAACCACATGCTGCAAGGTAAAAAGTGGGGGGGAGGTGTGCAGTCTTCCTAAAATATCTTTCTAAAGGACTCATAGTATTCAGAGTGCTTAATTTTACAGCAGCTTCCCTGCACTTGCCTTCCAAAATCCTGGTTCTGCCAGACATCATTAAACCAATATCACATGCCCAGTACCAAAATACATGTTTGCTCCAGAACACTTGAATAGAACATTAAAAATAAATAAATGCAGGCTAGTGTATTAAGAAAGAGGAAGAAATACTTTTTTTTAACAGAATCCTTCTTCCTTCTAACCTTTTAACCAAATGCTTTATTCTTACAGCCCTGACTTGAACAGAAGTGTCACTGGGGCAAAGGGACTCCGTTTATGGCATGAAGATCAATCAGGAGAAGGCAAAGATGTGGATTGCAGTTGCTAAATATTTGTTAAGGCAGAAAGTCCATCAAGATTGTTCTCGAACTCTGCTGCAAGCACAAAAGGGCAAGTTCGGTCATCCAAGACATTTCTCTCTGAGCAGGAGGCCTTGGCAGTATTCGTCTGGGATAGCACAGGCAGTTCAGGCCTTTGGCATGAGTGCAGCCATCCAGAATGTGGAAACTCTAGAGGCAAATCAATTTATCTGCATTCACTGGGAAGATGGGAGTAAAAGCCTGTACCCTTCTGTGTGGCTACGAGACAACTGCCAGTGCCCTGACTGCTTCTTACACTCTGCTAAAGCACGCAAACTTCTTCTTGAAAATCTAGATGTCAATATTGCAGCAAAGGATGTTGGTGTGGCAAAAGGGAAAAAGGTAAGTGTGCGTGTGTGTGTATGTGGGTGCATGCATGTGCGTGTTTTTAAGCTGTTGTTTTCACACTTTTATATTAATTTCAGCTCATATATCTTTTTCTCCTTTTATGGCAGTGATAAAACTTTTTAAGGCTCTAATCTTATACACCAAGGGTATATAAGCCTTCTGTACGCATTCCCTCTAGAATAATCTATCAGGGCCTATATACTGGCAGTTAGTAGGATCAAAGTTTGCAGAAATAACTTCTGGCTTACAACTCCCAGAATTGCCAAGTAGCTATGCTGCTTGGGAATTTTGGGAATTATAATCCAGAAAGTAACTTCTCCAAGCTTTTAGTGGGGCCTAGTGGTAAAGAGGACCAGGACCAGTAATAGATGAGCTATTCCCTCTTTACCTCCCTTTCTGTCTCCTCTCTTCCACTACACAATCACAACGGTGTGATACTACTCTAACTGCCATAGATCTGTCTATATAGGATCCTGAGATCTATAGTTGTGTGAGGTACTTAGAATTTGCTTCCAGAATTTTCTTGCTATAATTCAAGGGAACAGTTAGACCTCTATAGAAGGAATTCTAAGTACCTCACTAAGCTACAAATCCTAGGGTTCCATAGGATGGAACCCACAATAGTTAATGTGGTATAAAACTTTATGATTTTATGAAGATAGCGCCTTTCTCTGTATGTATATTCCTTTCAGTTTGTTCTACAGTATTTGCCCTTATCTCTCTCTTTTTCTTTCTTCCCAAGAGAGCTACTGAGGTAGGATAGGTGGTTGGTTCTTGGAGAGGCCTGAACTGATCACTTGTAGAAGGCTTTGGAAATTGGCTCAGGAGTCATAGGTTGCCCATCTCTGCTCTCTGAATTTGACTGTGTTGAGTAAGTCTCACTGAGCACTATGGTACTGACTTGAGAACAAGCATGCCTAGGACTGCTCGGAAAGACTGTCTGGTTTGTACAACGACTTTGTACCTGTAAATTCAGTTGGATCCTCCCACAAGTGGAAAGGCTTCTTCCCTCAGCAGGAAGCTTTTGAGTGACTTGAACTTTTCCAGCAGTTAAAAAGGGAAGGAGGAGATGTTTGCCAATTCCTGCCCCCTCCTCCCTTCTGTCCCCTTTGTCCCTTTAAAATAAGCAACTGAGGATTAGAGGGCTTTGTGGAATAGGAGGGAAATGGCACTGCAGAGGGAAGAGGAATCAGGGAAAATCACCTCTCTCCTCCTTCATCAGATTTTTCTTTTTATTTTATGCAATAAGGTGTACATTATATGGCCAGATGACCACACCAGTGAATTTGAGGCTGAATGGTTGAAAAAGAGGTGTTTTTCTGAACAAGCCAGAGCAAAAGTTCAAGAAGAGTTATTTTTACCAGGTAAGGATTCATCGCCATCTCAGTGATTTGTACTGAGGCAGCACAATTTTTAATAAGTATGTACCTTCAAATCAACTGTTGACATGTGGTGACTCCATTAATTTCGTAGAGTTTTCTTCATCAAGGAATACTCAGACGAAGTTTGCTACTGTCTCCATCTGGATATAACCTGTAGCACTTGGTATTCCCAGGTGAACTCCCTTCCAAGAATCTGGTGTCTTCAAAATATTTAGGCAACTACAGTGCTTAATAACATGGACTAATTACTTGTAAAGAAATTGAAGCGTGAATGTAAAGAAAGGAGGCCTCATGTCCATGCTGTTGATTAAAAATAATGGGAACTTGTGTGTTTGCAGGAAACCTAAAGGTTCATGAAAGAACAGAGAACTCTCTATAAAGGTGTAGATCTAAACGATCTTATATATCTCATGCTACTTCCCTGTTGTGGGTAATTTATTATTCTAGGCACATTTTCCAAATCATGTTTAGAGAAAGTGTAGCTTATAGATTCCCAGGGTCCTACTATACCCCCCTCTTTATTTTTTTGTTAAAGAGATAAAAATGGCCACACACTGAGTGTTTGGGAACAGTTTTGCCACCTTTGAGGGAACTCATCATTTTAGTTCCTACAGTGGCTTTTTAGAAGCAAAAAATGAATTGAAACTTAATTAAAAGTAAAAGAAATTACTTGTTCTAAATGCCTCCAGGAGGCATAAGAAAAGATATGAATGCTGACTCTGCAGAAGTCACATTTAAAGCCTTTACCTTGTATGCCATTTTGTTGAGAATTTGAAAGGGTCTGTAGTTTAAATTTATTCAATACTAGAGTTTCTGTGCTGAAAAATAGACGAAGGACTCTGTCAGGTTTAGCTCCACTTATCTGATGTTGCCTAAGATTTGTAGTTTCACCATGGCATGTGGTTCTTGTCTTAAAAGTAAAGATTTATTATTCAGCCTATTGCAACATACCTTTACAAATCTACATTGTTCTATTTCTATGTGAAAGGCACTACATCAGAGAAACATAGCAAATGTATCTTTTAAAAAAAATCAATGTGACCTATGAAGTCTTACATCCAACCTATGAGCATGGAACATCATAAGCAGTTTTGCAAAGGGTCCTGGGTTACTTGGAAGTTTATCCAGGGTTCCTCAGTAAGAAGATCATGTGGGACATATTTCTCTGGATCCATTCAGCTTCAAATTTACTGAAAGATAGCCCATAACTACTGATCTTCTCCTTCAGTGCAAAAGATAATGCTTGCTGTCTCCTAAGATGCAGTCTCAATTGGTGTGCTGCGATGATGAAGCCTGACACATTCAGCCTGTACTCTGCAAAAACAGAACAAAACAGAATGCACACAGGGCATTCGCAACCAAAAATTGACCCAGAAGTCTGTTTCCAGTTTGCACTAAACAGGATATTTGCAGTTTCCGGACTGCAGTTGAGTTTGGGGCAGTTGTGGAGCTTAAATGGCAAAATGTTTTAGATGGGTTTTACCTCCAAATGGGGTTGGGGTGCCAAAGAATGGGATGAGAGTCTCATGTATCCTGCAGTCTACCTCTTTTCCACCCCTGCTCTAAATCAGTCTTGGGAGGGAAATACATACTCCAGATAAGTAGAAATTATGAAGTAGGATAGACTTGGGCCTGTGATTATATGGCAGATCTGTTATTAGTTTATATGTGCACATTATTTATGTGGGCTTCCAATTTAAAAAAGGCGCTTCTATTTAATCATGGAGCAAAAATAAAATAAAAATTTTTTTAGGCCAAACAGCATAAAAATATCGTGATACAAACTGAAGAAAGATTGAGTACCCTGTCCTTTTATGGTAAATCAAACATAAGGCAGCTAGGCCTTGGTGAACAAAAACTATTTAAAAAACTGAACAACTTTTTTCTATAAAGGACAGTATTCACTTGGGGGTAACCTATCAGAAGCTGAGTACTGACAACAGGCAGGGCAAAAGCTAACAATAACTGAGCCAGCACCTTTATATAGTTTCCGCTGTGTTGTCTTCTTTTCCACCGGGTGGGCTGCTGAAGAAGGGATAGATTCCACTTGGAAAGACATGAAATGGTCACTTGCAGATGCCTTCAGAACTAATTCTGTGGGTCACAGGAGATCAGGTTAAGGACTATAGATAGTCCAACCGTCTACTGAAGTAGGCTGCATTCCAGCTGTGTAGGGCTTTAAAGATCCTACTCTTTAAATAAGAAGAGCTGTAAAGGTTGCACACATCAGTAGAGAGAAGAGAATTTTGAATTGTCCAAAACTATGAAAGGGTGAGGAAAAGAAAGGAAATGCCACAAGTCAAAAATCTTTGGTTTTCTTATTTCTAAATTCACATATCAAAATAATTCAAGGGCCGCTTGCTGGAACCATAGTATCATTTTTTGTAGAATTATGTCACCTTCTATTGCCAAAAAGACAGCAGCTGTGCTTAGAACTGCAACTAATTAGCTATGGAGAAGCATCATCCTCTGTAACTGTCACCTCCTGCCAGGCCATTCTGACAGTACTTTCCAGAGGAGAGACTATTTGCATGTGGCCTGACATAAAGTTAAAAACCAACAGCGCCAAGAACACTTGAGCTTTATGAAAGACTGTTGGCATCTCATTCAGCTCCTTCTGTTACTGAAAGTCTCCATCAAGATGAAAATGCAGCAGCTGAAGACTGTACTTAGACCTTTACAGTGGTGGAGGAGAAGTCCTACTAGCTGTAACTGTCAACGTCTACCTGGGGGCCATTTTTGACTATGTTTGGAAAAGTGCTGTTTGGGCTGGAGGAGGCTGATGGAAGAATGGGAATATTTTTAAGCTGTTTTTCTGGATCAAGCTAGTCATGTTCGGAAGACCATCATTAAGTGGGAGGTTTGTTTCATAGTCTTTAATAACTTGTGAGTTCACAATTCTCACTGGATAGAAACCAGTAAATTCCTCAAATGCTGATAGCAACTCAGGCTGCAAGTTCTTTAAATGAATAATCAACCAATCAAATATAAATATAAGTTGACAATTAGAGACTAAATCCAGCATCATAGCATTGCTGCAGCATCAGTGCGAGTTCTTCCTGCCTTTCCCACCCACACTGAAGTGCTCATTACCAGTTTGGAAATGGCTCTGGTGGGTTTCTTTTGTGGGTTGGTTTGTCCCATGTAGGCTGTTTTTGTTTTTATTTTGTTTTTTTTATGTGGTGGGAGGGAAGTTGCAGTACAGAGTGGAGTTTGCCCCTTGGCAGCAGTTACATCAGTTACCTTACTTGATTGTGTCCTGGCCTGGATTAGAAGGTATAATAAGAACCTATTTATGTGGTCATTTCAATGGATGACAGACACAGATAAATCCTATATGTGGTGACTCCTAACCTGTTGACAGCAGGTTGTTCGAATCCACTGTGTCAAATTGTGAAATGCAGCTTCTGAACAGAAGTGAGGATGCAAAGTTTAAATATAGAGATTCATACAGTGGACTGGGAGTAGGCTTAAAGATCCTACATAAAGAGTTTTCATCACTTTCACCTCATTTCCATATAGTCTAATAGAGTCTAATGCATGCAGATTAGTTGTAACTATCTTGCAGTTAATATATTTCTGATATATTGAAGAAGTAACTGATTTCATCTAAACACAGAAGTGGCCAGTGGAATTCTTCACTGACAAGAATTGTACAATAACTCTCTGAAGGTCAGCAGTTTTTCTCAATAATCCTAAAGTTGATGGGCTGGACATACTTACTTCTCTTACACCCCTGCGCTTGGTTGCTACACAGTGGTGGCCAGCAATTTATGTCAGTGAGCCATCTCACCAATGGCCAGTATCTGTTACCATTAAGCCACCTGACTGGCTTTTCCCAGTTCCCCAGTGGTGGCAGGTGACTCTCAATGAGTCTGCTGGCTTACCCAGAGAAAGAATAAGCATTTTCCTTATGAACCCATTCTGGAGTTCTTCCAGTGAAGCAATATTATGTTCACTCTCAGATCTACAACATATTCTGGCAACTTTCTTCCTTGCAAATATTTTGAAAATGAACTCTACCACTTGTTGTTAACTCCTGTCAAGTCAACTTCAACTTGTGGTGACCCTATTAACGAGAGACCTTCAAGTCACCCTATCTTCAACAGTCCTGATCAGGTCTTGCAGACTCAGACCCATGGCTTCCTTGATTGAGTCCACCCATTGGTAATGAAATCGTCTTTTTTTTACCTTATCAAGCATTGTTGTCTTTTCTAGTGAGTCATGTCTTCTCATGATATGTTCGAAGTATGACAGTTCCAGTTTAGTCATCTTGGCTTCTAGAGAGTGTTCAGGCTTGATTTTCTCTAGGGCCCTTTATTTGACTTTTTAGCATTCCATGATATTTGTATAACTCTTCCTCAGTGCCACATTTCAAATGAGTTGATTTTCTTTCTAATAGCTTTTACAACCATACATAGAAATTGGAAATACAATGGCATGGAGAAACCTCACTTTAGTATTCAGTAATATATCTTTAAACTTCAGTATCTTGTCTAGTTTCTTCCATGTTTATTCCCAGTCTTAAAGGCATAAGCATCTTTAAATAATTAATACTAAACTGCTTCTTGCTACAGTTAGAGCTACACTTGACTAACATGTATCTCAGGCCTCTCTGACTGAGAAATAGGACTGTGTAATCAGTATAAATCATGTTGAACTAGTTGCTTGTTTCAAGTGTAGGTAGAGATAGGAGATGCACTACTTGAACAACAGCAACAACAAAACTGAATAAGAAATTAGCAGTATACAGTGTTAGCAGACTCCATGACAGACTTAAACTGACATCTTGTAGAAGGTATTAAATTCCACTCTTACCTGGGAAACAATATTATGATTTAATGTTTTAATTTACAAAAGTAATTGTTTATCAATATTAGTATTGGGAAGCTCCTCTCATAGACATGTCCTGTTTAGTGAGTCTATAAAAATTGCAAGCAGTTTTTGAGGTCTTTGTATTTTTATTATTATAAAGATTAAATCACTGATTGGTTGTGTTTTATTATTAATCAGATACATTATGCACTTCCTCTCAGATTATCCATTTGTATAGAATTATGTTCCAAAAGATATCTGGAATGTTATTTAGAAGCCACATTCAACAAACTGAAAAGTCTGCAAACCTTGGATCTCTGCTATTGATACCCAGGTATCTATCTATATTCCTAGTCATTTTAAGTGTAGGAGTAGCTATGCCAGGTAACCAGCATGGTGGTAAAGTTGTTTGTTTTTTTTATTTTATTTTATTTTATTTTATTTTTGTAGCAATAGCAAGTGTATTTCTATACCTCTTATCAGCCAAGTGCTCTCTATAAGTGGTTTACAGGGTGTTAGCTAATTGCCCCCAACAAGCTGGGTACTCATTTTACCAATCTGAGGAAGGATGGAAGGCTGAGTCAACCTGGAGCACAGCTCACAACCTTGTGGCTGCAGTACCAGCATTTAACCACTGCACCACCAGGGCTCTTTGTATTAATACATTGTATTAATACATGTATGTAAAACATTTGGAAAGTAGGTGCTTACCATACAAGTGATCAAGTATCTCAAAGGGTGAAATACCACCTCCTGATTCTTTCACTTTAGTTAATGCTTCAGTATCATCCAGCACCTCATCTTGTCTCAAGTGGCTGGTACTCATGTAAGATCTCTTGCATAGGGAGTTCAGGGGTAGGAAAGAATTCATTTGAAACTTTCTTAAGTAACTTGCTAAAGTCCACCATCCATTCTTTGGGGGAAATTTAAACTTTATGATATTCTCCTTTTCTTCCCTTACCCAACCGCCATAAGTCGTAGCCTCATCTTTGTCTGGCAGTGCCTGCCCCAGAGCCTCCCACTCCCTCTCAAAAAATGCTGCTTTCTTTTAAGTACGTGTTTAGTAGCTTCTTCAGAACAGTCTGACTTTGCTTTGCTAAACAATCTACCTAAAATCTTTTTTGCATTTGTTCCTTATCGTACCACACAGTACTGTACAATTTTCACAATAATGGATTATGATTGTACATTCCCAGCCAATTCCCAAAAAGTCTCTGAAAGTCAGGATCTTTCTCTGTAAAGCTAACTACTTTGCTAGTACATAACTACTGACCTACATTGCTAGGTCAGATATATCACATTAATTTGTTTTCACAACCTCTTGGATCCACTTTGTTTCTGGATTGTTTTTCCTTAATTGTCCAATTTTGCAGCCACGCACAGACTCCCAAAGCTACAAGTTTTACTTCCATGCACTATAAACGCTGAGTCTCCATGCAAGACAGTTTTATGAGATAGTTGTTTTCTTTGTTGAAGAGTTCATTCTTCAGTTTTCAATATGATTTCTTGCATTTGCTAGATATTAAGTCCTCCAGTAGTACTAGACAGCTCCTGACAGAAGGGGCAGCACAAATGCAAGTAAGGTTTCAGTTTGTGGTCCTCCAGGTATGTCCATTCTTTCAACAAGCTGTCCTTCCTTCCTCCATCAGTTTCAAACACACATGACTGAAATATGACCAGGAATGTGTTCTTCTTCATGAACATTAGCTAAATATAGATAAGGGAGAGATTGTTGGCATGTCTCTACTAGCTTGGATGTAGGCGTTGTGTTAAAGCAAATGGAATTTTTTACTTTTCCATGCAGCCTATAAGAAATTTTCAAGATAATGTGAGGCTGCAGCTCTGGGTAATGTACACAGTGCTTGTGCAGCATGATGCTCTAACTGGTAAACAGGTAAACCAGTTCTTCATCCTTATTCTCGTGAGTCTTCAAAAGGGTAGGGTGGTGGGGAGAGTAAAAGAAAATATAAAACACAGAAACTGTTTTGTTCCCCAGCCAGAACATTTCACAATTCGGGAACCTTGATCTCCCCTGAGAGAGATAATGAAAACTGTTCATAAATGCTTTAACTGAATAATATAAACTGTGTCTTGTTAGCCCAAGTATTAGCATAATGTTCTTAAACTGAGTTCCAGGAAAGGAAATGGTTGAATAAAGTGAGCAGATAGTTGGAATCCTCCTCACATTTTGTATGCAGATGGAAATTTAAATTGTGTCTCCCAAGGGAACATATTTTTCAGATGCAGAAAGCCAAATTTTGCTTGTCACTAGGGGGCAACCTGGCCTTTCCCTTTGAGGCTCACAGTACCATTTTTTCATTTATATATAAAATATTGAGAAAATATATGTATGTATGTATGTATTTAAAAGATTTCTGTACCACTGTTCATCAGTCAGATTATTGAGCAGTATGAAGGCACACACACATATACATACATACATGTATATAGGTAACAATTAATATAAAATTTGCTCCACAAAAGTAGCAAAGTACCCTGTGCCTGCACTACCCAAAAAGCATTCTACTTCACTAGGGTTGCCAGTTCAGGATCATCCCAGGTCCTGAGATTTCCAGGCCAAAATCTGAGACCCAGTGATGGTCCCCAGGGATGCCATTAAGCATTATACATTAAGTACCAATAACAATTGTTTGTCATTCAGACGCCCACACAAAATGTATATTCCCATTTGAAAATTAAGACAGAAATTTTAGCAAAAAGCATTGTTCCCAGATCAGCGGTGAGGCTCCACACTGTGATGTCTGGGAGGGAAGGAAGCAGCTAAGTAAATACATAGACTCCTGGACAGTCTTTGCAAGTTGCAGCAACGAATCAGTTAATCCTTGCAAACAGTAGTGAGTTGCTGCTCTCATAGTTGAGCTGGAAGTTTTCACACAGCCTTTTCCTCTTTCCTGGATGTGGGCCCACCAAACCTGGAGAACTGTACCCTTGTCTCTCACATAGAGATGACTAATGAAAATCTGAGGCCCTGAGATTTGGCAGCCCTATGCTGTACTGTCTGCTACATTCAAAGTCTGGCCAAGGATGTGGTGCTCAGAGCTATCTAAAGAGATCATCATTGCTTCTGCAAGATCATGTTTCATTTGCAGATGAGGGAGAACCTTTTTGGTCCCTTTTCAATAGTTTGTGGATAAAAACAGTATTTATTTCCTTAGCTGAGGTGGAACATATTTCAGGTATTTGTCTAAGTTGTTATTTATTTCATGAAATTATATTTATTTTGACTTTTGTCTTTCGAAACAGCCCTCAGGACAGCTTATATCCATAAAATTATAAAACAAGTATAACAACAAACAGCACAAAAGCAGACATTCAGCAACTAAACCATGGGGAAAAGTGAACAGAGCGAGAGAGAGAGGGAATACTAATACAGCACATAGGCAAAAGAAAAAAAGAGAAGGAAGAGGGAGAAGAAGGCACTGTTCATATAAAATCTTGAGAGAGGATTCACTTAGGTGTCTCTAGAAGGGGAGCTTAGAAGGGTCTTGCTCCAACAAACCTTCTTCCATGTCATAGGTGAACACACTTCTAAAGACTATGAAATGTGGAATAAGTCAAATAGTCATATGCAGGGGTGGGCAAATACATTTTAAAAACTCCAAAGAAATTTTTAAAATCATATTACTCATACTATTTTTTATTCTAACAATAGCTGCTTTCAGATAAAAGCTTTTTGGAGCACTGGAGGTAGCACTGTAGAGCTGGCATTATATGTACTTTTCTGTACAGAAATGAACACCCTTACCTTAGGGATGGAGAAACAGTCGTGCCAACTTATAAACAAATACCTTTCAACTACACCTCTGCAGTCAGCAGATGAATAGGCCTCCCTTTCTGCTGACTTGTTACACTAAATGTAACATTTTCACTTTCAAACAACAGTCGTAGTCACATCCACTATTCAAACACCAATTAATATGTCATGCAGCAGAAGAGCAGAAACGAATCGTTCAGTTACCTTTGCTGACTGTCTGCCTGGCTACCATGTCCCTCACAATTTATTTATTTATTTATTTATTTATTTATTTAAAAATTGCTTAAAGTGGTTTTATTGTACATTATCCTTAGATAGTTTGAAGCATGGCAGGATATAAACAATTCCTCTTGGTCTACATACTTTGACCAACTGTTTTAGCAAGAAGTGTTTCTGCTTATTGTCCAAAGTCTTGTGAGGGCCAGACTTATGCTGGTGGAGGCAATATATGAGATGACATGGGAGAGGGATTTATTCCTCATGGCATCCAGATGTGGAAAGCACTCACCTTGGAGATCTTACTGTCACCAAAATGCCTTCATTGTGGCACCAGATTAAAATATGGGGTCTGATGATTTCATCTCATGTATACGTATAGATGGCTTTAAACCATTTTATTTTAACTTGTTATGTTAAACAATATAACAAGTTAAAATAGCTTAAAATCACATTTTTGTCCTATTTTAGACTATTTAATGTATCTTTTATTGTTTTAAATTTTAAATTAATTTTATTATTCAAATTGATTTTATTCTACATCACCCTGAGACCTTTCAATATAGGCCAAGATAGAAACATCTTAATAGAAAAAATAGTCTTGGAATCTCTCTGGCCAAATCTTAGGCCTCATGAGAGAGAGCTCAGGCGGCACAGGCCAATGTATCCTTGCTGTGTTAGGCAAACCCAAGGCACCTCCCTGTCTCTACAGGTAAGACATTAGGGTCTTTGTTCTCTTCATTTGATTTAGAACTGAGACATTCAATCAGCAGACCAGCTCCATCAAACCAATGATGGAAAAGTCACATATTTGAATGTACTCTCCAGTGGGAAAATAGCTCTCGATACATTAAAAAGCACATTTACTAGTATATTTAAAACAAGGGGCTTTCTATCTGAGATGCTCATTTTTGTCTTCTCCAATCAGATAGATTCCATCTAAAAGGACAAAACCTTGATATAATCAGTTAATCTAATGAGTAACACATTTTTGAAGAATGTGAAATGTGCTGTAGTTCATTGATAAGTCATGGACCGTGCAGTGTTCTAGCAATATTTTTTTCCTCCTTTGTAGCCCCTAGGGCTGTTTTTCATCAGTAGCAGCAAAATTGACTTTGAAAGACATGAATGGGCACTACTAGACTTTCTTCTGAAATCTAAGCTATTAAAATTTCCTGCAAATGGTTTGAAAAATAAACACATATTTCAATGCAACTATTTTAATGCTGCCTTGGAAGAAGTGAGCGCTCAGAGTACTCGTGGCCTGCCTTTTAAGAATGTTTTAGCAACTTCATTTTCATAATTCTTAGCCTTCAGTCCCGTCCTGCAGTAGCAAAGTGGAAATTATACTGAGTGTGATTGAATAGTGGAAACAGTGTACCATGTTGAAATGGCAGAAAAATGAATAATGTGAGGTGGATGGTTTGCCACCGGAAAGTGCTGGCAGAGAAGACAATCCCTGTGTAGCATTTCTGCTTAATAGATTTTCAAGATATGGCTATGTTTGAGTTTCATTTTGAAAAATGGGAAAATATCCTTTGTTGTACAGTGAAAAATGTAGAATTCTAATTCTACAAAATTAAAATTCTACAAAACTACAAATTACATACAGGCAGGTATGTTGATACATGGGGTAAGGTAACTGGAGTTACAATAGCAATCTTCTAAAAACTTTAACAAGTTGAATTAGGATCCCTCTTTCAAGTATCCTCCCCTGAGTACAGTCTGAATGTTCAATACTGATGCCAAGCCACTTGCACTTATTTGCTGTAGTAGCACATCACAATTGCTGCGTGAGTGTGGTTTTGTCACAGTCTCAGAAACGCAACCAGGATATTTACTGTTGGGTTCCATGCTTCATTCACCCAAGGTTTGTTTGTTTTTAATGGAGGATTTACATGTTGCCATCAGAATGTCATTTTCCCCTACTACTTCCATGTTTTTCATACCACAGAAAATTTTAACTCTTTTGAAAAGAATGGATCAGTAGCATAATTTCCCCTCAGATTGACTTTCCTTCTTTTTTGGGGTAGTAGAGTTTTGATGTGTGCAATGATATAACAAATGTGTAACCCTTTCCATATACACATGCATGCGCTCAGAGAAAGTCAAATTAATACCTATGACTAGGTGTCTCTTCTATGTGTTTGCCTTGGATCAGGATTAACCAGACTTTGATTTAGTGCATAGCTGACGTGTTGAAAATATCTAAGAATTTGTGTTGATGCCATTCAGTGAGACAAACATGTTCTCATTAAAGCTGAATGTCAAACAGGAACTGTGTGCTGAGTTCCCAGAAATAAAGTGACTGTAACTTTGTGAAGACAAACACACTTAGAAACCTTAGTCCATATTTTCTCGCTTAATACAAGAAAGTTGCAGGTAGAGAGGACATGGCCAGCATGCATGGATCCATTGCTCCTCCGTGCATATTCTTTCAGAATGCCTATATAGGGATCATATAGCATTTATTTTGCTGACCAGCCAGTTTTTGTTGTGCATACCAGCTTGGCTTGGTGTTTGCTCAGTTTTTTTTTCCCCAAGTACTTGGAACACATTTGTCATCAGACTACATTTAATGATAGGGGTTAGCTTCACATCCATGTTGGTGTTTATTTTCTATGCTGTAGAATAGTGTTTGCGGAATTCTAGAAACCTGTGGTGTTGGAAACGAAATGAGCTGTTAGCTGCATTTACTATGGGAAGTTATAAACCCGAAGAAGAGAACTTTATATGAAAGAGGCATGTCTCTGAAAGCTGTAGATTGGAAGAGTCTGTGGAACCAGATCTTTTTCTGGGGTCAGTAGCTCATCCTATCAGCTTTGGTTCATGCACCATCTCTTTACCTTCATGGGGAAGAAAGAGTCTGATATCACTGTGCATGCCCTTGTAACTTCCCAGTTGGAACAAAGAACTTTACTGCATATAGGACCAAGTTGGAAACTCATTTGTAGGGGTTAACCACTTTTTTCAGTGGTTACCAAGTTGGTTCTATGGTTAGTTCAAACTGTTAGTTTTTTCTCCAAAACCCTGTATGTCTTGGAGTACAAGAGCTCTGAAAAAGCTCCTACTCATGCATGAACTTCTAGTGTAACTGGGTAGGATTTGGAAAAGACTTCTGTCTGAAACCCTAAACAGTTTCCACCAGTTGGTAGAGACCATCCATATGTCCTGAATCGTTAATAATCTCCAGCAAAACTTTTCTAATCACTGAGAGGCAGTCAACAGGTCTCTGTTGTAAATAGTATTTTCAGCACAAGCTAACACAATATTTTCAGCTTTGAGGCTGTGATTGGAAAACTTAACATCTGAGATTTGCCAGGTCAAAGAACTTGGCCCATCATAGGAGTGCAATAAAAATATTTTTGTTTAGGCAAGTTTTAATGGATGTTTATTTGACAGTATTCTTTTTTTCCCCCTGCCATTGGAAGGAGTTGCTGATTCAATTCTTATGACTGAACTCTTGTTAATGTTTTAAATTTGTATATTTAGATTGTTTCTAAAAAATTTCTGTTTCCAGCTTTTAGAATTATCTGTAGAATTTTAGAACTTGAAAGCAGATTGCAAATTTCCAGGCAAATAAATAATTTGATTGAAACTAATTTCCATATATTACTAGACACCACAATTTACTAGTGCCACAAACTCCTAACTTGAAGGCATGGCAGTTTGGACTTGTTAAATATATTTATAAAGAATCATAACACAGTAGTATTAAGTGAACAGAATGACATTTGGAGGGCATGAAGAAGCAAACATCTGTCATGCCTAGGTGCAGCAACTGATGAAAAGCCAGCCTCCATACTATCTGCCATGCTACGGCCTCTGATGGAAAGAACAGCACCCAGCATTTGCTGGACTTATCCTCTCCCCTATTGCCACCACTCTTTCCTTGTATTTCATGTCTTTTTAGATTTTCAGCCTAAGGATAGGGAATTGTCAAATTTGTAATTCAAATTTGGGGATTTCCAGTGATGTAGAAAAGGATGTTGTCAGTACCCTTTCTCACAACCACACTCCTTCCATGATTATCTTTTGTTCCTATGTTTGGCAGTCATGGAGACCATAATCTACGTCCTCAGGTAGAATATGCCCAAGGACTATCATTAGATCAGTCTTCTGCACTGACAGGATGTTCTGTATTTATTTCTGCATTTGTTATCTTTATTATCTATGCATTTATTACCTGTACATGTATATTTCTGAAAGACCTTATGGAGGAGAGTTTTCTCTTGGTCCTGGTGCTCTCTCAAGCCAGTCTGGTGAAGGCACATGATCTTATAAGGGCCTTCTCAGTAGCTGCTCCAAGGCTGTGGAATTCCCTTCTACAGGGAGGCTAGGCTGGTCCCCTTTCCATTTTTTTTTTTTTACTGGCAATTAAAAAAAACATTTTTATTTAAACAGGCCTTTAGTTTTTAATTGGTGGTGGTAGATGTCTTATTCAGTGAGGTGTGCTATATTTTTATCTTTACTATGCTTTGAATGTATTTTAATTGTTTTAAATGTTTTGATTGGATAAATGTTTTTTAACGTTAAGATGTGGTTGAAATAGTGCACATTCTGGTGGCATTTTCATTGTTTCTGGTTTTGTTGTTTCTTTGGCTTTTGTAGGTTTTTTTTCCCCTCAAGGAGCAGCACAACTTTCTTTGTTTTGGGTTAATTTTTTTAGTTTACATTTTTAGTGTTATATTGGCTTTGCAGAAGAAACAACCACACTGACAGTTATCACCCTTTCTTCTGCATTTGTCCTTACACACAGTTCTGAAGGATTCCTGAATCCACCAGAACAAATTTTTAGAAAAATACCTGAAATAAAAGAAAGTTGGTGAAAATTGTTTTCCCCTTCCATTAGCTAGAGAATGCCATGGCTTAAGTTCAACTCATGAGATTTCAAGATCCAGCCCGATATGCCGTAGAAACTCATTTATGGACTTGTATGTGAGGAATATTTTTTTTAAAAGCTAGAAGATAAACTATACAGCTGGAACCATTAGTTTTCCTAGGACTCAATACTCCAGCAAGCCCATCAGTTGCAAATTTATCTTTTAATAGATTTGTTTGGCAAGTTTGCTTTTTGCAGTCCAGATACAGTATATGTGTCTGCAAGGTAACTTTTTTTATTCCTACAAAGAATCAAAAACATTCTCTGCTTTTAAAGAAAAAAATCGTTTGAAGTGGTGGTACTATATTGAGCGCAGCACATTCAACACTAAGCAATATGCGCTGGAGTAGATTTGCTATGGAATTTTAATAAGGTGTGATTACATTTCTCTTCAAGGATCACTCTGTGTTTTTTTCATTTGAGGAACATTTTGAAGAATTCAACAACTTGTCAGTCATGCCACAGCTTCTTAGAAACCCAAAGTCTGATATAAAGATGGTTTGTGTGGCTGGTTTACATTAGGATGTGTGTGTTGTGTTTTTTGGACTCTCCCCCTAACAGGCTTAAGCCAGCGGAATCAGACATACTAGTTGTGGTTGGAAAGTGCAGACCTTGCAAATGTAGAAAATTGTTGTTACTACTCACAGTCATCAACTCAGAGCAGCTTTTGCTGACTACACAGTGCTGCATACCTGCCACAAGAAACATACATGTGAAGCAACAAATTTTAAGTTTAAGAGGAGATGCAAAATTTGTGCCCAGTGTCTGAGCAAAGGAGCTGCAGTTTGTGGTTTTAGTCTTCTTTCCAAAATGGAATTTGTGCTTAATAACAGTGTTTAATAATTGAAGTGGAGACATTTCCTTGTGCTACATCACTTCTAGGTTTAAGAATGTTCTGCAGTGAAGGTCCAGCCACGTACCTTCAGCTCAGTTTAAAAAAAAAAAATCCTGTGGGTTATCTTCTGACCATACACACACCACAGAGAGGTGGAGCTGAGCTCCTAAAGGATGTTTAAGATGTTTCTTCTTCTATGAGATCTAAGCTTGGGAAGAGTCTGGGCTCCTTTGCCCACAGAGTATAGCTACAGGGCAGTAGATTGTCTAGGGCAGCATTTCCTGATCTTGTGCAACCACATGTTTTACAGTACAACTGTCATAACCCATAACCAGTATGGCCAGTGATCAGGAATTACAGTCCAAAACAACTGGAAGACATTGGTCTTTGGAAGTCAGCGGTGTCAAGTGGGGAAAGGTGATATGCTGAGCTAGGCCACTATTGAGATGGAAGGAAAGGACTGTATGAGTTTTCATGAAATGAAATGTTAGGCAGATACATTCATTTACCCATCCACTTCCTGCTGCTGTTGTAGACTTGTTTCCCTCTATGTCCTTTCTGATCAATTTTGAGTGGGCATTTTTCCCCCTTGGACAGCTAGAGAATTTGGCAGACTAGAAAGTGTTAGCTCCCTTTTCCCTGGAAGGATGAGTCAAGCAAAACTGAAATTTAGCCTCTCTGGAAGAATAGCGATACTCTGATTTGGTGGTTTCTGTATCATCCTCAAGTGAAAAAAAGAGAAGATAACAAACAGAGCCTGGTATTCTTAGGTAGCTGAATCAAATGTTTATTAAAAAAAAACACAGCTTCTGGCAAAGCTGATGATAGGTCATTTCCAAAAACATAATAGGAGTAATGGGTGCTATTGGATTAGGAGTCCTGCCTTGTCTTCCTGATCCCTCTCCTTCTCTTCCAGTTCATACTCCCCTCTCCTCCTGGTGCCTTGAAACTTGGTCAAAACAAAAGAAGTGGGAGTGATTTCACCGTAATGAGCCAAAGCACCCCAGAGTGCATAAACGGGTTTCCTGCTTTCCTCCACCAGCCACTTTATCAGTATTTTCTGTGTTATTCAAAATGTTTGTCCATGGATCAGTGCCATTCAAAGACCCATCTGCTTTTCTTTTTTACTGTTTTATTTTATTTTATTTCACACATACATCTTGTACAGAATATAAATCACCAACAGATTATTGAACATTAAAAAATCTTTATGATCATCAAATCATCTTCTCTTCTTTCTTCATTCATTCTTTCTTTATCAAACTAATAACAATCTAACTATAATCAGTTTTTAACAAGAATATAATAATATAATAACGTTGAAAACAATAATGATAATAATAATAATACAATAACAAAGATGACAATATCTAGACCAAAAACCATTAAAATATATAATCAATCTGGTAACCATAACCCTTAATTTTATTACCTTTATAATAACTATTAATTAAAATATCTTTATGTTATCCTAAAGACAGTATACCACTACCCCTAACGGCTACACTATCACAAATTAACTCTGTAAAAGTATTTTTACTTAATATTTTATCATGGTTTTATAGACTTACCTATATGCTTATCTAAAACTGAATATCAAATATGATAACTTCTTTCCATTTTTCCTTCCAAATGTTTCTAATTGGTTCCCATTCCTTATTTGCCTTATCTATACTTCAGTTATTATGTGTACAGTAAGAATATCCTTTTGAATCATATCGAGTAACTTAAGCAACCAGTCTTCAATTGATGGGATCTCTTTATCTTTCCATCAAGAGGCACATAAGATCTTTGCTGCCTTTATCTTTCCATCTAGAGGCATATAAGATCCTTGCTGCCGATACCATATATAATAATATACGACCATATTTCTTTTGTTGCAGACCACTGAATCCCCTGAACATATTTAATAAATAAAACTCAGGATACATGGGAACTTCAATTCCTGTAATTTTCTTACCCAAATTATGTATGTTTTTCCAAAATAGTTTCACTTTTTTACATGTCCACCATCAGCTGTCAGTGCACAGAATGTTTCCAGAAAATAAAGAGTTATAGCCAATGGGCACAAATATGATACCAGTCCTTGCAATACTAGAAATAAAACCTGGCAGTCATGCACATCAGACGTCCTCAGAAGCATTGCTCTAGACAGCTGTTTTCATTCTTGGTGATTTGAGGTAAGAGAGCCCCAGAATTCGCCATTGCCTCTGTATCTTAGGGAAGCATAACCAAAGCCAGCTGTTGGACAATCTGTGTTGGGGCTCATTCTCCAAAAGGCACAAACTCCTTTCAACCATCAACTGCTCAGTTGGGATACTTTCTGAGTGATCCTTAATAAGGCCTTAAACTGAAGCTGTCTGTTCCTTTATGAGACCCCACCTCTCCTGTGATTAAGGGAAAGGAGCCACTGAGACATTTATGATTTCTTCAAGGGCTGGTCCCTTAGCTCCTGTGGTGTCATTCCCCAGGCTTTCTTCTCAAAGCATTTGCAAAATGGGTTGAAGAATCTGGCCAAAATTAAAACATCATATAGTTTTCACAAGATACTTTTTAGCCTTTTGGGATCCTCCTACATCCTATATAGGTCCCATTGCACTTACCACAGAAGGCAATGAGTCTTTTTCAGTTGCAGGGGATCAGGAAAATGATGTGGCTCTTAACAACTTACAGAAAAAAAATACTGCCTTTTCAACTAGGATAGCTGCAGCCAATTCGTCATAAGGGGAGAGGTCTTGGTGATGTGGACCAGGTTCTGCTCCCAGGGTCATGACTGGAGCCAAACTTCTCCTATCTGAGCAGCCTGACATGTGCTTTAGAATTAGTAGTCGTGGTAGATGCCATTACAGATTTAGTGCAGTATTTGGCCATGGTTTTGGCACTGGTCATTGTAATATGCAGACATATCTGGCCGGAGAACCAGTGTGTACACTTGGCGTCTATAATGACCTTTCTGTGTTTGCCTTTCAAGAAGTAAAACTACTCAGGGAGGCACTCAACCTTTTATCAGTGGAAACTAATGAGAAAAAAGGAATTAAAGGAGGATAACAAGAAAAAAAAATGAAAGCAATACTTCCTTCATGCCAGAGACTTTGGCTTGAGCAGACAGAGACGCCTTAGGAACAGTTCAGCTACTTGCTCAAGCTCAGTGCCATCTTTCCACAAATCCATAGAGTAGGAGGTCCCTCCACATGGGGCGAGGGAATTGCCCCATGACGCCACTTACCGGACTTCTTGGCTCCCCGGTCCAGTCCACGCTGCTCCAGAGCAGTGCATACTCGTCGATATGCACTGCTTCAGCATCCCAAATGGTGGCTTCCAGTTGGTCAAGGGCCTAAAGCCCGCCCCTGTCAGATCGCAGGCTCGCATTGGGGCAAGCCTGAAAATCTACACAAGGGAGCAGGCTCGCACTGGCGCACTCCATGCTTTTGAAAGACCTGTTTTTAGCAGTCTTTCAAAAGCACACTGGACAACCACTTGGGGTCGTTCCAGAGCGGGCTGAGGTGTGGATCTACATTAAGTAGGTCTGACCCAGTTCGCTCCCAGGTGCAGACGTCCTCCCTGGAGGACGCTCTGCCCCATTTTAAAAGCCCCGTGTGGAAATGGCCAGAGAAAGCCTTGACATAATGTCCGTCTAGGTAGACCTTTGTTTCTTCAGAACTGTCTGGCAGGTCTTAACATCTGGCTGTTAGACTCAGGAGACAGACTGACTGGGCTGTGCTCTTGAAATCAAGACTGTTGGTGTTGATGTTGTGTGCCTTCAGGTTGTTTCCAAATTAGGGCCACCCTAAGGTGAACCTGTCACAGGGTTTTCTTGGCAAGTTTGTTCAGAGAGAGTTTGCCTTTGCCTTCCTCTGAGGCTGAGAGAGTGTGAGCAAGGTCACCTAGTGGGTTCCAAATTTGTTCCACCACTGGTGTTTCAGAAGACAAGGATTAATGGTATATTGTGGATTCTGGTTGTCAGATCCCAAGAAATTTCTATTGATCCAAGCAATTTCTGTTGATCTTCTTCAGCAGAAAAAGGCATTTCATATGTTTGAAGCCCTAGAATTTTTGAAAAGTTTAACATCCATAATCTTAACAATGCCACAAAATCTGAACGCTAAATGTTTCCTGAAGCATCTTGCCTTTTGCCAGTGTCCATACACAACACATTTGGGCACTATAGGTGCACTGAGTTACCACTATAACAGTTGACAGTTTAGTTAAGGGCAGTTTGGGCAGCTGAACTAGGTGTTTGCTAGGAGTGCTAAAAGTCAACAATTCAATTCACAGATCACTAGCTATTCTCCTTCTGACACTTGGAAGGCCTGGAAAACTGTAACATCCTTGCTGAAGCAATGCCAAGATTAAATTATTCTCTCTCACTCCCTCTTTTTTTTTTCAGCTGAGTTGAACATATTGCATCGAAATAGTAGCGTTGTGGGGCAGGTAGTATTGCAATAATTGCCATGCCTTTGATCAGGAAAAAATAATATCATGATGGAAGGTACTCTCCTTTATGCACTTTAAAGAATTCAACAATCAGTTTTATGTAGATAGTTCTTTTTGCCTTCCTTTAGCAATTCCATGTGGCAACTTCTGAAAGCTATGCTGTAAGTGATCACCATTGTTAAAACATTAAGGTTTTTTTCTGCTGTACAATTGAAAATAGCTTGCTGCATCCTTAATACACTTTTTTGTTTGGACTTGTTAGAAATTGTTCCTTCTCCTGCCCTACTCCACCACTGTCTTTTCCATATTTCTCTGTAATATGCATCTGGGAAACATCTATGAATGGTGGGATCATTTTAATTGTTTTTACTTAGGTTTTTATCCATTTCAACTAGTCTAATTCAATGAAAAATCATGAATTTTACATAAAGCAGAAGACACATTTTCCATTTTCTCTTGGACAGCATTACAGGGCAGACTTTTATTGTAAATAGTTAGAATAAAGAGTCTTCCCCACCACACCACCCTTATGATCCAGCATCACTTAGGCCTTTTATATTGTCACTGAATGTAAACAAAACACATCTCTGAATAGTTTATTGTATAATCCTGGAAAAGTGCAAGAACAACAGGGTTTCATAGGAGCATCAGAAGAGCCTAGCTTAGTAAAAGGATGGAGTCATCTGATGCAGCATCCTATTTGCAACACTGGCTAGCCAGATGCTTTATTAAAAATACAACAAGTGCTTTGAGAAATTTACTTTTTTTTGGACTGTAGCTTCCAGAATCTCCCAGCCAGATGTCCCAGCCGAACTGATGAGTCTGGGAGCTATCATCCAAGAAAATACATTTTCTAAGCTCTGCATATAAACAGGTCATGGGGGACAGTCCTCACTTATTCCATGAACTAGGAGGACTCCTGGTTTTTTTAATTGCCCCAAAAACTTCCATATGAGAAAGAAGGACCAGAGACTGGACAGAATTGAAAGGATCTTTTTCTGTCTGTATGCAATTATATTAAAAGTAACTTAACATATGAAGCTGAATTAGGCTTCAGTTGGTGAATATTGTAACACAAGGTGCAAATGGCCTTTTGTATTTTGTTTAAAAGCATGTTACTGATTACAGAATAAGCAGCATTATGTACATACTTTAAAAGGGAAGAGTTCTTCCTTAGGAGCCTTCCCAAGCGGTACTTTTGAAAAGTGTCCTCCTTATACATTAATAATGAGAAAAGTTTTCCCTCTTGGCAGAGGTGTTTGTCCTTTAGGAACCACAAGAAAAGAATCAGCTATATTGTTTCATGGGAGGCTGACACACTGTTGCAACAATGCTATGAGGAATCCTCTTTTGCAGTTCAGCTTGTAGGCGTTGACAAAAAAGAAAAAGTGCTGCAACTTTTCTAGGTCTTCAGGAGATAATGGGACAATTCTATTTAAGGCAGTGATGGATGTTATTGGACTACAACTACCAGCAGCTGTAGCCAGGATAACCAGTGGTGAGAAATGCTAGGAGCTGCAGTCCAGTGACATCAGATGGGTCATACTTTGCCTAACTCTCTTCTAGGGAACATTTTGGGATCACATGACATGTTTAATGGGGACTCCCAGGTTAGGATCATTTATTACTGCTGTCACATTACCTTTCTGCCATCAAGTGGTTCCACACAGAGAAGCTGTGTTTTGAAGCTGGTTTTCCCCCCACCAAAAGAGGCTGTTCGCATGTCCAAGATCTTTGTCGGTCAGTACCAGTAAATTCAGCAACGACACCCATCTTTTAGCCTTTCTACTGGTTCCTGTTAAGTGCTGGTGCAAGATTAATTAACCTTTTAGTTGTTCCATGAATTGTGTCTCATAATTGTCCCTTGATATCACTTCCTATTATGAAAGAAGAGGGCTTTACTTGCTGGTTTCCTGTGAATTTTTTTTCTACCTTTTTAAAATGGCACAGCTATAAATAAGAGAAAAATCCATAAAGACTTTTCACGGGCCATTTAAGACTTAGTCATCAGTAATGCCGTTGTGACATTCAACAAGCAACAATAACAGGGCCAAACTCTCGAGCTGCAAAGCCTTTAGTAAAGATGTAATAGACTTGAGTGAAAAATTTCAGCAGTGATTAGCCAATTCATACTGGAGAGACTGGCACTGCACTTGATTGCACAAATCATTTTTACACAGTTAGAAAGCCTAAATATAAGCAGGTTATCAACAACATAAATGTACAAAATGAATAGGCTGCAGTAAGAAGACAGCAGAATGAAATGCTTTGAGTCAGTAGAACCTGTGAGCTGTACTAGCAAAAATGTCATTTTTGTGCCTTTGTTAAACCTGGATCCATACTGCGTCAGATACATAGCATGTGATATATAGAACAGTGGCTTCACCTTAGGGTCACCATAAGTTAGAAATGACTTGAAGACATAACAACAACAATTGTATCAAAGCATTTTAAGTGTTACAAAACAAAGTTTGCTAGCAGAAATAGAAGATAATTTATATACAACTGTACCAATGACCTAGGTTTTTTTAATATTCTGTAACAAATTTTATACCATTGGCCATCTTGAATAAACACTCCTAGGAAAATTATATAAATTAAATAAGTGCAAATAAAAGAGGAATGAGTTGTAAAGAAAGTTCTTGTATTACAACACAGTTAAACAAATTATAAGCTGCAGGCTTCCTCCTTGAGTGCAAGACACGTTGCATAACAACCTGTGCTCCACTGCCACTGTCTGCCTTCAGCTGTCTAAGGCAGCTGCCTTGGTCAGCCCATTGCCAGGGGCAGCCCTAATAGCAATCAGCATGGGGGAATAAGCCCAGCATTTGAAGAACAGAAATCTCTCTAGGAGCACTCTGAATATGGACTAATTCCATTTAACTCTGAAGTAAAGCTATGTAATTTATGCTTAGGTAATTGTTGTAATATGACTTTTACAGAACGTCAGCACTGGGGCTCTGATCTTCAGCTTCCAACAATGTCCTTCGAAGAGGTGTTGCATAGTGATGAAAGTGCATACAAATGGTTGGTCACCCTTAAAAAAGTGGGAATCGTGCTGTTAACAGGAGCTGCTAGTAGACAGGGAGAGCTGCTTAAACTCGGGCAACGGATTGGATTCCTCCGCCTGACATTTTACGGGTGAGTTAAAGGTTTATGTATTCTTGTTCTTCAGAGTTATATATTAGTAGACATCTCTGAATATTGCACTCTTGGTTTATTTTTGCAGAGAAGTCATATTACTCTGATTTACATTAATAATACTGATAGGCCAGGAAGATTCAAGAGGAAGAAAATCTTTCCAGCCAGTTCATAGGTACCTTCAGATATAGCTTGGGATGGGACAGCTTTTTTTTCCCTTTGTTTTGTTTTGTTTGTCTGTTTACATTTCCACCAGCTCCAGTAAAAGCAAAAGTTCTGAAAAAGTATTTCAAGAAAAAGCTCCACTAGTGCTAATGCTCATTAATTATGTTTAATATGTTTTAGTTGATTTATATTTTTTTATATTTTAAACTGTTTTAATTTTACTTGTATGCCATCCCAAGTTGTTTTTGGTATATGGCACGACAGATGTGTTTAAATAAATAAATAAGTAAATGTGCTTTGTTGGTCGAGGAGGCCAGAGTTCCCTCTTCTAGTTCAATTAGCAGAAGACTCACCTGTGTTTTTCCCAATGCAGAATATTTGCTTCATCAAGGACCAGTATAGTATCTGGACCCTCATTGGTTGAGACCACTTGGAAACTCAGTGCAGTGAATTATAACGGGAGGGTTAGTCTTTTCTGGTAATAGAAACAAAGTTGATATTGTGTTGTTCCTCAATGCAAAAAAATTATGACATCACATGGAAAACACTCAAATGTTGGTTGCAGATACATGGTCTGATGTTGAATGAGAAAATTAGAGTCCTCCTAGATTTTCTGCGAACAGGTTTACAAAAAGGCCTTCACCTGAAGACATTAGAGACAAATGGCTTCCTTAGCAACAGTATTCAAGTTGGAAAGTACAGTGTTAGCAGTGCTTTCCCCATTTCAAGAGAGTTTTGGGGGCACAACACTGCAGTGTCCACCAGCAGTCCATAGATTTCCAACATGGGACTTGAATTTATAACGAGTATCAAGAACATTCATGAGCAATCCATCTGAATTTTGGGAGGAAGCATCATTATTGATTATGGCATTGATTGATTGGTTTATTCATTGTTTTGCATTGCATTGTTATGGCCCTTTCCATGAATGAGAACTTGTTTCAATTTTCAAGAGAAAAAATGGCTTCAATTTTAGATCCAACTTGTCTGCCTAAGCTGCTTTACACTTCATCTGTAACAACTCAGATTCCTTATCTGTCAACTCTTTGTCCAAAGTCATCTCACCCAAGTTGAAAAGAAATGGCATACTTTAAATGTCCCAAGAGAAATAAAAATGTATTTGAAGAAGGCATAAAGGTTGAGACATACTGAAGCTCTCCTTGTATCATTTAATCCCCATGCAGTAAGAAGTAGGACCACAAAAATGGGATTTCATAATGGATAAAGGCACACATTTTTCTATGCTATGCCTGTATCAGAGTTCTCAGACCCATTGCAGATTAAGGACATTTCATTAGATCAATGGCAACTTCGTGAGCATTCATAACCAGTACAGCCATGTAGAGGATTTTTAAGGGCGGCAGGACAGAAAGAACTATTTACTTTCATGAGGCATTGTGCAACCATAACTTAGCATTACAAGAAATAGATTTGGCAAGTCCTTTTTCCTTTTGTGAAACTGTTGCTCCTTAATAATCTGTCTATATAAGAAGCTGCTTTATACTGAATCAGACCTGTGATCCCTTCAGATCAGTAGTACTAGGCAAGCTCAGCATTAACTGTGATCTTGCCTGGCTCTTGTAGCCTAGTCTTTTAACCAGAAGTGTCAATAATTGAAATGTGTACGTTTAAACCATGTTTCCAACCAAGGCTGGACATAGTAAAATATCTTAGGTACCTCCTTGAATGAATTAGTTTGTGTGATGTGTGATGCACAAACCCATCTGGGTTTATACCATTTAACCTCTTTTAAACTCAACATTTTGATAGCAGGCTAACTCCTACCATTATAAAAATTCAAATACCAAAAGTGGGGTGAGAGTGGCATCTTTCAATGATCCCTATATTGGAGTAGCAGACTTCCCATGCAACTTGCTTGTAATTTCAGCTTTCAAAATTTCCTAAAAGCTTGGCACCAAACAAAAGTATTATGCTGTGTGTACTTTTAAATCCATAATACTGGATATTTGCCCTCCTTTCATAAAACAGATCTATTGCAATTCATGTATCTCCACATATACTGATATGTTTCAGAGATAACACAAAAGGGGTTCTTTATAGCCATACTTCATATTATATCTAATGACCAGCAACAGATGATTGAACTGTAAACCTACACAAACACCTCTGTTGGTTCAGCAGTTCCCCTAACACCCAAATGTCCAGACATCAGGAGCCCACTGTCTTCAGTACTGCTTTCACAAGACTTAAATGTACTGTCGTCCAACGTATTTGAATTTTTATAATGTTGTTACATGCCTTCAAGTTGCCACCAACATATGATGACCCTGTCCTAGAATTTTCTGGCAGAATTTATTCAGAGGAAGTTTGCTATTATCTTCCTTCCTTCTGCTTCCCAAAATAAAACAGGAATTGCAGGCTTATGAATGGCAACAGAACATGGGTTTTGTGAAGGTGCCAGCACTCTTTTTTTCTAAATCTTTTTTGCTGTTTCAAATACCTATACTTCCCAGGATTTCATGACAAGGAGCCATTTTAGTCAAAGAGGCTTGAAACTAATTTACATTTGTAATGAAATAAGCCCTTCAAGGTACATGTTAACTGTCACCTGTCATCATTTTGCCATAGAGAAATTGTAGATTCTTAACCTGAGAGAAAGGCTCTTCCACACATGAAAGTGATGAATTTAAAAATATTATCATTTGATAATTTGAAGATGGTTCATCCTTAATAATGCTAACCACAGCTTTGCAACTGTAGTCTGTTCAGTTGCCATCTCTCTCTTCTCTTCCCTCTCTCTCTCTCTCTCTCTCTCTCTCCCCCCCAGTCTCTCCCTCCCTCCCTCCCTCTTGTGCCAGTCAGTGGGTCTCTGTGAATTTTCAGATAGCTTTTCCTGGTGTTAGTTCCTCTGCTTTCCTTATTCTGTCTGAGATGCACTTGGCTTGAAGCAGCCTGGCCTCATAATCCCTTGGATGTCTGTCTCCTGCTTGCACGGGATCTTGCATAAATTCCAAAGTCTTTTTGTTGCAACACAAATATTTGTTCAGCCATCATCAAAATATACATTGAAATTCTGTTGATTGATCCTCTCCTGTGACTTGTAAAGTCACATAATACATCCTATATTTAATATTACCATCTGTAACAATGCCACGTCTGTGTCTTATAGATTTTACTTGAGTCTCCAGAAAAGAAAAGAAAAGAAAAGAAAAGACTGAGGGGCTTTCAGTTAATAAAGACCCTTATTTTTTTCTTCCTAACTTTTGCCTAATAGCTAAATGTCTGGTCTATGCACTGCACCTCTTCAAAAGCTAACAACATGGGAAACAAATGAATATCTCTCTTCCTTTGTTTGAAACTATTTAAATAAATAAGGGAGAGGAGGAGAGAAAATATTCCAAAACTTGGCTAGAAGATTCACATTCCTTCCAGATTAGAACACAGAAACAGTGGCAATGATTTACTTCCCTCTGATAATGTTTTTGTGCAAGGCCACATGGAAGATGTATTTGTGTATGCAGTGTTGGATAAGCATAGCACAATAAGAATGGGAGGCATATATCCAGCCAAGTGGTTAACTGCAATATTGGGAATGAATAAAGGAGTTCCTTTCCTCTCATTAGTCACTTGTTTGCTAATGAAGAGAGAGAGAGTGACAGCTTCAGATGAGTAATAAGTAGATAATTGAAAGAAAACAACACTTTTCATCTTATTAGGCTGAAATTGGTTGGTCACTGACAATTTTAAAAAAAATTGAGATGTTCCTATTTTCAGCCTGTACAAAAACATCTCAAAGAGAGAAAATTAATTCTTTTCGGTAGAAAACAATTGGCAATGGATGTACATTCTTTTATTTTGTTTTCTGTGCTATTGCTAATTTTTAAAAGTTGTACTGTTAATTATATTAGCAAATCTATAGAAAAGAGGTATCAGCATTTCCAGTCTTGCAGCTGGACAAAGCAAGAGTATTTTTGAGAAAGGCAGAGGGATTCCCAAATTACATTTAGAAATATTTACATTACTCATTATGATTCAGGAGAATCTGTGAAACTGTAATAAAAAGTTATAGTTGCTTGAAGTTGCAGATAATGGTAATTATTAGCTTCTAGACACATTCTGGAATCAGTAAACTGCACAGATAGTCAAACTGGTTCTTGGAGTTGACTGTACCCCATTGTTTCAAAGACTCAAGTCAATGAGTAATTGTAAAGTACTGAGTTTGCATCTTAGTAGACGTGTGGACAGCTTTTCATAATCAAGTGTACTTTACAGTTTACCATTTTTCCAAATGTTGCAACTTGCAAATTAGAAACATGATGAAGTAGAAAAAATGAAATAGAGATTTCTTAGGATGAAACTTATAGTACAGTTGATAAATGCAAGATGTGTCATTAGAAAAGTAAGGTACGACTAGGGACACTCTAGGGCTTCCTATGGGAAGTCAGTTGTATGCAGCTGCTTACCTTTCACATGTATATAGTGGTGGGGAGCCCACAAAAGTTGATGCAGTCTGCCCACATGTACTACAGTGTTTAGAAGCACATTTCAAAAGTTTCCTTCCTTTACAATCTGCCCTTATAGAGCAATTATCCATTGGGTATGATTCTGAAATACTTTTGCATACCTCTATGCCTGCCAAGTGTCAATCTCTTAAATATTTTGGTTCATTCATAATTCAGTTCAGCTGCAACTGAAGATGTTCCGGCCAATACAGATTCATTAATCAGTCCCAGGTCACATGACATTTAAATATAGAACACTTTGTGTAAAACAATCAGTTGCACACCACTCGTTTTTTCTTGTCCCCTACTTTTGTTTGTCCTTAAGTTTGTCATCCTTCTCCCATTATTAGTGTTCATCCTATTCTTTTGACCTTATTTCTGCTTTTTCTTAATTTTATGTAATATTGTTATTTCCTGTTTTCCTACCCCAAGTTTGGAGTCACAAAATAATTTCAATTTCTAATATATGCCTGCTTCATTTTGCATGATTCTCTCTCTCATTCTCTCTCTCTCTCTCTCTGTCTTTCTGACTGTATTGCACCTGGAGATCATATACATCTTGCATTTTTCTGGTACCTCATATACATGTTTATGTCCATCCTTTTACTACTGTAACTTGTTAATCCATCAAGGCCTTGTCATAAAGAGGAGGCAGTTTTGAGGCCAGTCCCTGCCTAATATTTCCAAGCCCAGCCCTTGAAAACAGCAGAGATTAGAAACTGATACGGATTTAAAATACTGGTTTTCTTTTAGGTTTTCATTCCTATTTGGGGTCGCCGGTGAGTGCATCATATGAAATGTTTTGTCATTTCATTGAACCCCTATTCTGAAACTTTTTCCCTAAGTTCTTTTCCAGTTCAATTTCTATTCATTTTTGTTACAGGTTTGTTGTCCAGGTGTGGTTTACCACACACATATTTGCTCAGTGTTTATGTGTACCCACAGAATACTAATGTAGCCTGCTCCTGCCCTCCTCTTGCATGAACAAAGAATGGCTTCTTGAAGACTTTCATTTGAAAAAATCAAAAGAGCTGTAGCATATCGGTTGCAAAGGCACACAGAAAGGGCCATACCACTGACTTCTTTTTGGTTTAGGACTCTGCCATGTCAAAGTTCCCTGCTTTGTTTATCCTGTTTCCATTGCTTTTATGTATTTGTTTTATTTCATTTATATCCTCCCTTTCTGCCAAGAAAGGGCACTCACAGCAGCTTAGAGTAATAACATTCAAGTAAAAAATTGATTAAATATAATTAAAAACACATAAATAGAAATAACTGAGCCGGCTAAAATACTTTTCACAATTACACAACTTAAATGCCAAAAACTTGTCTGGATGGTTTTGTGTTTTTTTTTAAATGTTGTATTTCTGCCTTCCACCAGGAAGACAGCACAGAGAGGGCCAGCCTAGCAACTTGTCAGTGAGTTCCAGAGGACTGAAGCAGCCGTTAATAAAACCCTCTGTCACATCCTCACTAAACATGCCTTCAGTGGTGGTGGGTCTGAAAAAGCGCTGTTCCCAAAGATCCTAACCACCCAGGCAGGCTTGTGGAGAAGAATATAATTTTTCAGAGGACTTGGTCCCAAGTCACAGAGATATTTTACTGTCATAACAGCATTTTGAATCTAGCCTGGAAACAGACCAGGAGCCAGTGATAGTGTGAAATGAGCCCACAAAATAAACCTATGGTTTCCACGTGGCTGATAAGGATTGGTGTAACGTCTACTTGGGTTGTGCAGTTGAAGAACTATTCTAGCAGAATGGGATGGTCTACATGGAAAGGCAAGACAGGTTCTTTTCCTCTAAGAACCCCTTGGGTAAGGATAGAATGCTAACCATGTGACTATACAGTATGTGATAGTAGCACATTGGTCACCTGAAGGAGAAACTAATATGCTTTTGCAAGCTATACTAGATTGTATAAGCTCAGGGCTCCCATTTTGTTCAGATTCTGGACTGTCAGAGTAAGAGACAGAAATGCATTTCTTTCTTTCAATAAAGTTGGATCCTTACTGCAACCACAGCCTGGCCTACTAATCTTTCTTGATGTGGCAGGGAGAAGCAATTCCGCATCATGTCCTTAGCTGTATTGAGAAGTAAAAAATTGGTCTAGCAATTGAAATGCTAACAGAGTACTGGGCAAGAATCTGGGAAGACTCAGCAAGTGGGTCAGTATATCCAGATCTACCAGCAACCCACAAGCCATAGTAGCAGAGTTCTTGAAGCCATGGCATAGCCTTTCTTTGACAAGTAGAAAGCAATTGAATCTGATAAGCTGGAACATGTCCAGAGGAGGGCGACCAAAATGGTGAAGGGTCTGGAAGCCATGCCCTATGAAGAACGCCTTAGGGAGCTGGGTATGTTTAGTCTGCAGAAGAGAAGGTTAAGAGGGGACATGATAGCCATGTTTAAATATTTGAGGGGATGTCATGTTGAAGAGGGAACAAGCTTGTTCTCTCCGCTCCAAGGACTAGGACAAAGAGCAATGGATTCAAGCTGCAGGAAAGGAGATTCCACTAGAACCTCAGGAAGAACTTCCTGATGGCCAGAGTGGAATATGCTGCCTCGTAGTGTGGTAGAGTCTCCTTCTTTGGAGGTTTTAAAGCAGAGGCTGGGTGGCCATCTGTTGGGAATGCTTTGATGGGTGTTCCTGCATAGCAGGGGGTTGAACTCGATGGCCCCTGGAGTCTCTTCCATCTCTATGATTTTATGTGCCAGATATACACACAGGTGAACTGTTATATCTAAACACATTCTTAACCTGGAGCAAGTGTGCTTTCTCCTGCTCCGGAGACTAGAACATGAGCAAATGGATTCAAAATACAAGAAAACAGATTTTGCTTAAATATTAGAAAGAACTTCTTGAGCTGTTCAGGGGTGGAAAAGGCTGCCTTGGAAGATGGTGGACTCTCCTGTTCGGGATATTGTAAAGCAAGAGATTGGATGGCCAGTTTCCAGAAGTGCTATAACTCTGTAGTCCTGCATGGCAATGAGTTGGACTAAATGGCCCTTCTTGTCTTCAACTCTATAGTTCTATCACTACCTGCAGTTTAATGCACATATTTTAACAATTACAGTTTAATTTTCTATGTCTGTGGGCATTTAGTGGGCAACCAATGCAGTATTTACAGAAATCATGTTATCTGTATGAAGCATGTACCCGTATATTCCCATGTATAGGGCGACTGGGCGTATAAGACGACCACCAACTTTTCCAGTAAAAATATAGAGTTTAGGATATACTCGCCGTATAAGACCACCCCTCTTCCAACGCACACCAAATAAAAATTAAAAAAACATCAGATTTGATTTCAATATGGTAATTTTAATTCAAAGACTTATGACATGCAGGTACTTAGCAGGAAAACTGTCACTTATAAACATAAGGCTGTTTGTCATCAAACATGTAAACATAAAACAGTGCAAGTGGATTAAACTTTTCCTAATTCACTCTATAGCTTAAAAGGAGGACAAGACTGGGGTGGTGTAGGGCGGCGGGGGAGGGCGGGGGAGTTGGCAGCGGCGGCAGAGGAGAGTTGCCTCAGCGGCGGGGGCCGGCGTTTGGGCCGGCGTATAAGACGGCCTCCCAACTTTTGAAAAGTTTTTTGGGGTTCAAAAGTAGTCCTATACATGGGAATATACAGTACTTAAGTGTGATGAACAGCCATTCTCTCTGCCCAGGAAATTCTCAATGCCATCCTGTAAGATGGGCAGTCTGTGAATCTCTGTCCCCAGACTGGGAGACAGTTGGGGAGTATGCTATGATCAGGTTCAGATGGGTGAGAAGGAGCTGAGGTTGGTATAAGCTGAGGATAGCACTGAGTGTTTATCCTGCCATCCACCACTCCGCCTCACATATATCCCAGTTAGAAAGTAGTTGAATTCCTCTTCAATGAGCTAGTGTAGTAGGAGCAAGGAAAACAAGTTAACTCTTTGCTTCTTAAGGTTTCCACAGGATAATAAGTTAATATTTGCTCAACATTAGTTAGGAGGCGGAGGAATAGCGAGGAACTGATTTGGAAACATTGTTTTTGCCATTTGGCTGCCGTGCATAGTGAATATGTAATGAATTAAGCAGGCACCGTTTGCGAGAGGAGTAGCCAAGGGAGTGGAGAAGACCCAAGGCATGAGAACTTGCTGTATTAATGTGTGTGACTGCCATGGTGAGAAGAACAAAATGCAGTGACTGGGGATAACATTAAAAAGGAAGAGAAGCGGTTTTGTATAAGTCCTTTTTTTAATTTTTGCCAAAACATATGACTACATACAGCTTGATTCTGTCAGCAGTGTAGAAGTTCTGCAGCTCTTACGTTAATTTGGAAAACAAATCACAGAAACTTTGTGGCATTTTGAATCTCTAAAGAAGAGGCATTTGTGCATCCACTGTTGCTCCTTGCTCTACAGATTCCAGCAGTTTCCTCAGTTTCCTTCACTCTCTGCAGGCCCCTTTATACTATACATTTACAGCACTATGGTCCCAGTGTAACTGCTATAGCAACATCATGTGGAATCCTGGGACTGGCAGTTTAGGAAGGGGCATCTAGAATTCTCAGTCAGAGAGCTTTAGTATCTCACCGTACTACAAACTCCAGAATTCCATAGGATGTTGGAATGGCAATTATAGTGGAATCATAGTCATATAGTTCGGTAGTATGAAAGGCCCATGTGTCCTCAGCAGTTAGCTGCTTTTTTTCCTTTTCGAACACACAGAGACTATGGCCCTTTCCACACGGGGGTCTAAAAATGGTGTAGAGCGACCTCTGATGGAGGTCGTCTACACCGTAAAGTGGATTGGAGCAGACTACTTTTGCGTAGTTCCACACCCCGATCCACGCTAGGGCGCCCGGAAGTGGCGTCGCCGCGTGGTTTTTAAAAAGCACGATCGTGCAGCCGCGTGCAGCCCCGTCACAGCGCCCGGTGTGGATTTGCAGGCACGCACAAGGGCATGCCTGCAGATCTGCTGGGGGTGGGCTTTCCTGCTGGCGAGCTTCTCCGGTTGGTGGAGAGCCTCCGCCAGTCATAAGCCGCCATTTTGGGCCCCACAGGACACCGCGGGACGCCGAGGAGTGTGGAGCAGCGAAAACACGCTGCTCCACATGGCGACGGACTCAGGTAAGCTCCGTTTCAGTGTGGTTTCCCCCGTTTCTTCACCCGCGTGTGGAAAGGGCCTATATGAGAAACCTAGATTAAATCATTCCCAAAGAATATCAGTCGCTGTATACTATTTCAGAGGAAGAAACTGGCAAAACCACCTCTGAGTATTTCTTGCCTAAGAAAACCCTTACAAAATTCATGGAATCACCATAAATGGACAGGCGACTTAAAGGTGCATACACACAGACAACTGAAGAAACGTTAGTCTCTGTTCTGAAGATTCTGCCATCTGCCTGTGTTTCCAGTTTAAGTGCAGTGTTTCCACTTTATGGAATCCTGGAATTTGTGGATCAGGGAGAGGTATTAGGAATTCCCAGCCAGAAAGCCCTAGTTCTTCACCAAACTGCAAACCCTGGGACTGCCTAGGATGCTGCACAGCAACTGTATTGAAATAATCAAGCTATCATTGTGTTGGTTGAAAAGGCCCCCGGTCAAAGCAGTTTATATAAATAAATTTTGGAAGGGAAGTCCTGTAAAGGGAGGCCAACAGAAGGGAAAAAGTGGGAGTATCATGATAGTGATTAATTTTCTGGTGGGGAATTGTCTTTCTTATAAGAAAAATTACATGTCTGGGAAATTTCCAGATGCTTGGAGCATTGCAGTCAGAAGGAGAGTAGGAGGAAAAGGAAGCCTCCCTCACCTTATGTTTATTTCCCTGAACAATCTGGTTTCTCTGGAAGAGACCTAATTGGTGAATGATGAACTTTCCAGCAAAACAACCACTTGCTTTGTTTTAAGTGTACATCAGTGACTTTTTCCCAAACCAGGAAACTGGGTCTTTGACCTTCTTGCCCTTACACCCACTGCAAATAACACCACAATTAGGGTTATTCCCTGGTTTACATGAGCTACACAGATGACGATTCATTTCAGGAGAGCTGTGAAATCCTGTAAGCTCCACTCCTTATTTTGGCTTAGCCCTTAAATTATTTTTCCATGGGCTAATAGCCCTTCGTAAGAAAAGAAAAATGTCCGATTAATCAAGGCATCTGCCAGACGAAACTGGCAAGTTTTGCTAGTTTTATTAGAGTATCCTTAAGGTGAAGACTAGAATTTTTGGAACCATGAAAAATATATGATTTTATTTTCCTGGTTCACATAGCATGAGTATGGTATGGTATGGTATGGTACGGTACGGTACGGTATAGTGTGTGAGAGGAGTACTACACATCAGAGTAAAATAAAATATTTTTAACTGTGGTTGATTATACTGCCACCATTTATCTATGTGTAATTGCATTCCTTTCCTAAGAAAATCCTAAGAAATTCATGGGGTTGTCATAAGTTGACAGATGACTTGAAGGCATATACACACATAATTGCATCAGACCCTCCAACATTTCACAGATGAAAACTAGGACCTATGTGGACAAGCAACATTGGAGTGTGGTCAAGCTGGCAAAAGTTATTCCTGAGGAAGAACACACAAGCTAGAAAAGGCAGCAGCGGTTTGCTTTTGGCTGAGCCTACTGGGAAGGGCAAGATTCCACCTCTCCTCTCCTCCCTGTTGAGTTAGTTGAATGCAGACTACTTTTGCACTTTGCAATTTGAACTCAGTTTGCTGCATTTTAAGTAAGAAGAGGACAAAGGCAGAAAGTAGGAGAGAGAAACTTGCACATTTTAAAAGCAGCTGAAAAAGGGTGATGACACAGGGTTTATCAGGACTATCCCTTCCAAACCAGGACAGTTGAAGGGTGTGTTATGAGAGAACAATTTCAAGAGCCATTCCTCAAACAAAACCAGGACTTGGGATTATGCATTTTTTCTTTGGCTTGGAAGAGAACTTTGTAAATGTTACCACCTTTTCAATTCCATTAACAGAAACCTGCCCCGTTAAAGATGTTATCGTACATCTGGTATTTTCCTAGCAGTGCTCAGAGCAAGAATTTCACAGTGTTATCATTTGTTACTTCTTTCCTTTATAAAGAAAGTTCTTTTTTTTTCCTTTTTTTCTTTTTAAAGAAAGATACTGGTTAGCAAACCAAAAGAACATATAAAAGAAGCTACTACATGGATCGGGGGAAACAAAAGCACATAAAGTGTATTATCATTTTTGCTACACAAGTTTTTACTTGTATTTCTTTTTATTTTGTAAGCTGCCTTGAGTCCCAGTTTTGGGCGATAGCAGGGTATCAATAAAGTAATAGATAAATCAAATAGTTACGTGGATAGATGGCTAGGTGGACAGATTTCAGAGGTAGTTTACAACAGGTAAAGGAAGTTAGGTGGTGAAGGTCAGGGCAAAGATTGACTGGATTTGAAGGCAAAGACAAAAGTCCTAGTTTATACTGGTAAGCCATTTCCTATAAGAATTTTTCCCCCAAAATATACATCTGCATGGTTTTAAACTGCTTTAAACATTGTATTTGTTAATATGCTTTTTGTTTGTTTAAACTATTAGAAGAAAGGTGGAGTGTAAATAAATTTATTTGGTTAGGTAGTTAGGAAGTTAGTTAATAAGCTTAGTCTTTGCTGCTGGATATAATGGAATTCTTCTGTTCACTGGGTTGATTTCTAATAGTCACTTTGTCCTTGCTGGAACTGATTTCACTTATGTCTATTTATCTACTATATAAAAAGTCAATGTTCGTCTGCGAGTTTGTCTACTTGTCCGTGTCAGGCTGGTGAAGACTTCATATGATTGGCTATGTGAGGCAAGAAGACCTGATATGATTGGCTGGCTGTGAAAATCCCGATGCACAATGGGACCGATGTGCAACAGGGCCAATGTAGAATGGGATGTACATTGCATCAGTGTTGATGCTCATTAGGCAGCAGTGCACATCGGACAGTCTTGCCAATGTCCTGTTATGCATCTTTGCAATTCAGTAAAGGTTTTTCTTAGCACTTCTGCTATGTAGCTAGGTAAACATAAAGTTGTGTAACATAACAGATTATATAGGATTCTTGTGATTAATACTAATAAACTGTGTGTACTCATACCCAGAAGGTAGGAAAACACTACTTTCAAAACTCATACACTTCAAATTGACATGTGTATGTGGATTTAAAACTTTGTAACTCAATTTTCTATCCTTGACAAGAATTGATGACTCAAATGTCTTATTATTCTTGCGTACTTAAGCAAAATTTACAAGAGCATTCATGAAACCGTAAGTTTGGAATTATTCACAAGGCTTATCCAGTCCAACCAGTCAGTGCAGGAAACCACAGGTAAGACATCTCTGACAAGTGCTTGTCAAATTTCTGTTCAGGAACCTCAAATGAAGGAGAGTTTACCACCTTTTTAGATAATCTGTTTGACCAGCTCTCGCCATCTGGAAATACTTCCTTATGGTTTCTTGTACTCTCTCTTCCTGTAATTTGTATTCACTGACATAGATCCTTTCCTCTGAGGCAGGAGAAAATGTCCATCAGATTGCCTTTTCTTCTGCAGGTTAAACGTACCCATCTCCTTCAACCATTCCTGATAGGTCTTGGTTTCCAAATCTTTAACCATCTTGGTTGCCCTCCTCTGTACACGTTCCAGCTTGTTGATGTCCTTCTTATTTATATACTGTGGTGCTTAAAACTGCACAGACCATTTCAACTCTAGAGCAAATAGTGTGATATGCCAGCTTCACTTGATCTCAGCACTACTGTTCTTTTGATACAATCTGGAATGGTATTGACTTTTTTCCTTCTGCTGTTTCACACTTTTGAGTCATGCTTAGCTTGTGATCTACTAAGACCTATAGATCATTTTCATGCATATTGCTGTCAAGCCAGGTATTGCCTGTCTTGTATTAGACATCTATTTTTTCCTGCCTAAATGTAGTAATTTTCACTTATTCCTGTTGAAATTCATCTTATTAGTTTAGTCCAGTTCTCCAAGCTATTAAAGCTGTCTTGAATCCTGATTTTGTTTTCTGAGGTATTTGCTTTCCAGTTTGTTGTCATCTACTGATATGAGCATGCCCTCTTCTCTTTCATCCAAGTGATTTATAAAGATACTTAACAAACAGTGGACTAAAACAACACTGCAGCAACCCACTTGTCATTTCTTTTCAGAAACCAGTAGTGAGTATTGTTTTGGTTCAGTCCATCAACCAGCTACAAATCCATCTAAAAATCTAGTCCTAGATAACAAGCTTTTACATGAGAATATCATGGGGAACCTTGTCAAAAGCCTTACTGAAATCAAGATAAACAACTCTCACAGCATTCCCCATACAAAACTTGCAGCTCTATCAAAAAAGGAGAAATAAAATTAGTCTGGCACAACCTTTGAAAAACCTTGCTGACTCTAAGTAACTACAGCATTTCTTTTTTAAGTATTCACAGACTGATTGTTTTTGAATCTTTCTTGCTATTGACTGGTTGGCAGTTGCTCAGATCCCCTTTCTGAAGATAAGGAAACTATTTATCCTCCTCCAATCTGCTGGGACTGCTCCACTTCTCCAAGATTTCCCAAAAATTATAGTCAGAGTCTCTGAGATTACATCTAGATGTTCTGTTAAAACATCTGGATGCAGTTCATCTGATCCTGGAACATTGTATTCATCTAAAGTAAATATGCGTTCTTGTACCATCCTTTTACCTTTTGCAGGGGTTCAACCTCGCAGCATCATTGAGTGTATTTTCACCAAGTTAAGCACTGTCTTCTTTTTGAGAGAGGATGGAAGCAAAGGAGATGTTGAATAATTCTCTCTGTCACCTGGTAGCATTTCACCATTCTGTTTCCATGCAGTAGACGTCCTTGATCTTCCTCTTGCTCCAAACATAGCTGAAAAATTTTTTTTTAACTATTTTTGACCTCTTTTGAAAGCTAGACATATTCTGACCTTTAGCCCACCTGATTTTCTCTTTACACTTAGGTACTCCTGGTGATTTGGCCCTTTGCCTTACACATGCTCCTTTTTAAATCTCAGCTCATTTGAAGGTGCTTTGTACATCCATCCTGGTTTTAAGACATCTCTCACTTCTCTTTCCTGTTGGAATTGTTTGCTATAGTGCTATCAGTTTCTAACCTTCAGGAAATTCCCATATATCATTAACTTCCTTGCCTTTGAATATTCTGACCATAGGTTCATTAATTTCAAAGATGCTAATATACAGCCCAAAGAAATCTGGGACTGGCTATCTATGTGATGAAGAGAGAAGGAAAACATCGGAAATTCAAGTAACTTTTTATTGGAACTCATGTAAGGAATCATCTGCTGCTCAGAGAGGAAGAGAGAGAATACAGTCCAATGCAAATTTGCTTCTGACTTCGTATGATACAGGAGACTTGCAATGCCAAAATAAGTAGCCCAGAGAGATAGGAAAAAAATAACTGCCTGGAAAAATAATTATTTCTTTTTCTATTTCTCTCCCTCTCTCACCCCACATATACCACAGCCCCCATTGCTAGAAGAAAATGGAAATGGGAACTGATAACATCAGTACGAGATGCTTATAACTCTGTCCATGCCAACAGGAGACAAATTCAGAATGTCACCTGAGTGAAAGGCTGAAGAATAGGCCTGGTTATAGCCTTGCTGGGGAGAACAGTCTGGAATCTGATACATGCATCCTCTTTAAGGGAAAGGGGAATTTAGCTGTATTATATCCCAGTCTGATTTTCTAGTGGCAGGATTTCTTACATTTATGTGAATGTCCATTGGCTTTGTGTGGAATTCAGACTGAGGTCAGGCGACTTCGAACAAAACCATATTCCTAAATTTGGAAGCAGATTATCTGGCACAATTCCACCACAAGATTTCACCCACTCCTAACTAACATTACTCAGCCTTACAGTACAGTGGTCTTGTGTAAGACCATTTCCAGATTTCCTTTAAGCTTCTGCATTCTCCTTGCCTTTCCCAAAAGTATTATTGCTTTAGATTTCTTGTTTCCTAGTTACAGACCACCCTATTCATCTTCGGATTGGCATCAGGCTGCATGTAATTCTTTATCTCCATGGATGGAAGTAATGTTCCAGCGGATAAATCCACATCTCACATAATACATAGATTAAATAAAAAGGCCTTTTTGAAAAATTACATGGTAATTCTAAAAAGTATAGTTTGTTTTTAATTTTCCTATTTAAATATAATTTCTCAGAATCAGCGATGAAATTGCTTGGCAACCAGTAAATTGCTTTTTAATTAAAGAGACAAAATGTATCATTAAGCCTAGATGACATAAGTCAAATTGAGCAATGTGGAAATGTGGTTGAGGTTGTCATATTTCAGAACTGAGTTTACATTCCCTTGAGTACATCATGCACTGCATCCTCTCATGGAATTCCCCTTCACACTGTAACATTCTGAAAATTTGCTTTTTTCCCAGCTTTCAGAATTTTGTGTTATTCCTATCCTTACAGATCTTAGGCATAGCTCTAGACCATGGACAAACAACACACGTGTGCGCGAATGGATGGATGAATGATCAGGGGGTCCTATTTGAGTTGTTATATAAAAAATAAATTATTTCTTTTTTCTGGGTAACGTCTTGACTGTTCAGTCTACACCAAATATATGTTCACATCTTGCCTTTTATATGGCTTATATGATCACTGAGATTCCATCTGAATTTAGACTGGGTCAACAGAATCAGACTTCTCTATCACCCCTATAGCAGCCACGGATCTCATCTAGACTGGACAAAAGCCTCAGGATTTGGTGAAATTTATAATTTTACTTGTAATTTTTAAAATTATTCATACTGCATACTCTCTTCCTGGTCTATTTCTTGTGAATTTCTGGAATTAGCTGCAACATTTTAAACCCAGGACAGGGAATGTTTTTTTTCCCCCTGTCCCAGGAGTTTCCAATACAGATGGAGGTAAATTTCCACATCTGTATCCATTACCTCAATTTCTCCTGTACTTCTGGGAGGTCCCCATGATGAAGTGTTGAATGGAGGTGCGACCTTTGCAATGGAGATTTTCCTTTTGCTTTCTTTTCTATTACTGGATTGAACTTTTTCTTTTTTCTTTTACTTTTTCTAGCACTGTTACAGTGCTAGACTGATATAGCATTATATAATAATAAAACAAGAAGTTAAATATATAAAAATTAAATGTGCCAGTCAGAGAGAATGCATATTGCACCAGTGGAGGTGTTGAGTCCATGGATGGAATGGTGAAGAAGCAAAGAAACAGCACCCATATCACAGTTTACAACACCTCAAGCAAGAAGGAAAGAATGGATGAAACCCCCATATATTCAGGGAATGACTTTATGTGGGAACAGAGGCAACTGTTACAGGGCAAGAAATAGCCAGAAACAGACTATCATGCCATTTCCTGGAACTGTTGACCCATCTGTTGGGAACTGTTGGCCCTCGGTCACATGAAAATGCTATACAGAAAGTCCAGAGGCGCTGCTGAATGAAGTAATGAGGCAAAAGGGGAAGCTCTTGAAAATCAATCAGAAGAACTTTCTTTGAGCAAAGGCATGTCCAAGATCCAACCTATTAAAGGCACTTCCCACATTAATGCCTGAACCATATATTATGCTTTCATTGCTGACTGCATTCCATTACAGAGATTTTAGTTAAACTGAAGCCTGTGATTTTCAGCCTTGGCTTTCGCTCTATTTTTTGTCACTTATAGCATATTTTGACTGCATTGCACCATATCATGCTCTGTGCGCCCTTGTATTTCAACCATTTTATAGTGCATAATTTGTTTCTATTGTCAGCATGGCACTCTTCTTTGTGTTAGCTCATTCATCTTGAAAACTACTAAAAAAAATAGGAGACATAAGTTATGCAGCCAATTTTTACTGGCAAAGGGAAGGGTGAAATTTATTTTCATGAAAGAGAGCCTTTGATGTCTAAGCTATATGAAAACTACAGTCTAACTGAAAAAATAGGAACCAAGGCCAGAAGTATATAATAGAAAAATAATAATTTATTAACAGAATTTGAACATAACATAAATTAATTAATACATTCATAAGCACATCTCTTGCTCTCTCTTACGGTTATCTCTTAGCTAACTCAGAACTTCTCTAATTCTCCTAACTCTCAGGGCTGCAAAGCTTAATCAGAATTAGTAAATTAATTAACAAAAACATTTTGATAAATCAAAATAATGCACTGTTAATCTGACTTAGAGTTTTAATTTTTTTATTTTTAGTATGACTAAAAACGCCAGGCTTGCAATCTGAAGAGGCATTCCCAACTATGGGAGAGAGACTCTAAGGGCTGAACTAGATATCGTCAGGAAGTTCTTTCTAATGTTTGGGTAGAATCTCTTTTCTTATAATTTGAATTCATAAACTAGATCCAGATAATTAAAGACACTTTTCAGCAAGTATTTTATACTTAAAAAGCTATAAACATTCAACTACAGACTCCTTTTACATCATGTCTATTTTGTCCGTAAGATGAAGCATGCTCTGACATTTGCATGCAGTGTCAGCAAGGAAAATGTATGTGTTTTCTTTATTAGTCGTTTTCTAAATGGATATTTATTGAACTGATTATGTGAGGTTCTGATTATACCTCTGCTGCCACCAAATATGAAGGTTTCCACTAATCTCACCCACTACCACCAAATGTGAGGGCTTTCCATTAGCTCTGCCACAAGTGTAAGGACCACAAAATGTGGGGACCTCTTAGATGCCCTTGTGATTCCCATATGAGGTATTATTTATCAACTATCTCCACTGGACACCACCCTTTTTATTACCTGCTGCCAACGGAGGCACCATATCTGAACCCAAGCTTTCTAATACATAGCCGTCTCAAAGGCCAGAAGTGTATAATACAAAAATAATAATTTATTAACAGAATTTGAACATAACATAAATTAATTAATATATTCATAAGCACATCTCTTACTATCTCTTACTGTTATCTCTTAACTAACTCAGAACTTCTCTAACTCTCCTAACCACTCAAACTCAGTAACAAAATCTGACAGACTACTAACTCTAACTAGCCCTGATAGACAACTCTCATTCTTCCTCATCAACTACCATACATCAGCCTTACTCGAATTCCCTCAGACATTCTACCAATCACCACTCACTCCCAACTTTGCATTCTCTCACCTCTTCCCGACAGATCCTTGCCTTATTACTTCTAAAAATGAAGCACCTTTTCCCCTGCACCATCCATCACATCACGGTTTAATAGACTAAAGTCCATACAATTAAACAGCTATCATTTTTTAATTGTGCTTCAACCCCAGGAATAATGACTGGAATCTTACTAGTGATTTGTAGTTTTGGATGTTGCACAAAGAGACATCCCAGTGCTTCTTTGTGCAACACTTCCCCTTAACTGCAGAACAATAGTTGGAATGATCATGGATACATGTGTCTCCCGTCCATCTCCTGCAAAATAGCCACTGCTTGGTACAGGGATGTGCTGCTTTTCTGCCAATGCACAGCTAAGTTAAAAGGAGCAGGCTTTGTCCTCCTGGGCCTTCAGAGTAGGTACGCTGGCAGAACTGTATGCCAGGTTGTACATCTATGGTCTCTACTGATTCATAACCACTCACAAGATTAGCCTTCTTCAGCCTGTTGCCCTCCTGAGGTTTTGGACTGCAGTCCTCATAATCTCCAGCAAGCACATCCAGTTATCACTCTAAGAGTTCAGGAAGGAGTCTTTCCTAGTCCTTCCTGGAGATGCCAGGGAGACATCCAGGGTGTTTGGAATGCAAAGTATATGCTGTACTACTGAGCTTTGAGTCTTTCTCTTTTTTTTACCGAGAAACATTTGAAACCATGGATTTTACCAAAGTTGTTCTCAATACAAGTCATTATTTTTGTTTCAGTGGTTCTGAAACAGAGTGTAGAACAGTGGGAGGCCTTGGTGACTCAGATGGGCATTAATTTTATGAATTGCCAATGATTGTAGTAGCCTTGTATCTACAGTTTTATAGGCACTCTGATTTAATTTTTCTCTTTCTCTATTTTCCTTCTTGCTCATTATAAAGGCCTACTTGGCAAGTACAGGGCAAAGTGGATGCTAACAATGTGGCATATACTACTGAGAAGCTAAGTTTTCACACTGATTACCCTGTTCTGCAATTTCCACCTGGGGTAAGACATGGCAAACTGGAATGAAAAGGGAGGGGTCCTTGAAAGATGGGAATAACATTTTTACAGATTTTTTTTAAGTGATATACAATGTGTAGATGTCTGGTGATTGGAATCATGTTCAATATTTAAATTTATCCTTTTTGTGCAAGCTGAGTGGAGAATTCTACTATGGTTTTTATTAATCCTGTTTGACGTGGAAATCTTGAGAGTGGTCTCTCACATACTTATTGGGTCCCGCAGCCACATACCAAATGCATGCAATCAAAGATTTAACAGAGTATCATATAAATTTCCAGCGAGCCCCAAGCAGTGCATAGGGAGCAGTGTGAACAGTGTAACATCAAATGGAAGTAACACTCATTCCAAATTGTTCTTCATATAAACTAACCTTCTTCCATATGCAAATCTCCAGATGTTTTGAGATACGCTTGGTCAAGAATGATAAGGATTATAATGCAAAACATACAGTGAACATCACATTAGAGAAGTCTGATTTAGACCTTCCAGTTCAGCTGTGCAGTATATTAGATACAACTCAGCACATAGCTGGGGTATACAGAGAGTACAGGAAAGCCCTCCAAACCTTTCAGATAGACTTCCTTTATAGGAGAGAATCCATTTCTTGAAAAGTGCGAACATGAAAATGTATTTCAGTATAATGCTTTAATGAACCACTGAACTTCTGACACTCGTGACAATGTTTCTGCCATTCTGCCTGCATTTGCAAAGGCAGGAGATTAATGTGGTCAGCCCAGATGCTGTAGGAAACTTTTGCTCATGGCTCTCACGATCTGTAGTGATCGTATTATTAATGAACTGAGCAGGCCAGCATCATGTGCCACTAAATGGGTGCCAGCAAATCTTTCAGACTAATGTGCTACCTTGAAAATTCATTTAGATTCTGTACAAGTGGATATGGCATGGGAATGGAGGGGTATTCCTCAAATTGGAAACAAATGCAACTTACCTCACTATCACATTGGTGCCAAGAATCACACTCTGCCATATGTTATTCACAATCTTTTCAATACTAAAATGCTTATAGGAAATAAAAAAAATAGTTTAAAAAATTTTTGGAAGTAACCTGCTCTTTGCATATTCCCATTACATGTTTGTCTTTAACTCTACCTAGTTTTACTCTAGCTTTTGTAGCTTCACCAAGACATTTCATCAAAAAAATAGCAAAAAAAGTGACTTCCAAAAAAGACAAAAGATATTGACCTGTATCATCTCATGCAGCACTTTTGGAAGTTTATGGCCTGTGTCACATCATGTATCATTCCATATCCTGTTATACTCTGATCCCACTCTCTTGACAACTGTTGTTGTCATGTGCCTTCAAGTCATTTCCAACTTGTGGTGACCCTATCTCAGCTTCTTCTTGGCAAGATTTGCTGAGAGAGAGTTTGCTTTTCCATTCTTCTGAGCATGAGAGAATATGATTTACAGAAGGTCACCCAGTGGATTTCCATGGCTGAGCATGGATTTGGGAGCTGATCTCCAGAGTTATAGTCCCATGCTTAAACAAATGTGGCATTTTTTTTTTCACTATCAGTGCATCTGAAATAGTGGATTCAAATCCACAAAAGCTCATGTTGAAATAAATCAGTTCTCAAAGGTGCTGCTAGCTTCTTTCTTCCCATTCCTGCTGCCACCATTTCTTTTTTATCCCAAAAATGAGGTTTCCATCTCTCTAGATCTCAGTCCTCATACTTGCAAGATCAAACAACAATATGCAGTTCACTTTGTTTTTCAGAATTGTTCTCCTAAATGGAAAATGTAATCTCCTTGCACTTAGGCATCTTATGCTTAACTTGCTTTGTTTTGTGGCTGGCCATTGGAAAGTAAACAGAGGTTTAAGTTGCTGATGCCCTTATCTGTGAGGAAATTCCATTGTAGGAGAAGAATACATAGAAAATACACATCCTCATAGTGGCTAGCTTGACCTTTGCAAAGAGGAGTGGTCAGTATTCTACACTATAAGTACACCAAGTGGCCATTAATGGCATTAAACATCAAGTTATAAAAAAGCAGAGGTCATGCTCGCATAGACCGAGGAAAGATACAGAGAGAGGTGAAAACAAAGGGCCAGGTGTTATCTAAACTCCCCTCTCTCACTAATCACTTTATACAAGCACTAATGCCTCTTTGCTACCAACATATATGAGATGCTGGTTGCCCACATCTAGGCTAGAGAAGCAATTATTTTGTCACCTGACTCAATGAAATATATTTCCCAAAGGCTTAGGAATCTTTCAGAACACAGACACACACAGTTTTGCAGCACAAATGTCTATCTAGCATAGCCTTCCACAACGTGGTGGCCTCCAGATGTGCCAGACTGCAGCCACCTTGATCTCCTGCCTGAGCACCATGGCAATTGTCATATGCTCTGACACATCTGAACATCACAAGATAGGGGAAGGTTAGCTAAACATCTCAGTGTTAATTAGGCTAATTGGAATTCCCTGAAAGCAATTACCACTTGATGTACCCCACATTTTCCTGGAATAACTGCAAAAGCCATTTCAAGCATCTGTATAGTGTCCGTCAGCAGTTCCTTTCATTACCCAAATTAGCTAACTATTTACTGCGTGGAAGTTGCCTGTCTCCTGCCAGAAAATGCTCAAAGAGAAACAGCTTGCACTATGAGTGCTTTGTTCCTGAGTCTGTGCACTTTTATTCATGTGTTATAGCCACTGAGAGCCAGCATGGTGTAGTGCAGGGCTTTCCAAATGGTGTGTCACAACATGTTAGTATGTTGCCTGAAGGGTGTAGGCGTGTCACATCTCTGACCAAGAACAAACCCCCACCCCCACCTGAGCCTTGGAAATATATGTTATATATTAAATATATGTTATATTTTGAAAAATATAAATGAAAGGTTTTCATGAGAAAAATGTTCCCATACATTTCATTATTAAAATTTAGCTATGTGCCCGGATCTCTTATAAGGGGTTAGTCTAACCTCTGGTTTGCTAGTAAAACTGAATAACTGTGTCACAAAATGATGCATGTCTAAAAAGTGTGTCACCAACATGAAAAGTTTGGAAAGCTCTGGTGTAGTGGTTTGAGCATTGGACTTCAACTCTGGAGACCAGGGTTTGAATCCCCACTCAGCCATGGAAATGCACTGAATAACCTTGGGAAAGTCACACTTTCCCAATCTCAGAGGAAGGTATAGGCAAAAGGCTTCTCAACAAATCCTGCCAAGAAAACCGTGTAATAGTTTCTCCTTGGTATCACCATAAACCAGAAATGGCTTGAAAGCACACAACAGCGACAACGTAATAACCAACAGCCAGTTGGGGTAGTACTTGTATTTGGTGGGTTTAAAGGAATGCTGAGTTGAGCCCATCTCCATAATCATCGTCATCATCATCATTCTCATCCCATCCTAAAGGGTAGGTTTGTAATAGAGCTGTGTAGGATACAAATTGAGACTTGGAGTTACATTTTTTAAAGCATATAGAAAAAAAAACGTACACCAATAGTTGTGAGTGATGATGCACCAAATCTGGTTCTTGTTATGACCTGGCATTTGTATATTACAGATTCAGTTGCTACATTGCATAAAGCAAACACCTACTGGAGGGGAGAGTGAAGTTGTGGATGGATTTCATGTAGCAAATAAACTGAAGGAACTAAATCCTCAAGCCTTCCAAATCCTGACCTCCACCTTTGTAGATTTCACAGATGTTGGAGTCGATTACTGTGATTTCTCCATGCAATCCAAACAAAGAATTATAGAGTAAGTAGCAATCACAGATCTGACTGGTAGTATTAGTTTATCTTGTGCTGATAGCACTATCTAGCTGTCTGAGCCTGAATTACGGACAGAAGATGCCTTTTTGAACTATGTAAATAACCAAAAGTGGTTGACTAATCTATGCCTGCCATCTTCTGGACAGAGGAAAAAACAATTTTTAAGAAATACATATCTTATCAGATCTATTAGATGGCAATACACATTTCTTCATTGGTCTAATTTATCTTCTGATATTAAATTCTGCTTTCTGTCAATGGAACTCTTAGAAAAGCATTCCAAAATAATGGGGGACTGCTTTGAAGGAAGCCCTGTTTTAGGTTTGCATAAACCTGTCAGTTTCTCTTTTTCCATATATGCATTTTTTAAAAAGTTCAAGCTCTTTCTGTCCCACTGAAAATGAAATTTAGTCATTTTTGGCAGATCTGAGCCATAAATATGTATTTAAAGATAGCTTTGTTTCCTCCCACTGTTGCAGTTTTTGAACTCTAATTCTTTATGTCTCATTTGTGAAGAAATTTGAGTGTTTGATAAGCACCTGCCTTATTCTTAAAAGACTGCTATCAAAGAAGTTTCAAGAGGGCAAATTATTTTCTTCTAACTCAAAAACTGGTAAAAGACTTGACTTTGAAGATAAACACATATTCCTCTCTCTATTTCTCAACAGTGTAAATGAACAGGGCCAAGTGAATCGTATCAACTTTAATAATGCAACAAGAGACACTATATTTGACATACCTCCTGAAAAAGTAAAGCCATTTTATGCTGCTCTCAAGGATTATGTTAATCTGTTAAACAGTTCAGAAAATAAATATACCTACAAAATGAAACCAGGTAAGTAAATTAATTGTTTACTTGAATCAAAATGCTTTTATTAACAACTGTTTACATGAATCAAAAGGCTTTCATTAACAAGAATAACAAATATCTTGTGTCTTCTTGTCAGTCCTTTGTAACTTTGGGGGGATTTGAACTTCTACCAAATACAGAACTTGTTTTTCTTGAAATGCTTTCTGAATTTTAATGGGTTCTTAATAAGCTGTTTGTCATGTCATGGTAGATGTGCATACAACAGAGGAACCTGAACAAAGTTTTTTTTTTATAATTTCCATAAACGAATCTAAATACTCACCAAAAGGAAACATGTTTGAAAAAATACCCAAAGTTTGTGCCAAAGTAATCCCAGTTCTGCACCAAGAAAATATTCATTATATAGTATGGCTTATTGTGTGAATGAAGCACATGTTAGTCCACCCTTGCTCACTATATGTGAGCTTGGAAAATTTATTGGTTTGGACCATTGCTCCCAAACTCAGCCAGCAACTATGTCTAGGGCAAAGGGATTCTGCAAGCTGTAGTCCTAACAAATATTTTTACTAACTTCTGGTTGTGGCTTATCAAACTATTCATGGTAACCATCACCTGATTGAACTTTTACTAAATCAGTGAGTTCTCCTGTGTCATCACTTTTGTGGCAGCTGTATTTCTTATTTTGTAGGTGAAATCGTGGTGTTCGACAATTGGCGCTTACTTCATGGCCGGCAAAGTTACCAGGCAGGGACAGAAATGTCTCGTCACCTGGAGGGAGCCTATGCAGATTGGGATGTGGTTATGTCAAGACTCCGAATCCTACGGAAGAATGTGCTCAGCAGAAAGCAATTCTGAAAGTGCACTGCTGGAACTTTTTCAGCCTGTTAAGGGATAGATGGTTCTACAAACCCCAACAGTATGTTTCCAGTGACTTTGGGGAAATTCCTAGCTGACATTGCTGCATCTATTCTGTTGAAAACTTGACTAATCTCCAATTAACATGGGTTTTTACCACAGTAGCATGTAGATGGACTTTTATGCTGGCTAGAAACTGGGCAGCTCTCTAGTTTTCCAGGGAATTGTAGCCAATAAAGCAATAGGGACAAGCACTAAAGCTGAAGTGTTGAAAGGTTTGCAACATTTTTGCACCCATTTGAAGGGCTGTAGTTTCACGAGCACTGGGCAAAGAAATCAGAACAACTGGGCATTTTCGCTCCCTGCTTTAGTGGAATATCCATCTCCTGTTCCTGGTACAAAGAATCTATAACTTGCCAGATGTTGATCCACAACTATTGTTATTTATTGTTTTAAATTGACTTTATTGTACACAACCTTGAAATCCTTGGATATAGGACAGGATACAAGCATTTTAATAAATTAATAAATAAATAAACTTTCTATCATCACTCACCACTAGATCTGCTGACTCGGTCTAATGGGAGTTGCAGGTCAAAATCAGGAAGGCTACATTCCCCACTGCACCCTATTTAGTCTTCGGAGTTGTATTGCTGCCTGTTTTCTGGAAGCAAGGACATTTTCTGAGCCTTTGGGAGATACTGATCTTTTCACTGTTCCCCTGTGACTATATGGGTTTTTATGCTTTTAAAATATTTTGCTGTTTTGTTGTTTGTTTGCTTGTTTTTACTGGTATTGTTTCTTGGATTATTTTAAAAGTTCTTTCCCCAACTGGTGGCCTCTTGATGTTTGAGACTACAACTCCTATCAGATGCAGGCAGCATGGTCAGTGGTAAAGGATCATGGGAGTTGAAAACATCTGGAAGGCATTAGACTGAGGATAACTGTTTCAGATATTCTATTTATTATTACTTCAGGCTGCCTTGTAGATAAAAGAGGACAAAGTCAGAGTTGTGATGGTAATAATAATGTCAACAACAACAACTTTTGTTTACATTTTTACAGTAGCAACATGTGAGTATTTCCATTTGTTGTGTGCTACATTTACAGCAGTATAGATTTGAATGGAAGACTAAAAGATAACCTGAAAGAAACTAACACTTCTTTTTTTGAAAAAAATGAAATCTACATGAATGAATGAATAATAAATAAACAAGCAGTCATTGCATGCTGTACAAAAGGAATGGCAGTACTGAATGGCTTCTGTTCTGGCTAGAAAGAAAATTTCTGTAACATAGAACTCAAAAGTATTGTCTTGCTTTTATCCCATTACTGATCCTTGATTATTGCCTTAAGTTGAAATCCTATACATCAGAAATTGGAATCAGATAGCTTTTCAGAGTTTTCTGGAGTAGCAGCTTAGCCAGCACAACCACAGTGAGGAATATTATACTGGGAATTGCAGTCCAACCAAACATGGAGGGTCACTTGATTCTCATCTCTACAAACACACTTAGCTCAGAGTAAGTCCCACTGTATTGTTATTTACACAGATCTACACAGGTTGAGGACAGGAGTGGAACTCAGGTGGCCTTTTAAATGCTGTTGGCATGTGATTCCCCAAATTCTTCAGCATTGGCTATGCCTGATAGGGCTTGAATTTGGTTGGGCAAAAGCAGTTGTCTTGGTGACCTAAATGATGTAGTAGGAGATAAATGGTAAAGTGCTGCCATTATTGCCAATGCTCTTTCCCGCACAAAAAGGTGAATTCCCCTTCCTTTAGCTTTTACCACCAATATATAAAATGGCTGCATTTTCACTCAGCCTTATTCAATATGAAGGTGGAAATCAATTACTATCCCCCAAGTATTAATCTCACACATCTCCCAAGTTTCAGTAATTTATTCAGTTGATGTCAGTTTTGGCCCATTCTTCATCCAAAAAATGTCACACAAGATGGCTTATGTAATATCTGTAAAAGGATAATCTATGCTTATAGGATGATAAAAAGGACAGAAAAGGAATTGGGGATGAAGAGAGTAGAGAAAAACAAGCAAATTCAGTACCAGCCCTTGAAGTTAGGTGCTAGGTCTTATAACCAGCCATAATGGAAGGATTTCAGTGGAAGGGAACAGAGTACTCCCAGAGTACTCAATCCTTCTACTGTAGTCCTTCTACTGATGAAATGCTGAACCTAGTTGAAACCACACTTGGCAGCAAAGTGTAGATACATTATACTTACCATAAGTGTAAAGCATGCATTGGGAATCTCTGTGAGATGTGAGGTAGAGTCCCATCAGGCTTTCCTCAGGAGAAAAAAGCTCCCCTCCAATCAGCTGCTGGTTGGAGATAAGCATCTAATTCCTGATTCCTTCTGTGGGAAGCTTCCTCATGGAAAATTTGTCCCCCTGCTGCTGATCTGCATGAATTACTTGAAGAAGATAGCTGGGAAGGCTGTATGTATGTATGTGAATCATGTAGATAAATCACGCAATGGCATCTGGAAGGGGGATGACAATGAGGATGACAATGTGGATGGTGTATATGTGTGTCTCTGTGTGTGGAATAGCAACACCCACTGCTGGCATACAGCCACTAGAAAGTTTCCTAAATGGTAATCTGTCCCTTGGCAAAAAAAAAAAAAAGATTCGCCATCGCTGGAGTCAGGCCAGTGAGAACATCTTTTGTGTGTAATCTTCAAGACATTCTTCAATATATATTTGGATTTTTCCCTTTTTCATCAAGATGAATTGTTGGGTAAGAGATGTATCAGAACATTTGAGAATGTAGGCTCATCTCTGAGCAATATTAAATAGTGCCTTTCTCCTCCTGCTTTGAATTTTGGCACCACATGAGAATTTGACATAATACAGCAGAAGCTGCTGTGGCATATCATCAATGCTGGCTTTTAATTGCTACTTGATCCTTTAATGCTTCCTTTCTTTTCAGTCCAAAAAGTTGAACATTTCAGATGTTTATGTATTGAACCTAAAATCCAATGGTCTTACTCATTTAACTTCAAGTCCAGTTTCCTGCATTTATTATGCTTGATACTTTCCACCAAAAATACTTCCATCTGATACAGCCACTTCATTCTGGAAACCGTTTTCTCCTTTTAATTCTGAAGCTTTCAGAGAACTACTTTGTTTCATGTGTTCATGCATTAACAAAATCCAGTTTTGGAACCAATTAGCCGATTGGATTCTTGCCTGCTTGCAAAACCCATTTCCCACTAGAGTAATGTCTTGCACAGATGTTAGATTGAAGATAGCAGTAGAAGAAGAGAGTTATTCAGAGGCAATCATCAAAAGGTTTCAGAGATGTGCTTTTGAGATAAGATTTCTATTTGTCTAATTAGAAAGTCATGAGGCTATAAAAAGGGATATTCTGGGCCATACAAAGCTATCAGAGGATGCTTTGGGCAGTGTATCTTCTGTTATAAGAATGGAGTCAACCACCAGTGTTCCTTTGCAGTAAGCCTTAGCAACAATATTGGAGCAGCACTCTCTCCAAATGCTACAAAACACTGCATAATGATAAAAACTCCTTTTAATTCAATTTGTGAATCAAATTGTCCAAATTTCTTAAGAAAATCTTGGGTGCATCATCTGATCCTGTAACTTCTCTGTCCGTCTATCTATCTATCTATCTATCTATCTATCTATCTATCTATCTATCTATCAATCAATCACTGAGTATCTTCTTGAAAGAAGCAACGAGTCTTCAAAAACCACACAGTTTTTAAATTCCATTCACAATTCAGTACTGATTCTGCACAGAAAGTGCTGCACAGATTCTGCACAAAAATGCTGTTTCATATACATATCCCCATTTTGCACAGAATAAGTCTCCAATTATAGCATTTTCAGTGCAGGAAATAGCATTTCTTCACAGAAATATAGGTTTCTGCATAGAAAGAGCTGATTGAACATCAGGGTTTTTCAACACTTAAAAAAAACATGTTTTTCAACAATTTTTCAAATATTGCCAAGAAAGCCAACGTGATTCTCGGTCACATAAATAGGAATATGGTGTCTAGATCAAGGGAGGTAGTGGTACTACTCTATTCTACTTTGGTTAGACCTCATCTGGAATGCTGTGTCCAGTTCTGGGCACCTCATTTCAAGAAGGATATTGACAAGCTAGAGCGTGTCCAGAGGAGGGCCACCCAAAATGGTGAAGGGTCTCGAAGCCATGCCCTATGGGGAGCAGCTTAGGAAGCTGGGTGTATTTAGTCTGCAGAAGAGAAGGTTAAAAGGCGGCATGATAGCCATGTTTAAATATTTGAACAGATGTCATGTTGAGGAGGGAGTGGGCTTGTTTCCCACTCCTCCAGAGACCAGGACAAGGACAATGGATTCAAGCTGCAGGAAAGGAGATTCCACTTGAACCACAGGAAGAACTTCCTGACGGTCAGAGCTGTATGGCATTGGAATATGCTGCCTTTGAAGTGTGAAAGAGTCTCCTTCTTTGGAGGTTTTTAAGCAGGGGCTGGATGGCCATCTGTTGGGAGTTCTTTGATGTGGGTTCCTGCATGGCAGGGGGTTGGATGGATGGCTCCTGTGGTCTCTTCCAACTCTGTGATTCTGTGATTTTCAAATATTCTTTCCATCCCTATGCTGGAGGGAGCAGTATGACCCAGAAGGAGAGAAGCTGAGCCCTACTGAATTTGGTGCCTCTGGATGTGAAATTCCATGTTTGGATGCAGGTTTTATTTAGCAAACCATAATTTAATTGAAGCATATATCTTGGTAGTGGCTGGAATCCTGTTGGGCAGTTACAAATATGTAACCTACAGTTACACATTCGTAACTGCAACATATGGATGATTCCTACATAACTCCAAGTGTAAGAGTTGTGTAGCAACTGTGAAAATCTCCCAAATCCCACTTTATTGTTAAGGAACTGTTGGGTCAACAGGGGTTCTTCCCCTGTCAGTGGAGAAGCAGTGGTCTGGTGTTCCCACCTGCCCTTTTGAGAGTAATGTCTGACACAAGGGAGATTTGTGATGAGCCATTTTCTGCCTGTTGTGCCACAAACTGCTTGTGAGAAGGGGTGGGAACACCAGACAATCACTTTTCAATCAACAGGAAAACAGATCTCCACTGATGCCAGCAGCTGTTTACCAGTAATGGTGGGGGGAGGTTGAGGGGATCTGGCCAGAATCCACTTACATAATTACATAATTTGTAATGATCATATAAGATTCTGCAGGTTTTCTGTTACTCTTCCTTGATAATAGTCCTGGTTAGAGAATAAAGGAAATGGAATGATTCCTAGATCCATTTGCTCTTGCAGCATTTCTAATCTGAACCTTTTCCTCTCTTAATGTTGTTCTCCTATAAGGGTGATTATGCTTCTAAAGCTCTATCCATTTTATCATGCCAATATATATGATGCATAGGACAATGTTCACATTTACTTCAGTGAAAATAATTCAGGGTAATGATTCGGAGGACAGCAACTCCTGTCTCCCAACACAGTTCCTCTTCCAAGGCAAAAATTCTCAATAATTTTGTGTGCACCACAATTTAAGCCCCAGATCTTTTGACAGCAGCAGACTGGATTCTAGTTTTGTTGCAACTGTGGCTTCTATAACATTATTTATTATTATTCATTATTCATATGACTAATGACATTATTCATTAACTGTTTGTTTCTTCTATTTCTAACTTGTTTTTCTCCCAATGTTAGGACTCAAGGCAAAGTATAACATACATTACAGCTAAAAATATAGTGAGTTATGATACTCTAACAAATTAAACAGATTATCATGTTAAAACAACCTCTGAATTAAAACGATTTAAATCCTGTTTCAAAACACATCAGAGAGAAGAGAAAATATACAGTGCACACACATAAACCCCATTCAAAGCCCCTAACTCAGCTTCTATTTGGTTGCCTGAGTAAAGTCTTTCTGAGGAAAAAAAGGGAAGGGTTTCCATCTAGTGGTGTAATGGAGAAATTGTACACGGTTAGCAAAGGATCTGGTTTTTCCACAAAACACAGATGGTTGAGTACTCTTACTTGACTTGAATAATATTAATTCCAGTATTAATTATTAATTTCAGTATTTCATAATCTTATTGATCCTTGTGCATATAAGAAGAAGCAGATACCAAGAGGAAACTGTGAGAGGTCTAGAGAAGAAGACCTAACTCCTGTTCTCCTGTATCCCAGCAGGTGGGGCAGAAATCACATAACTGCTCTCCTTCTACTCTGCTGAGACACAAACCAGAATCCAAGCAAAGCCCTATTCTTTTCCTCCATGCTTATTCTCTGCTAATTCTTACTTCTGCTCTTCCCACCCATAGCTTGGTAAAGTCACTTTTATGAACTACAACACCCAGAATTTATCATGGCCTGTGGAGGAAGCCATTCAGCTCTCAGAATCCATCATGGCCTACATTCCCCAAAGTAACACTTCCAGGCTCTCTTCCTTCTCAGGCAAGGGCTTTGGCTTTCTTTCAGACAGCAGAATGAATACCAGGTGCTGTTGGCTATATTTCAGAGGAACTGTCAAAACCACTTCTGAGTATTCCTTGCCTTTCAAAACACTATGTGATACATGGAGTCACTGTAAGTCAACAGGCGACTTGAAGGCATATACACTCACGCTATCCCACCACTGATTAATTGGTAATGAAGAGCCCAGGCAACATTTTTGTAACAACATTTTGTAAGACCCACTGGGCTACTTAGAGTAGCTACTTGAGCTTTACAAACATCACAGCTAGTTTGTCTCCTTGTTGTAAGACATCCCAGTCTGTTACAACTTTTTCCATTTTGTTTTAAAGCCACTGGAAAGGGAAGTAATTTGCACTGGGATAATGAAACTGGGCCACATGCTAATGATCTTTCCTCCCTCCCTCTAACATATTTCATACACGTACACTTTCACACCTGTTTGTTCACTTAGGGAAAATATAGGTATTGCAGCAAGGTCCGTGCTTTTCAAATCCCTGACAATATTTCCCCACTCTCTTAGCCACCCCATCAATTTCTAGCACCCTTTTGCCCATAAAATGGTAATACAAGCTCAATGGGTATTTTATCTTTAGAGAAACTTTAATCCTGTGCAGGAGAAAGGCAAGATATTAAAAAAAAACTTTGTGCATACAAATGATAACTGAAATCATAAGCTGGAATAGAAAATAAGGTTGAGCTAAGAACACTGGCTTGAAAAGCAAGAAGTTGTTGCTCAGACAATATGTTTCAAGTGGGAGTGTTAATTTGAAAGATGGGTTGGGATCATACACTACTGTGATTAAATGAGTTGTTATGCTTCAATCCCCCTCCCTCTATTGAATATTGGCACTGTGAAATTGCTTGTGGATCTGCAACTGTTCTTGGTTGTTACGCATTGTGCAGTCTGGAATGCACAGCGGCTGTTTCCACAGTCCTGAGTGAAGCCATACGTTAAAGGCTGAGCAAGAGTTGCACATCATATAAGAATCTGGTGTTCTACATGCAAGTGCTAGCTAAATAAGTTGGCTGCATAACATCCTAAAAAGTATAATCAGATGTGGAAGTAAGCATAGCTGTGTATGTGACACCAACAGGATTCTAGAAAACAAAGCATGTCGTGCAAAACACCAGAAATTTGCAGTGCCTTTTTTATGTCCTTCCCCAAATATCTTTTTTAGTGCTGCCACTGCATGTAATATAGCTCTCTCAATCTTCAATTCACTGAGGGGTCTTAGAACTCTCTAAGAATGTTCCTTTCTTGTCTCATCTGCACTTCTTCTCAAGCGTCATTCTCCGTGTATTCTCCCTACTTTTTCGTTTACACTAAAGCCTCTTTTCAGATTCCTTCCCTTTTAAACTCTGTCTATTAACATTCCTTCCTCTTAGGATCTCTCCTGAGACCTCAGCTTATCTGAGTGTGAGATTTTCACTGTGACACTAGCACCTTGAGCTACCTTACAGAAGCTGGATTGCAAATCCAGTTTAGTTCCCACGACAAGAACAATTAAATATTCCATCAGCAAAACGCCTTTCAATTTAACATGTTGAGGCGAGAGCTGCTACCATGTTCACTCAGACTCTAGAACATCTGTAAATTCCAGCCATAAAAAAATTGAGTGGAGTTTTTAATTATGTATTTTAACATTGTTTTAATTATTTCAATGGTTTATGCTTTAACTTTTATATTCTATGAGTTTTAACTATGGGGTTTTTTTTATTGTAAGCTGCTTTGAGCCCCAACATGAGAAAAAAGTGGAGTGTTAAAATGATGATGATGATGATGATGATGATGATGATGATGATGATGATGATGATGATGATGATGATGGAGGAGGAGGAGGACAATGTACAATTTAGACAATATGGACATGGTGCAGTATCCTATGCCGTGATTAATTCCAGTTTCACTACAGGAAGCCCCCTCCTTTTGACTCCCTGTTATCTAACTCACTCTTTCAACAATTCCAAATTAAGGACAAGTCTCATTAATTTGATGTGGAGTCTGCTCCTTCATCAGTTCTTCTTGCTTACAGAGGCTTGCTTGAACTGCTCACATGCTCACTCGGTCCCAAATCTTGCCTACAGAAAGAGCGAATCCCCTGGTCAAATTAATGGAACTTCTCTGCATTACAAGCATTGAAACAGTGGATTTCCATCAGTTCTTCTTGCCTGTGGAAACTTGCTTGGGACCACACATGCACTGCTTATGAAGGAAATTGTAGGGGGAGGCACCAAGCCAGCTGAAAGACTTTACAAGCAGCATGCGTGTGCAGCCTCTCCTGCTTTCACTACAGTAGATGGGCTTTGCTTTTCAACCATTTCTGCTTTCTGACAGTGCTCTGGTCCCTAACCTGTCAGGTGAGTGGGTAAGCCTGTGCAATCTTGGAGCTGGATGGAAGAGTGATTGACCTAAGTCCCAAATCTAGTTCTCAAAAATAGATGTTTGAAGTCAATGCAATTGAGGTTATCATGGGACTTAGGCTACGATCCCATGTTACAAATACCCAACTGGCATAGAAAGATAGAGTTGTGAGGAACCTGAAAAGTCTCCAGCAGCCTTTCTTCTGCACCTATATATTTTCCTGTTGCTGGACACAAAATGGTGAAGGCATTCTTCAGGAGCTTCAGGAGTCCTCTGAAGGATTACTTTTGTGTCTGACCATAGGGGCATAGTCAAATGCTTCTCCAATGCTCCCCGCTTTTCACTGACCACCAAATGGCCATAGGGGGTCCTAAAGAAGGAAGGTGAATCCTGCAATGAGGGCTGGCTATTATAAGTGGGTGGTAGTGTATTCCTTCCTCTGAACAACCAAAATCTTCTAAAGTTTGAAAAACTAAGGAAAATATGTAGAACAAAGGTTAAAACTAACGCTGCCAGACTGAAAACTAGAAAGGACTCCTGTACCTATAGCGCACATAGGGAAGAGGGGATTTCACCAGATATTGCTAGTTGTGTAGCCAGGTAACAAGCAGTGGCATAGGGATGAGGGGGGCAAGGGAGCGGTGCACCCTGGGTGGCATTTGGGGGGGTGTTGCTGCTCCTTGCCTGCCCCGCATGCACCATCACACCGCCCCTACCCTTGCTCACACCAAGCTACGCCACTAATAGCAAGCAAAACTTGCTGAAATTCCCTCTTCCATGCAACCATTAAAGGAGTCTTCTCCACTTTTCATTCTGGCAGCCCTCGTTAAAACCCCCACCCATTCACTCCAACACACATTTAGCCTATACAGGAAACAGACATGGACCTTGGCATTATTATTATCATATTCTAACCAAATAAGCTACTGACACACCTTGTCATCCTCTTTCCAGGAGTTCTAATTCGTCCATTCTAAATGATCTCCTTCTGTAGCTGTAGCTGTTGTTGAACAACACTGATTCCTACTAAGTATGTTGTAGAACAACAACAAAATAAACCACTAACCATAGACCAAAAGTACAAACACAGTGCTGCTACTAGGGTCAAAACACACAGCAGACTACTGCTGGCCCACAGTCAATTGTGAAGAGATGGTATCACTCTGGTGTGGCTCTCAACAACAACGACGACGACGACGACGATGATGATGATGATGGAGTAATAGCTAGGTAATACTTGGATGACCACCAAGAAACTGTTTCAGAGAAAGGCCAATAGCAAAACCATCTCTGAGTATGCCTTGCCTAAGGAAACCCTGTGAAATTCATGGATCCTCCATTATTATTATCATTAGTAGTAGTGGTGGTAGTAGCAGTAGCAGTAGCCGTAGCAGCATTTCTTACCCATCTCTCCTGTGAACAAATAGACATATAACACAGTTTTTTAAAAAGACCAATTCAAAAACAATCAGTTAAAAGATCAGAACATCAGTTTTAAAAGCATTCATATTAAAAACAATCAATTCATAATTTAAGAATTCATTATGTAAAGACCATCTGTATAGGCCTGCTGGAAGAGATTGGTATTTAATGCTGTTTTAAAAGTAGACAGTATATTCAGCTGTTGAATGCCTTCCAGCATGGCATTCCACAATTTGGCAGTAGCTGATGTAAAATCTCTCAGCTGGTTTGGCACTTTTCCCCCCAACATGAAACCACTGGGAGAGATCATCCAGAAGCAGGGTGTTATCAGTATGTCGATGGCACCCAAATATGCTTCTCCATGCCTGGCAACTGTGAACTGGAGAAGCATATGTGGGTGCCATCTGCATGTAGATGTTAAGCAGCATTGGGATAAAATGACACCTTGTGGGTTTTGGGTTTTTGTTTGTTTTTTGGAGGAGCAGCTATCCCCAAGCACTACTACCTGGAATTTAGCTGAAAGGACCAAAACCACTAAGCACAGTGCCCTCAATTCACAACCCCTCAGATGTTCCAGAAGAATACCATCGTTGACGGCATTGGATGCCACTGAGACATCCAAAAGCACTAATGGGGAAACCCTCCCCCTCTTGATGCTCAGCCAAAGTTTATCCTCTAAGGTGACAATAGTGGTCTCAACTCCATATCCTGCTCTGAAGACAGTTTGAAATGAGTCTAGAAAACCTGTGTCATCCAAGACTGTCTGGAATTGGAAGGCAACTCCCCACTCAATTACTATGCATCTAAGCCTACGCAGACCACATTCTGCTCCTAAATATATGTTGCCCTTACCAAACACACTAAAAAAAAAATTCCCAAAAGATGCAGTACTGACCAAGAGAATAACTGAGAAAGTCCAATCTCAGGAAAGTCTGGGTAGATGGACTGACAAAACCCTGTCAAAACTGTGGAGTCCATCAAATGTTGGACTCTTATTTAAAAAAAAGCACACATACCCCACATATTAGCTAGACCATTCTTCACCTTTCCTCTCCAATGATGTCAAGGCAATTTGTCAAGCCGTTTTTCTAAGTATAGGACTTAGCATCTACGGCCCATTCCCCAAAATTGGCTATAATGATGGCAAGTTACTTATCTGACCCAACCTTTAACCCAGGTTAAATTGCAGCCCTATATTTCTCCTGCACACCACCAGATCAGCCAATGAAAGTCAGAGGGGTCTCTGCCCCAGCACAATAACAGAAAGATCTCTTTCATTCTTGCACCCTTAGGCTTGTCGCATACTGCTGTTGAAGGAGATGAGTCAGACAAATGCCCACAAGCACTCAAAGAATGTGGGAGGGAATGAGAGGACCACACAGGCCAGATGCATGAGGGACCAAGGTCAAGATCCTACATGTGTGTGTAACTCCATATATGTAGTTCTGTGTCCCCACCATCAGCCAGGAGCTGTCAAGCCCCAGAAAGAGATCTCTGCTGCTGTCAAATACCACTGAGGACGGAAGGGAGAGGAGAGCTGATTCAGACCATAACTAGTATAAGCTCAGTGGTGGGAAAAAATGAGGGTGTGATCTCTAGTAAAATGCACCTACCTTTTCCTTCCTCCAACAATTTAGAGCAGCTCATCTCCATGGTACGAATTTCCTGCTCCTCGCTTCCCACTAGCAGCAGCAGCCTCCTCCATGGATTGTTGCTGCCCAGTGTGGGAAATTTGGGGATGGAGCACAAAGACAAAGGGACTTTTTTGTTAACTGCCATCAAGTTAACATTGACTTATGGCAACCTTTTGAATGAGAGATCTCCAGGTTACCCTGTCATCAACTGCCATGTTCAGACCTTTCAGATTCAGGGAAGTGTCTTTCTTGATTGAATCTATCCATCTGCAATACAGTCCTCCTCTTTCCTACTGCCTTCCACCTTCTCTAGCATTATTGTCCTTTCTAATGAGTCACATGGCCAAAGTACAACAGCTTTAGCTTAAACACCTTAGCTTCTAGGAAGAGTTCAGGTTTGATTTGCTCCAGGACCCATTGATTTGTCTTTTTAGCAGCCCAGTGTATCTGTAGAACTCTTCTCCAGCACCACTTTTCAAAGGAGTTAATTTTCTTCCTATTACGTATGGGTTTAGTCACTAATGATTGACTCAATCAAGGAAGCCACAGCCATGAGTTTGCGAAACCTGAGCAGGGCTGTAGAGGATTGGAACTCCTGGAGGTCTCCTTTATAGGCTCACCTTAAGTTGAAGCCATACTGTCCAATTGTCCTGATCTGGCACAGAAAGCCCTGATCAATCCTCTGTCATCTCACGTTTTCAACTGTGCTAAAATGTCCCGCCTTCTCTCTCTACCTCCCACTTTTTCCCACTGTTCTCAGGTTGTTCCATCTGCTGCAAATTGTGTTTAAAGTACAGCAGTTGTTTTCATTTAGTTAACTCAGCAGGGGGAAGGGGAGAGAAGGGGGGTAGAATCTTGCCTTTCCCAATAGGCTCAGGCAAAAGCAAACTGCAGCAGCCTCTCCTAGCTTGCCTATCCTTTCTCATTAAAAGTATTTGACATCTTGACCACACTTTGATGCTGCTTGGCCACATGTGTCCCAGTTTTCATCTGTGAAATGGTGGAATGTATGTAAAAAGATGCTAGACCAAATATCTATATCCCAGTCCCACCCAACAGCCACACTGTCCACCGTCCACACATTTGTCCCCCTGGAGAAGATACTTAGACTATTAGCTCTCACAGGAAAGAGTTCTACATGCACAAAAATGCAGGGAACTTCCCTCCAAGGGTCAAACACTATTCTGAGTTGGGGGCAAGGTTGAGAATATTGAATCACTCCTTTAAAATTAGGACTAATGCCCAGAGAAGATTCACTGCTCCACTGAAATCAAAGCCTCAAGGGGCCACTGGCTTCCATTTACGTGATACAAGGGGAGCTTTTGTGAATACCCCTATTTTTTTTTCCAGCAAAATGGGGGCACATGTTTCTGTTTATCCTGTGACTCTGAAGCAATGTCTACATATCAGCTCTCACCTGTAGGTACAAGTTAGCTCCTATCCTAAGGATTTAAGCAAAAATAATTAAATTTCTGAACACAAAAGTGGCAAAAATTTGATGTGCATGTGCACGTGCACGCACGCACACACGCACACGCACATATCATGTTGTGATTAATCCTATTTTGTCTCATAAATACCTAAGGTAATTGCTTGGCTCCATCTTGTCTTCTGCCTTTTCATTCAGGTATTGTGGATTTATTTTGATGGTACTTCTTTACAGAAAGTTAGCTTGTTTCCTTGAAAATACTACAAACTGTTCATTTTTTTTCCCAAAAAAGTAAACCTATATCAACATCATTTTTTTTGTTAAATATTATCCCTGTAGATTGGCACTTTTCATGCAAGTGAAACTGTGTCAACACTGGCCCCCATTTTCCTCTCCCCTTCCTAAACTAACACTATGTCAACAAATGGAGATATTTGCACACACAAAGAAATGTTGACTGTTGCACTTTAAAAACATGGATCTTTAGTTAGAAAGTCAATAGAATTTACCCTTTTACCCCACCTAACAATATTTGAGCTTTGTGAGAAGAACAAGATGTTAAATTGAAGCCTGGAAAGTCAATATTTAACATAATGCTGTCACCTGTAAATGGAAAATGTCACAGAGAAGTCAGACTGATATCATGTACATTAACCATAGGCAAGTGAACATTTTTCAATATAATTTGAAGTTGTGGTGTTACCAGCTCCTGTGGAAGGCTCTTTTATACCTATACAATTGGATATAGTATTTAGAGGTGGGGGTGGGGACCTTCTTGTCACCACAGGAACCAAAGCACTCTTTAGTAGCCTTGCTAATGTTAATAAATAACCTCTACTTTGCATAATTCATTTTGCACCAAATTTGATTCTAGTAAGGTATTACAGTGGTCAGAGCTTATGACTGAGGTGAATAGTACTATTAGCATTGGAACTGTGCTTTGCGTCCCTGATTAGGTTCAGAATCTGAATTTGGATTTAGGCTCAGTTTGGTCCAGATTAATCTAGAGCCAATTCAATCCTATCCAGTCCAGAATTCAAATCAGGATTTGGAAACACGGATTACCAGTCCTCCCTCATTGAGTTGCTTCAGGAAACAAGAAATAATTATCCTGTATTACATTTATGGATTCATAACAGAGAGTTATAGATCTGTAACTGCTCCGTATTCACTAATACTATGTAAGTAAAGTAAATAAATTCAATGCTCTTGATCTAATATTGTTTGCCTGCATGTTTCATTTCCAACTTCTTGGACTTCAGCCGTTGACAGAAGTTGGAACAAAACAGCTTGCAACTTGCAAATACAGTCAGCCCTCCACATTTGTGGGTTTCACTTTTGATTTAATTCACGGATTATTTGCTGTCCCCTCTGCTGCCTCCCTATGCCATTTTTAATAGGGACTGCAAGCTTTGTAAGACTGAGAAGCTGTGAACAAGGCTTGTAAGTCCCTCTTAAAAATGGTGTGGGGCAGCAGTGGAGGTGGCAGTCAGCCCCATCAGCCATCCACTTCTGCCTTGTGAAAAACCTTGACACCTCAAAGGAATCCATGGTGGGTTGAATATGGTGATCATATTTTTTGTGTGTTAATTATGGTTTGGTGGGGGCTAGAGTTATTCACGATTTTTCCACTTTCAGGGGGTCCTATGCCCCTAACCCTAGTGAATGTGGAGGAATTACTGTAATTCAATTTGTAATCTGGTTGTATTCCTTGACAGCTTTGAATCTAGAAGCCCAGGTTTCTGTAGTGACCAGGAGTGTTTCTGCACACTTAAGGCTTGTGTGCCAGTTGTGCCTGTTTCTACAAACTTTGGATCTGGCTATAATGGTACGTGCCTTAGTTACATTCCGTTAACATGTTCTACATGGGGCTACATTTGAAGAATGTTCAGAAACTTCAGTTGGTACAAAGAGCTACAACTAGAGTGTTAACTGGGGCAGGTTACAGAAACTTGAGAACTTCCCTGCTACAGCAGTTCCACTGGTGGCCACTCTATTTCCAAGCACAATTCAAAGTGCTGGTTATGACCTATAAAGCCCTGTCTGGTAGACTGTATCTCCTCGTATAATCCTGACTGAAATCCTCAGAAGAGGCTCTTATCTCAGCCATACTACCTTCACAGTCATGATAGGTGAGGATGTCAGACAGGGCCTTCTGGTGGCTGTCCCTAGACTCTGGTACTCCTATCCCAGGAAGGCCAGAATGTCTCCCTTCTTGCTGTCCTTTCATCAGCAAAGACATTCATATTCCCACTTGCTTTCAAACCAGAAAGTTTTAAGAGGGTGTTGTATTGTTTAAAACTGAACTGTTTTAACTGCTTTTTTATCTTTCCAACTGCCTTTAAAAAAAGAGTATGTTAAAATTGCTTTATATTGTGAATAGTTTTATTCCCTTTTAATGTTCACATTTGGTATTCTTTTAGCTGTATTCTTGCTTTAAAATGTGAGCTCTTTTGACTCCCTGTTTTGGGGAAATCACAAACTATAAATCTAATCATCATCTTCCACCACCACCACTACTCCCATGATCATAAATGCCCCCACTAAAAAAAAAACTACCTTAATAGCCAGCAGCTATATGAAGTGATGACAGTCAGAAGGACGACGTTTCCAGCTCCTTCTCACCAACGATCTGCCGTGTGGTGAGGAATTATTGCTAGTGGGAAGGGGATGGAAACATCATCCTACTGTACCATGATCAGGAACAGAACAGACCTCCATCACTGGTGGTGGATGCTGACTGTTAAAGGAGGTTGGGGGCAGTGATCAGATTGGGAGATGTTACTTAGGCCCTTTCCACACGCGGGTGAAGAAACGGCCGGAAACACGCTGAAACGGAGCTCACCTTAAACCGGGTAAGTCCA